>CM056601.1:7083734-7185602 GCA_029721355.1 Tegillarca granosa | reverse complement strand
TATTAATACATAATATATATATATATATATATATATATATATATATATATATATATATATATATATATATATATTATATATATATATATATTGAAAAGCCTATACGCTTGAAACTACATATCTGGCGTCACTGCATTTAGCCCTATTAAGTTTGCAATGCAGGTTCACCTTGAAACCTACTCACTCAAGGTCACATGGACCCAAGTAGTAAAACGATTAGTCTATTATTTTGATGAACCGAAAGGCCAAGATCCCTGAAACGGCATATTTGACAGCATCAGTGCATAATATTTACAACGTATGCAAAGCTGGATGTCCATTTCACACATTAAAGTCCAAAGTGTCCCGATATTGTTTTAAAATTCAAAAATCTTTTCTGAGCTGAAGGTCTTTACACCCTGAATTAATATCATTCACTCCTAAAAACGCCTTTATATATATATTATATATATATATATCTATATATATATATATTATATATAATTTATAGATATATATATGTTTTTAATTTTATATCGGCACATATGTGGTAAATAATAATATATAACAGTGATATTATGCAGGTTCTTTTGATTCGTCATAAGAACTACCAATAACGAACTACATGAACGATTTTTTTTTCGTGAATCAATTAAAAACATTTTTAATTATCTAATTATTTAATTTTGTTTTATTATATCTTAAAAAACCCCTTTATTTTTTAATCTTTATTGATTTTTTCCTCATTTTTTCCCAGTTAATTGTATACCTCCAGGGTATCCATAGGACCTTCCGCTTCCAGAGCCTCCTAATCCAAAAACTAATACACCAAATTTAACATCTGGATAAGACTGGATATTATACTGGCTTCTGAGGGATTAGGTACGGTCCGAATAGAGTATAATTTATTATTTAAGTGTAACATCTCTTTGATGCTGAAACTGGAATCGAATATTCCTGAATTAATCCGTAAGTAACGGATGTATTGCGATTCCACCATAATGATTACATAATTGGAAGTCTGATTATTCAAAGGTGTTGCAATATGATATTCATTTTTGAAATGTTCCAAGGCTGGTATTGTAATCATTATTGGCTGAAAAGAACCGTTACTGCTGGAGAATAATGTGACAAACAAAGGGGCGCTACTCTCTATGGCTATCGGATGCGTGATGTTGATATCCATGTATTTATCTTCCGTTACTTTGTGGTTCGTAGATGACAAGTAATCGGTTATTTTCATTGTGGTCGTTGAAGAGGCGAGAATTCGTACCATATTGATTTTTGACGTTCTAATAACTGGTATAATAAAGTTGTATCCCCAATTGTGTATAGGTATCATTGACTCTAAAAGGGGATCACAAGTTACATGCATTTCGTTATTAAGACCTGCACACCGATTTCCTGATGTAACGATCACAGGTTTATTAGCCGAAATATATGTTCCCGTCAGGTCACTGTAGTTGCTCAAACTCAACTGAATCGATTTTGAGCTTTCCTAGTGTAATGTTAATGGTATCTCCATTGTAATAGCGTTGGTTATTGTATTCAGTATACGTGAATCTGTTGTGTTTAACCTTATAGATAAATCAGTATTATCATTAAACGAACCAATCATTAATCTCGACTCGAATCGAGTTTTTACGCTGACAAGTTTATATTCATTACCTAGCAAACTAAGAGGCAAACACATGAAACATTCTCCAGAATAAGGCTGACGATTTTGTCCATATACTGACACGGGTACTGAAGAATTCAGATACACAAGTCTACCACTGATTATAGAATCAACACCCTGTAGATCGTGTGAAAAACTGAAGTTATTGTACCCCTTCTTCAATTTTTTCAGAAATGTACTGCTATTGTGAGAAATTCTTATCTCTATATTTCCTTCGGATAAGGCATGTAGGAGGAGTGAGAGTTGTTCATTAACATTTGACCAAATTTCTTGAAACACTACAATGAACTCTTTACTAGTTGTATCTATTCAAGAAATAGAAAGAAGTTTCATCATATAAAACCTAAATACAAATAAATATCTAAATAAATACTAGTAAATAAATAAATAATAGTAGATAAATAATAAAATAAATACAATTAGATAGATAGGTAAATATATAAATACCAGTAGATAAATAAATAAATAAATACAAGTAGATAGATGGATAAATAAATACTAGTAAATAAATAGATAAATAAATAAATAAATAGATAAATAAATAAATTAAAAAAATTAAATAAAGTTTTAAATAGAAACATTTAATAAAAGGAATCTGTAAAAGAGAAGAGAATTGTATATATCCTCAAATTCGACTACTAGTAATTAAACCTAAGAATACCTTTTTTTTTGTAGATTAAGTAACTGCCCGAGTTGAATTACAGTGTGTTTTGTGTCGCATGTTTTGTTATTTGATTCGTTTATTTACTGTTTCATGTTTGTGGTTGCGTTGCTTTTTAGGAAATACATTCCTTAGCTACAAATTTTCCTTTTTTGAAAACATAGGAGTATCCTGTTTCTATATCTACCAACTTTTATCACTTCTAGTTATAAAATATTTGAAGAAACAATTCATGCACCAGTATGTAAAATAAACTTTCTTCTAAAAGCAATTCAAATATAATCGTTTCATTATTTACCGAATCAAGTTACACATTCAACTTCTGCCTTTTAGTCAAATGAAAAATTACTAGTGCGGGTACTTCAAATCCTTTAAAAAATGTATAAGCATTTTTTGTAAAAATTATAACTAATTTTCATAGGGCTTGTATTACTCAACTGGTACTTTATTTACATTTAAAGTTTGGACACTTTTGAAAGACATGGTTTTTAAATATGTATCAAATAATAGTTTTTTCACATTGTATATCAATGGATTTGACACAGTTGTTACAGAAAAGATTTCGAAAGACTGGGGCTAAAACAACTTGAGCGCATGCTCAAGGTTAACTAGGTCAACGAAGAAATTAAAATCACCTATATCATATAACTATCCATTTACTTCACTTATAACATATTTGGACTAAATAAGTCCAAAAATAATAAGACTCTCTCTCTCTCTCTCTCTATATATATATATAATATTGTCATTTTAGATTTCAGACCGCTACACCAGTCAAAAATTTTAAAATCAACCAAGGACTTTTCTCACAATTTTGCAATTAATGATTAAAACTTCTTCTTGTTTTATAGTGCCACTTTGGGGGTGTGTTTGGGCGGCCCGCATATTCCCGATTGTTCGCGTGTCAAGAACATGTTCCGGCGAGTGTTCGCGTGTCAAGAACATGTTCTTTAGTGTTCGCGTGTCAAGAACATGTTTTTGAGTGGTTGCTTGTCAAGAACATGTTCTCGTGTGTTCGCGTGTCAAAAACATGTTCTCGTGTGTTCGCGTGTCAAGAACAACTTTTTTGTTTACCCTAACGCCGACATGTTATCTGGTAATATCTTGTGTGGTGATGTGATATGTTTTCGTAAAATACATGTCGTAATGATTTTGACTTCACGTATCATGGAGTATGGGACTTCAAATCCAAGTTATTGCAATAGAGTGTTTTGTTTAAACTATGTTTGTTTCATCATGATCTTTTTATAATACCTTTATATACAACCGGTACATTGGTGGTAGTCGTTGGGACATTTGTTGTTGATCTAGAACTTGTCGATTTCAATGAAGCCGTCGTGTAAATTTGATCTATTTATCAATACAAATAAATAAATAAATGAAGAAATGAAGAAATAAATTAACATTTTATGAACTAGTATTATTTGGGAAAGATGTTTGCAACTTAAATAACCTGGCAATGACAACAAAATAACGAAACAACCTAGAAAACGACAAAATATAAATTAATCTTTAAACAGCGAAATAAGACACGTCTAGAAAACACAAACATATATTGTGGAATAATAATAATGTCATGTGCTACTTTTGAATTTTTATGAAATAATACAATTCAAAAGTATCACATGACAATTAAGTAGCACATGACAATAATAATAATAATAATAAAATGACAAAACGATGTGTTTGGCCTTTGGATTTGCTTTCTGTTTTTTAAGTTATTTTCTCAATTTGGTCTTGCCTAATTATCTACAAATATTCTCTTATCCTATACGTGTATATACAATTAGTTACAAACACCGGTAGCTCGGTGTTAAAGCGTCCGCCTCCAGATTGAGAGGTCTTGGATTCAAAAACCCGTTCGGGTCGTACTTAAAACTCGCCTGATGCTCGGCATGAAAAGGACAGATTATCGACTGGTTAACCCGAAACAAAGATCATGGACGAGGGTGGGGGGTGGGGGGGGGGTGGTAAGCTTGTCTGCGGCATAAACACACTTCTATAGTAATTTTAACAGAGAAAAGCTTTGATTGTTACAAAGCTTTATTTTGGTAACATTTTGAAAAAAGTAAGAGTAAATTAAAAAGTAGTACATTGATTTGATGGGCAAGTTTTAACTCCTCACTTCAAACCAAGTTTACAGAATTTTTATCACCAATACTGTTCTATAAAATTAATAGTCAGGAGAGAGAGAGAGAGAGAGAGAGAGAGAGAGAGAGAGAGAGAGAGTGTGTGTGTGTGTGTGTGTGTGTGTGTGTGTGTGTGTGTGTGTGTTTGTAAGCACATTTAAACATACCCACACAAGGAGAGAGAGAGAGAGAGAGAGAGAGAGAGAGAGAGAGAGAGAGAGAGAGAGAGAGAGAGTACCTCCACATTTATCGTTACAGAGGTCAGCATCACAACATGAGGTACAAGGTGATATGCTTCTTTTCCCAATAATGTTAGGATAGCTCAGGTGATTACACTCCTGTAAACAAACAGCTTTTTTATATTTAAAAACAGTTGGAAACATTTAACTTTTGTAATTTATTTTAAACATCTCTTTTTTTCAAATTGCTGATTTTTTAACCATTCGCTGACTACACAGAGAACGTTACATGTTTAATAACGTAACAGAGGATCTATTAAACGATCGCGAATTGAATGGGTGTAAATGGAACGAGTCTTGTACGAGTTCGATAAACATTTGTTTGCATTTGGCTATTCGATGGCTAATTGACCTGTGATCAACAGAGAAACTTCATAAAGTTGACTATGCTATCGCTTAAGTGACCAAGAGCGAGCGCATAATTAACAAAGGTGAAAAATAGACAGCGCCGTCGCCATAGTGACCAATAACGCGCTTCATAAATTAAGAACACACAAGTTAAACACGTTTTATGTAAAGTAAATTGGTTTATGCCCTCTATATCTTAATTTGACCTGTGAAATTCCGATTACTCCAACTTTGAGAGCTTTTTCATTCATACCGACCATGAATCACAAAAAACCACGTGACTTCGTGTATTATTTCAGATAAAATGAAACCCGGAACTACAATATCATGATAAACAAACATGGCTGCTACGCCACATTTGTTTACCTTCGAGATAATACTGAAAGATATTTCAAGAACAGTTCAATTGTTAAAATACACAAAACAAAATCAATGAAATTAATCACTTTAACTTCAATCTACTTTGAAAATTCTAACTTCAATTCTACTTTGAACTTCCATAGATTGAAATGGTGCCACACGGGTGTACCGGTTAGACGGTTTACACACGTTATTAATTCGCATTAATTTTTGTGTGAGGTAATCACAGGGAGGTGGGGTTATGGTTTGAAAATTTACATTGTTTTCAGATATATTTATGACATGTTAGTGTATTTATAAGAATATTAGATATTTAAGCAAAATAATAGTTATAATTTGAATATCAACAAAATAAATGTGTTATTATTTGTGGACTATATGTCGGCCGAAAATCACGTCTTCTATATAAAATGCACGTTCTTTGTGGCTCACGATTGCTACTACTGGACTGCTCCCGATGTACATATGTTATAAAAGGGAATTTTTGAGTCTTGAAATCAATCAATATTTTTTTTTTTTAATATTTAACAATTAAACTGTTATTAATGACGTTCATTGACAATAATAATGCAAAAACTTTTCAAGGCGAACCAATCATTACGCGCTTGCGCGTTATTCAGTTTGCATCATGAACATCATTTTAAAACAGTTCAAGTGTTAGGTACACATGATGGTCTTGTTCAAAACTAAAATTACGTACATATTTTAGTATACATCTGCTTGTGTAAAATATATCTCCAAATTCTTCTTGCTGTTTAACAATACATTTCTGTAACAGATTAAAAAGAATTAAATATATTTTTGCTTACAGAAAATAACTCGAATATGTTTGAACATAATTGATTTGTAATCTGCTTCACTTCTGTGTTTTTTTTTTTTCATTATATTTGTTTATATAATTTAAGATGCCATAGCCACTTGGTTTAGAATTCGAATCACTTTCTTTGGTGCTATTGTTTGTTTTGCCTACCTCTTCTTTCATTTTCAAAACAAGATTTCTTGACCTTGCAAATCTTGTACATTGTAAACTACTGTTTTGAATGACGTTCATTGACAATATGAATGCAAAAGCTTTTCAATGCGAACCAATCATAACTTGTATATAAGTATATATCGGTTACTATTATTTATTATTTATCTATCATTTATTAGTATTTTTCTACAGTTTTACTAATATTGTCAGTTCGAACCAAAATGAAGCGGCATCCCTTTCGACACCAGCTTGTATCGAAAAATCGCAGTTTTTGTTATAGAAATTGTTCAGGCCCTGGTTTTACAGTCATTCCTCAATTAAGATTTCCCTTAACTTAAATTTAGCAAAAAAAAGTTTTTTGGGTTAAAAGTAAACATTTTTTTTATCAAAATGTCTACAGATGTTACAAGCTTGAAGGTATCTTAAAATGACACCTTAAATTTCTGGATATCTAAACAATTAACCAAATTTTTAAGTATTTAAATTTATGTTGAAAAAAAATCTGAGTTACGGAATAATTTTGAAACCCCAACACACATCCGCCAGACATAAGGCGTGTTAGGGAGTGGGATGGAGTGGGGAAATGGTGTTTTACGCCAAACTTTCTCATACAAGGATCTGTCCCGAGTTGGATTTGAACCCAGACGGTAAGACGAGCTGTGATCTGTGATCAGCTATCGAGTCCCCAAGGGGTGTTAGGGTCAGAGGAAATTCCGAATAGGACATACAGAAATTGTTATAACTATAACGTAAACTTAAAAATTTGCTTGTAAAGTGGGTTTAACGGCAATTATAGTTACCGATAAAGTGTTTTAAAAGCGTTATGATTATCTGTTTTATGTAAAATCAATTTATATTAAAACAATAGAACAATGTTTGAACTAAAAGAACTGTTCATAACCTCATCTTTTTGGCACACTTGTATGGTCTCACACACAGAGGGATTAGTTTCTTGCTTGCAATTAAAACAAATTGGTCCTCTGTCTGTTGGAAAATCTAAAGCAAAAAAAACAAAAAAGGCTTTAAAGCTAACCGGATAATATGCAAATTATTTGCAGAATTACAATAAACAATTATTTCAATTTTGATAAAATCTATCAAAATATTATCAACCCTGTTAATTAATTAGCCCTGCTATATCTAGAATATAAAAGATGTAGTTATAGAATATCCACGACTCTGACCCTGGACACTGTATCAGAAGCTGTAATTCATTGCAACAAAACCCCCAAAACCTGCATTAAAACATCATCAAGGTAGAAACAGCACAAAAATTTCTGTAACTTGACTAAATTTTAAAGGTCATATGAAAAAAATTTCCATACTTTTTCCATACATAAAAAATTCGCAGCAAAAAGGTCAAAATTAGAAAATACATATAGGGACAAAACTTTTTCAATTGAGCAAATGACCCGTTAGTCTTTGATATGATCTGAACCAGAAACTCACCGATTCTATGTTCTATTTATTATGTAAAATATGAACGGATATAAATAACGACAAATGTTGACAAGGGGAATAATTTATGAGTTTCTGGTCAACATGTGTCGTCGTTTGGAGTGTCATTATTAAATGCTTTGCCTCGCATACAGTCTGCTTATATAAAATATCGTATTGAAAGGTTGTTACGAATAAGATAGTACAACATACAGCGTCTCTTACCTGGTTGACTACATCCTTTTGAATTACACATATCTCCAGAACAACATTCATCACATAAAATATCAGTAGCCACGGACTGTTCCTGTATTTGGCTAACATCATTTTCTCTCTTTCTATATGTTAAATTTCTAGAGCAAATCTAAAATATTTTTTAAAAAAACTATCTTCAAATTTAATTCATGAAGGAATATCACATGATATTGTAAGAGTTGAGTTGAGTAATGGTGTTTAACGTCCCAGTCAAGAATATTTCACTTATATCGAGACGTCGCCAGCTATAGGCGAAATTGCAGAAATTTTGCCTGTGCGTTGCGCTGATGGCATTATACAGCAGGGTTCCTTATCGTGCCATGCCTGCCATGACACGGGACCTCGTTTATTTTAAGTTCCCATCCGAAAGAACCGTGACTTTCATTTCGTAATGCCGAGCGCTTGGCGAAAGAACAGTCACTACCCACTTTCAAGTCTCGCAGTGGCCCGATATTGTAAGATAAATCCCATTATTATATGAAGAAAACACGTTCTTTTTTTTTGAAAACCGCAGTAAACTGACCGTATTTAAACAAGTGCTGTCATATATGGAATGGTGTAAAAGTTGAGGTTTGTTCCTTTATATCAAGGCCGCCATTTCTGAGATTGGACATTAACGTATTGTCGATGAAAACGTCTACTGTCAGTAAGCGATCCGGAAGGATAAGCTCCTCCTGTCTAGCTAACTACACCCGCAAAGTCATTTTTGAGAATGAAACGAACAAGGAACTATAGTTAGTCAAATATATCCAGTATATGTCTGGATACAGTGAGTTTATACTTATCAACAATATTGTGATGACGGCCATACAACTTTTTAAGGGTCTTGATTAGCCTAGTTTTGCAGGATCGTTGAGATTTATAACACTGCTTTCGTCGCAGATAGGTAAAACAATTGCAGAGGTGAAATCATCAAACCAAACAATCTTGACAGAACTATTTTGTTTTGATAGATATAAAAGCGTTTTCTTTGAGACTTTTTTCAATCGTTCTGATATTATAATTGTTAAAAAATAAAACTAAAATATGATAAATTTAGAAGAAGAATTTATTGAGTTCAATATTGTCAGTTTTTCTTTAACTGGCTACAATGTTAGATTATATTCTAAAATGCACCATCTACGTGTACTCATATTAGATAAAAGGTGTGTGTGTGTGTGTGTGTGTGTGTGTTATAACAATGTGTTATCTTCCATTATTTCATACCTCTGTAGGAACACAGTCGACATCAAATCTTGTATCACCATTTATTGCCCGATACATCTGTATTCCACAGTGCTAAAATAAGAATGTTGCATCACATTTAAAATCTAGCAGATAATCATTTCTAATAAATTTATCCCAGCGAAAGTGCTATTTCTTCTTTTTCATTAGCACTTGACATCTTTTATAATGTTATACATGTATGACTACAAATTTTCTTCATTTTGATTGGCTGAGGTTACTTTTACTTTCGCTATGATAAATCTACATATTATAGGAATTCACTTTCAGAACAAGTATAATCACAGCGCGAAAAGACGCGAGAGGGTAGTATAACATTCCAACAGGGTGCACTGAGATGTTGGAGATTTCCATAGACTTTAAACGACATATCAGCGTAATCATTTCATAGGTAAAATCGACCTCCCCTTAACGTAAACAGAAATGTCTTGATCCGATAGCCCTCCGCCCAAGAATTGTTTGCCTTTTGGTCATATAATAATTTCGATTTCCTCGCTGCTACGGTCTCACATAACTTTCACGTTAGGACATCGACCTCAGCTATACAATGTCATGAAGTAGGGCATTGATTTCAACTATACAAGACCTACAATGTACCATGAGATAGGCATGTAACTCAACTAAACAACAGGGCTTTACAACACGTGGTATGGCATTGACAAAAATACCTATACATCTATCAACATGAGACATGAAGTTCATAAAACACCTGTTAAAGAAGCCGTATTACTTACATCGTGATCCGGGCAGTTGCGCACAGTTTTACAATGCCGAGGCTGTAGAACATTTACACAAGATAAACATCGTATAGACAATGCTATAAAAAGAAACAAATGCAGTAATAAGTTACAGATACCAAATAAAAAAGTTCTGATTCAGCTACAGAATAAGTAAGTTTCGCGATTTTGAAAAATAATCTGAAATATATGCCAAACATTTTCGAAAAATATTCCCTTTTTTGATAAAATAGAATGTACCTGTACGAAATAATTTTATTACTGTAAACATAAAATGCAGTTTAATTAAACGGGTCTCGCGAGATCTTAAGAAAACACCGTTCTTTATCGGTAGTCTTAGTGAAAAGCATTCAAAATTACCCTTGTATATCAAATTAACTTCGGTTGTTTAAGTCATTGTCAAGGACACTTTAGCAAAGTTCCAAGTACATTAGAAAATAGCGGTACTTTTGATAAAAAAGCCATGGTATTATTGTCAACATCACAGATACAGGCTGGTATTTAAACGATTAATTACATAGAAAAAAATTGAAAGGCACGGACTACGGAGAATATGGTAGGTAAGGTAAAATGTACTTTAACTTCCGGTATCACCAACGCTCGAAATTGATCAACTAAATACATATTTGTTGACAAGTTTTTGATTCCTGTCAGAAGAATTAACAAAATATACTCCTATAAATATATTATAGAGAGACCTTTCCGGTTTGGTGTTTGTCTAGTCCTTGTCCGTCACAATGACATCGTCGATACACTCGACGCACCTTACCTCATATAATAAACAAGCATAAAAAGCAATTCATTTGGTTAGCGCAATTGACTCGTCCTTGAAAAATACGATCTGATGTGAATAATATTCTTCACTGAATAATTTTAAAAATGATGTACTTTTAGTTAATATAAGATATACTCACCGGTTTGAAGAACACAGAAAAGTACCGAAAAGCTTAGAAATATGAAATGATAATCCTTGGGCATCGTTTACCCTGTAAAAAAGACAATAAAAACCTTCCCGATGTAAGGTAAATTTGTTATGGTGCAAAATTGAGAGACTTTTATTTTTAGACTCTTTTTCATAATTTAACTTTTCAAATTTAAATTAAAATATTAATACATAAGTTTTAGTATCATAATTGAAATTCAAAATCTTAAAAGGCAAGTTACTCTAAATATTAATTTCTCGTATGGACAACAAAATCAAAGTGTTGTTTTAAGTTATTAATCTGATTTAAGGACACTAATTTATAAGGGACTGTGACACCTTGAGTCGGATGAATTATAATAAGCTAACCATTAGTGGACAGTGTGGAATTTTAGTAATTGACATTTCTGTCTCAAATTAAGTTGATGTTGTTTTACCTATTTTCTTTCTGTTTCATGTATAATGTGATTATCAAATAATTGTTACTGTTTGCATTCAAATTGTTTGATGAACCAACTGTTAGGCAGTTGGAGTCGGACGCTTGAACCGACAACACCCAGCTTTTAGATCGGAATAAATTGTTGAAACTGGTATGCATCTTATTTCGTGTTTAGCGGTAATTAAGTTTAAGTGATAGAAAATAATAATAATAATCGCAAGTAAGATCAGAGAACCTTAATATAGTGTATGCCCAGACAGCGGCATAATACATTTAACAACTGAAATAAATGAGGACAATTTAAAATTTTATCAGTTGAAAACTGAATAGAATTAAAAGTTAAAGAATTGGCTACTGAAAAAAAATTGTTTGTAATATTGGCTGTACTATATATTTAGAGTTCTGAATTTGAAAGAAAATAGCAAAAGGATTTTTTTTTTAGTTTTAAGAGTAAATTAATTTTAAAGGTGTCACAATTTTTTTTAAAAAACAACGGAAAAGAAACAAAAAGCTTCTTTTTGTGACGATATGAAAAAAATGTTGTTATTATTTTTAAATCATTTGAGGCAATGCTGAACTTTCTAAAAATAACACTCACCTTCTAAATATTCGTTATGGTTTAAACAAACAGAATTGTACAATATCTTATCAACGATTAAAGTTATGGGCATGAGAATCAACAGGTTCTGATTTTAAAATAGGATTGTCGTTTGTTGAAATTTCAATTATTTTATGTTTCGTTATAAGTTTTATTTATGGCCAAAGGTTGATTTATTTCGTAACAAATGTAAAAAATTATTATAATAAAAAAATAGAATAGAATAAAATAAATAAATAAATAAATAAATAAATAAATAAATAAATAAAAATAAACACTTGTTACCCTTTGCGCTAACGGATAACCAGTAAGATTATAGATTTTTACCACTGCAGACCAAAGTGTTAGGGCGTTTGTCAGATCCTTTGTTGAAGGATGGTGGCTTTTTCCGATGTTTTGAAGCATTCTATCTACATAAAACCAAGATCGAATTTCAGGGTCATCTTACTTTTTAACTCACCTGAGCTGAAAGCTCAGATGAGCTATTACTATCCATCTTCGTCCGTCGTGCGTCGTGCATCGTCCGTGCATCGTCCGTTGTGCGTAAACTTTTTACATTTTAATCTCCTCCAAAACCACTGAGCCAAATTTAATGAAACTTGGTAACCATCATGCCTGGGTGAAGCCCTTTCAGTTTTGCATAGGCATGTTTATTAGAATATTGTAGGTATTGACATGGCGATCATTTTGATATATGGATCAAGGTCAGATGTTAAAAGGTCAAGGTCACACCTGCAGAAGAAGATTATCTTGAAAACTATTAACTTTTTGTATAGGCATGTATATTAGAATATTGTAGGTATTGACATGACAATCATTTTGATATATGTTTCAAGGTCATATGTTGAAAGGTCAAGGTCACAGCTGCAGAAGAAGACTTAAATTGCTAATCATCTTGAAAACTATTAACTTTTTGTATAGGCATGTATATTAGAATATTGTAGATATGGCGACAATGATCATTTTGATATATGGTTCAAGGTTATATGTTCAAAGATCAAGGTCATATCAACATAGGAATACTAAAATTATTAATAATCTTGAAAGCTATTAATTTCATGCATAGGCATGTATACTGAAATTGTTCAATGCTTTGGAAATTATTCATTTCACTACAGTTTCTTCATGCATATTATATAAGCTACTTATAAATAAAATATGAGTGGATGTATTTCTGATTAAGTTTTGTGGGAGTCCTTAACTTGAGAAAACTTTTGAATTTTCTGTACTTGAAATGTTGTCTATTGCACTTTGCAAACAATATTGGACATATCTTCAGGTGAGCGTTAAGGCCCATTGGCCTCTTGTTTATAAGATAAATTTAAAATTGCTATATCTTGACCATGTTCATGTATGCATAAATATTGGCATGGAGCTTCATGTTTTGATTTTTATTATGAATAGACTTTCAGAGTAGGGTCAAGTTAAAAATCAAAGATCATGACCTAATATTTTGGCATTTGTACTTTTGTTAAAATTATTTTACGGAGATTTTTCAATGAAACCTCAATTGTAATGGTTTGAAGCATTGTTTTGCATAAAACCAAGAACTAAGGACAAGATCATAAAAGTAAACACCCCCCCCCCCAAAAAAAAAAAAAAAAAGTAAAGTGAACTTTGTCTAAACAAATATTAGTCCCTCAGTTAATTTATTACTTGTGTTGTTTGTGTTTTGAGTATCATTTAATATCTTTTTCAGCATCAAATTGAGAAACATTGAACTGTCTAGAAATAACGTTTTTTTATTTTAAAGTCCCACTGCGCATGCCTTGCAAAGGAAACTGGATAACTATAATTTTTTATTGCTCGGCAGGGAAAGAAATTGTTCATATGCGAATCATTGAATAATTTTTTTTAATTTTTGCATGTTAAAATGGCACTAAAACGTCACTTATAGACAGATCAATGACTTCATCTAAATTTCGCGATTTTTTCCTGATTCAATCTTATCACATAAAGGACAGAATCTTTGTTCTAACGACGTAGGTGGTTCCGTGTAGCGGCCCGTCTCTACACATAACGGCAGACTACCGCAACGTAATTTTGCCAAACAGCTACGGTATTTTCTTGGCATGATATTGGTAACATAAGCTTCTGGCTTCAGATCCTTTATGTTTTTTTTTCGTTGCATTTTGTCAACATTAATAATTTAGCCGGATTTGAATTCATATAATTTTGGAACTTTAGATTCATTATTTTTCAACTGTTTGGCTTATGTTTTTTATCTATCAAACTTTTTGGTCCCTAGTGTCACTGATGAGGGATGTTTTTTTTTTCCCGAAATGTGCACACATGGCACATCAAAATTTAAATCTGCATTAAGTTTTCTTAGGAAGATATTTAAACGGTGCTGATCTACTTAATGGTGTTCCAATGAACAGTGTTACATTTGGTTCAACGATAAAAGCTCGAATAAATATAGAAATAGCAGTAATTTCCCAGCAAGAAGTAGCCTTTGGGATCTAATTTTAGAACATGGTTACGTCATAAAAAACTGAGTCATTTTAAGACAACTTACAAAACTCTATAATACGATAAATTAAACCCAGAATTTCATTAAACCTGTCAATTATGACTTTGTCAGAGATAAATGCCACCATTGTGAATACATTTGGATATAAATGACGGACAATTAATGCAATTTGTCGGTTCCCCCCCTTTGATTCATTTGAGTCTCTGTACATCAGTGCGCATGCTTAAATCTTATAATAATCATCGTTAAACAAGCGACCAGCCTGTTAGAGGAATTCGTTTATTTACAGCTAAAAGGATTCAATTTTTAGAAAATGGATCGTGATTAGAAGTAATCTGTATTGAAAAAATATATATATTTTAAAAAAAAAAAAAAAAAAAAATTCAGAAAATTGAAAAACTCATTGCAGCTTTAACAGGTAATTGTGTTATATATTTGCACGTATTTAATCTGTCCCTGCTCATTTAACAGCGTGTTGTCCATCATGTATTCCTATAAATGCCATATGTTAATTTTAAATCCTTTATATTTGCCACGTGTTCAGTTTTGAATACTTATTGTCATAAATGAAAAAAAAAAAAAAAAAAAAAAACGCGTGACGATGATGATATACTTTTTTTCATTTTTTAAATTTTCGTTTTATTGTATTTTTGTTCAAGAAAAAAAAATGTACTCCATTACATAAATCAATACACAGCTTTTCATTTTCTGTATAAAAGAACATTTATGTTTTATCATTAACATTAGATAACATCTGAAAATTGATCCAAATTATTTAATTTTTAACCGAATTTTCAGAGAAAGATTCTCAAATGACGAGTCACCCGCCTACGGAAGAGTAATCTCTCTCAAATCTGTTGAATGTTTTATTACATACTTGTTTTTATCACATGTAATAAGTGAAATAAAAAATTTGTACCAATCCGCTACTACCAAAAGTTTATTATTGTTATTGTTATTTATTAGCGAGTCATTGCGTGAAAGCGTTTCTTGTGAGTGTATGAGTAAATAAAAAATGATTGAATGAGTGCGTAAGTCAGTCAGTGATAGTTACTGAGTAAGTGGGTGAGTTAGTGAGGGAAAAACGACTGAAAAAATGAATGAGTGAGTGATGAAGTAAGAGATGGGGTAAATAAGTGGGCGAATTAGCAAGTAAGTTAGTCAGTCATTGATTGGGTGATTAAGTGTATGAATGAGTGAGCTAGTTAGTGAGTGAGTGGGTGAGTAAAATGATGTGTAATTGAGTCAGTAAATTGATGAGTGAGTGAATGGATGAGTGAGTAAATAGATGACTGACTGAGTGAGTGAATGGGTGAGGGAATGAATGAGTGAGTAAATTAATGAGTGATTGGATGAGTGAGTGAGTGAGTTAGTAAATGGATGTGTTTGTGAGTATGTGAGTGATTGGATGGGTGAGTGAGAAAATGAATGAATGAGTGAATGAATGAGTAAGAAAGTAAATGGATGACTGAGTGTGTGAGTGAGTGAGTGAGTGAGTAAATGAATGAGTGATTGAATGGATGAGTGAATGAGTGAGAGAGTTAATGGATGAGTGAGTGAGTGAATGAGTGAGTGAGCGAGCGAACGAGTGAGTAAGTGAGTTATTTGGTTAGATTAAGGGGATGGGTGATTGTGAATGAATAAATAACTAAGTGAGTCAGAGTGAATAGATGCAAGAGTGAGGGAGTGAATAAGTGTTTGAGTTGGTGAATGTGGTTGAATTTGTGTCAACAGCCTTTATGGAATAATTGCAGCTGTTATGTCTACTTTTGATTTTTTTATGATTGTAAAGTATTAAAAATAGGTACATAAAAAAATTAAATACTTTATTTTAGAAAATAAAACATTATTACCTTACACATCTGCAGATCACGAAGAACTGTTTTTAAGTTATGCCTCATTAGTAAATGAAAATCTCATGTTTTATTAAACTATAAAATTGTTGTTGATGAAAACATTTAGAAATTTCGTTTGATATCGTTTTTTGATAAAGCATTGATTGATTGGCAACAAGGATGGAAGTACTTTTGTAACTCAGAAAATTTAAACTCACCTAGCGAAGCTAGGGTGAGCTTATGGCATGATAAAGCATGTGTTCGTGTGTGCGTGTGTCCGTGCGTCCTTAAAGGGTACCTGTAACGATTTTCAGTTTTGACATATTTTATTCGTCGTACTTAAAAATGTCTGTAGCGAAAATTCCATAAAATTTCATTCCATAATAAGGTAGATATCAACGATTTTCTAATACATCTCTAGAAATCTAAATCAAAAAGGTCGATATCGAGGCTCCCGTGTTGTGACGTCATAGCAGTAACATACCTCCACAGAATATTATTTACCAACTACTAAAATAAGTCAAATACGAACTCGTAGTTTAACTTTCTATGATTATTTTACGAGAAACTATTTAACGAAGTGGAATTAACATTCGTTTGACATGTACCGATAATTAAGATTATTATTAATAATTTTGTTTATTAGACACATTCCTTAGATTTAGACCCACACCTGTAATTAACAGGATGTCACTTATAATTTGCAAAATTGATTTGCAGGTTGATAAAGTTATCTTACGACCGGTAATATACAATAATATATTTACAGTTCGAGTAAAGTAAAATAATTTTATTTGGTAAACGTTATTTGTCAGATATACAGTATAAAGATTTCACTCCGGAAAAAATGGATATTTCATTTGTACATTTTAAAAAGTAAGAAAAAGAATTCTTTCTTAGTTTTCATGTCAATAATAATAATAATAATAATAATAATAATTATTATTATTATTATTATAAAATACAACTTTCAGGCAAAATCAAAAATTAAAAATTGACGACCAGAATAGTCTATTTAAAACGTTTATTGATCTACTTACAGCATTTGATTTTATTAGATTTTATTTTTCACTTTTCCTTGGGCATACATTTAGCTGTGATATTCTTAAATTCTTTATTCTATATATACAAATTCATAAAATTATTATTATTATTATTTTCATCTCGTTTTTTAAATGTCTCATTCTTAAATCCGTGTCATTTCATTTTAAACAATTATATTTCGCGTAAAATAATTTGAGATGGAATATCTTTTTTTTCTTTTTCTTATTTTATTATCCCAGCATTAATTAACAATCGGACAGTTGAAAAGAACTATGTTACAAACTTTAATTGTGTGAACATCTTCCAATTATCGAGGAAATGTAATGCCGCCAGATTACTTAAAAGTTTTTTACATCACGGTCATTTAATTTCAACTGTCAATAAACATTGCACAAAAGAACATAGGCGATTGTTTTTTATGTATTGATTTTTACCCGGTGCCACTGTCATTTGCTGATTTCGAATTTTTATTAAAATAATGCATTCAAAATTCAAAATTTTGCCGGAATGCATTATTTTAATAGAAATTCAAAATCAGCACATGACACCACAGTAAGTTCCATAATATTCATCCGGTAGTCTGTCCAGTCCGACTTGATATTTAATTCATTTTAAAATGTCGACGATAAAATTAATTTTTCGTGTATTTGACTAGTTAAAACTAATCGCGTATTTTTGTTATAGCTATGCAACTTATCGTAATTCTCGAGTCTGTCCAGTCCGACTTCATAAAATGATTTATTTTCGTAAGTCACAGATATAATCATTTTTCGTGTTATTGACAAGTTAACACTCGTCAAGTATTTTTCAACAGCTACGCAACCAAATGCAGGTCAGGACTCGACTCAATTTGTTCATCAGATTCGTCCGTTTCTGGTTCGAATAAATAACTGTTTTACTTCAAATTCATAACTGATAAGATTGTCTACTGCTTCCCGAAATAATGACGAACTATTTGACATAAATAGGTACATGTCAGAGCCTTTACTTTCTTCTACATACATCAATATACCATCATTGTTACTGCTGTCTATTATGTTAGACACTACTTCTAATACTGCAATGACGTCACACGTTTATAACTCAAAACGAGGCGTTTCACTTTTAGATAAAGAGAAAGTTATAAAATGTGGATTTCAAACCGCTTTAACTTTTTTTATTTTGTCACCAATTTTGACACGGTTTTCACTATTGTTATATTTAAATAATATATAAAACAACTGTGATAAAAAAATTTTTGGTTACAGGTACCCTTTAAACTTCTCATCTGAAACTTATTGACAGATTCAAATGAAATTTGGTATGGGAGGTCCTTGGTTGTTATAGATTAAAAATTTTATCCGACATGTCCGTCCGAAATCCAAGATGGTTGTCGTTACTATAAATAGTAAAGAGCTATAAATGGCCATAACAGATTCATTTTTGTATCGATTTTGTTGAAACTTGAAACAAAGCATAGAAAGTAGATGTTGGGGGGTAAAACATATACATAATATAACGGGTTTTTGTACAATTTTTTGTTTGCGCAATAATTACGTAATATGCAAATTCGGTGTATTTGTGTATTTTAATCTAAATCTTTGATAATCTTCTATGAAAGTTCATGGCCATTTGAAAGGAAAATAAGTTTGGAAGGTCCGTGGATAGTGAAGGTTGAAAATTGCATCTGAAATTCAAGAGTGCGGCCGTTACTATAAATAGCAACAACCTATAAATGACCATTACGGGTTTATTTACGTACTGATTTTGTTTAAGAATTGAATTTCACTTTTTACGTTGTTATCGGGGTGTAACAACGTGAAAATTATTACAAATTTTATAAAACTACGTAGCGTGGCGAAGCGGTTTACGCATAATTTGTGATAAATTATCACGTTGTTACACCCCGATAACAACGTAAAAAGTGAAATTCAATTCTTATATTTAACCTGACCTACATTTCTGAACTGATGAGCTGATTTTCCGAAAATCGATGTTACAACGTCGCAGCGTAATTAATACATTAAATGTAACCTTTAAAAGAGAATAAAAAGTCTTGGAAAAAACTGAAAAAGGTTTTAAATTGATATCTTTTTATTCATTTTCTTGTTAATTTCAGTCAACATATAAATGATATTACAATTAAATCCTTTGAGAAAAAAGGTACTATATTATGTCTCGTGACAACACATTTACCAACAACAACGTACGACTATCATACGTTTGTAGGGCACGCGTGTCAACTTACAGGTTGACGTTTCCCATAACAAAAGGAAACTGAATGAACAGTGTTTAAAAAACCGTAGAACCAACTAATGAAATGGAATTAATGTTTCCTTGGTTGAAACCGATGATTTTGCCAACTATGGGCAGGGAGCGAGACGAAGGGATTTCGTTTAATGATGACACCTGTGGTAGCTGTAATGGTTGATCAGAGACTTGGAGGTAAAACAAGCGGTAGGGGGTGCATTGGACTGGACGTTACTCGAGAGGGTATCACTGATATGTTTCTTCTGTGAACAGAACAGTCACTACTATAGCTGTAAACTGAGGCCTCGTTTCTTTGGCTTGACATAAGCATGATGTGGCGTAACTGAAATTCAGCATCACTCAGCATAGATATGGCTGTGGCTCTCGGGCGATGTGCAGTGTATACCTGACTACAATTTTAATTTTTTGATTTTTTTGCATTAATTCGGAAAACACGCGTTTAGAAATTGGTTAAGGTGTGTAACAAAATTTTGACTTTGGATTTTTAAGGGGTGTACAAAAGGGATTCTCCGCAACTGGATTGCAAAGAGATAAAAATATTTCATGATAAATATTTGATAGTCTTGAATATTTTGGTGAAAAAATATCAGAACATGTCACGTTTAAAAATTTTTTGTTGCAAAATTTTAATCCTAAAAAATTGAAGTATTTTAATGTTTCTAGGTGGAATATTTGCCGATCTCTAAGACATTCCTATTTGTTTACAATTTAAAAATAACTTCTATTAATAGCACTCAAAGATGGGTAATCCCCGAAACTGGTCGAAAATAGTACCGGTAGAAAACGTTGTTATTGGAACATAACAACGTCATATGACAGGAAAACGACCAATGAAATTGCTCTAAATCGTGTAACAACGTGAAGTTTGTAATAATTGAAATTTGAAACATAGAAAAAAGATCGGGGGGGGGGGACATATGTAACGTGTTTTTCTGTACACATTTTTATTTACGCAATAATTATATGCAAATAAGGTGCATTTTAGCCTTAATCTTTGAAAATCTTTTTCTCTGAAAGTACATGCCAATTAAAAGGAAATTTAATGTTGAAGGTCCTTGGGTGGTATAGATTAAAAATGGTATCTGACATGTCCGTCCGAAACCAAAGATGGCTACCGTTACTATTAAAAAAAAAAAATTATAAATGGCAATTATGTGTTCATTTATGAACCGATATTGTTTAAATTTGAAGCATCAAAACAAAAAGACACCGCGGTATAAAACATTTGTAAAGGGTTTTTCTTTACAATTTTTTTAAAGAGGGCCTCGGTGGCCGAGTGGTCTAAAGCGGACGCTTACCGATCACAGCGCCTCTCACCGCCTGGATTCGAATCCCAATCAGGGCAGATTCTAGTGTGAGAAAGTTTGTCAGTTCGCTTGCCGAAGGTTGGTGGTTTTCTCCGGGCACTCAGGTTTCCTCCACCATCCCAAAACGGACCGCCTCGAAATAAGTGAAAGAATCTTGACTGGGGCGTAAAACACCATTACTCCACTCTCATTCTTTACAATTTTTCATTTTGTGATTGAACAATAAGAATTAAGTCTTGCTATTAATGATAAACACGACAAATGATGAACAATAACAGTATACGCGTGTCAACAGAAGAACCATCTATTACACAAATGCGTACGGATGAAACCGTATTCGCTTGAATTAAATTGTACAGGTGAGAGTAGTTTCTTTTTATATGAATGAATAACTTTTTTCGCAAAAAGCAAAAAGTTGCTATAGCAATGAACATTATCATGCATTACAATTGTCATAATGCATTTTTTAAATTTTATTATTATATGCATTCAAAAAATGCATAATGACACAATAAATGGATAAAGTGTCAACTTCGAATTTTTTGGGGGGTATATTTTCACAAGTTCAACTCGGGGTCCAAATTAGGTTTTAGAAAGTATTCGAAAAACAAAGTTTGAATAAACGAAGTTTTTCTTTTTGTAAATAAGAAACTATAGTGCAGTGCGATCGGGACCTACATAGAACTTCGAATAGCTTAAGGTTTTCAAAAAAAAAAAAAAAAAAAAAACGATCGAATAACCAAAGTTTGATTATTTTAACCAAATATCTTTACATTTCCAACACGTGACACACACATGTCGCCTTCTAAACCCGGAACTTTGTTTTATTCTATTGGTACCAGCAATCTAACGGTTTCTTTTCATGTAGATGTAACTCTGTTAAAAAACTACAAAAGGTATGTTTTTTCTTAATATCTCTCTATTTGTGATTCCATGTCGAATTTTATCAGATTTAAATTTGAAGATTCAGGTTGTAATTGACTCTGACAGGCAGCCATTTAAGCGTGAATTTGGACCCGGCTAGACCTTAGCCTAAACAAGTACCCTGCTCATCGATACAGAGTTTATTATGTACAAGTTAGATGGTTATCATTACGTACAGACAATCAGACCTTGGCCTAGACAAGTACCCTGCTCATCGATACGAGTTGATGTATGGATAATATATACACGCTAGATGGTTATCACATATTGAGTGTATGCTTTGTGTATTTCACGCCTCTGAAATATAATTAAAACCAAAACAAAATATATTTGAATGATTATAGTTTTGTCTCTTTAATATTTAAATCAGCGGTCTCGATTTACATTTATAAAAATATGTTTGCCAGATACTGACGTACCGTGTGAGTATTTTAAACTGTTAGATTACATATTTTCTCTCTCTCTCTCTCTCTCTCTCTCTCTCTCTCTCTCTCTCTCTCTCTCTCTCTCTCTCTCTCTCACACACACACACACACACACACACACACAGAGGCTCGCGCGCGGGCGTTAAGTTATCAGCAGGAGGGTCTCGTGTAGGGGAGAAGTAATGTTAGGTTGTAGGAATTAGCAAACAGTATGAGTATTAAGGGCCGCAATATTTGTAGTAGGGTCAGTGTCTCTTTAGGGATCACGTTATCATAAAAATAAACAATACTTTACATGCTTTGAGGTAAACATATGCTTCACAAATTTAGGTATAGAAACGCAGTGACAAACTCAAGGCGTTTCGCCGCTGTGGGTTTGACCCCCGGTTACACAAGTTAAAAAAAGATTTTTTCCTTGTATTAGGCCCTTACTAGTTGATTCGTTACTAGTATAATAGACTGAGTAAGATGCGGTGTTTGTTTGTGGCATTGATGACTAATGTACTAGCAGTATGAAGGTCGACAATAGTTTGCCGCGGCTAGAACAATGCAGATCAGAAACACTTGTTTACTAAGTCACTACTTGAACTTGTTCAATGAAAAAAAGTTTAGTCAGGAAAGGCTGAAAATTGTTGATTAGACGCAAACCAGCAACAAACAAACCAACCAACCAATACAATTGAAACAGATATTTGGCCCAGAAACATTAGCGATAAAATAGAGTCCGCACACGTTGAAGTAACCCTATATCTCAAACATTAAGAGAAACATATGCATCACTCAAAATAAATTAAATTAAATATACTCAAAACTCCAAACTGATTGAGATAACATATCTTTAACACATATTGAGATAACCATATGCTTCATACACATTGAGATGAATTCGTTATCCACAAAGATTTACATAAACACATTCTGCACGTACACTAATATCACCATATGATCCTCACATATGAGATAAACATATAACTTCTCACACATGAGATTAACAACAAAATTCTCACACATGAGATTAACATATAACTTGTCACACATGAGATTAACATATAACTTGTCACACATGAGATTAACATATAACTTGTCACACATGAAAATAACATATAACTTCTCACACATGAGATTAACATATAACTTCTCACACATGAGATTAACAAATAACTTCTCACACCCGAGATTACAGTATAACTTCTCACACCTGAGATTACAGTATAACACATGAGATTAACGTATAACTTCTTACAGTCGAGATTTACATATAACTCCTCACACATAAGATTAACGTATAAATTCTCACACATGAGATTAACATATAACTTGTCACACATGAGATTAACATATAACTTCTCACACATAAGATTAACGTATAAATTCTCACACCTGAGATAACAGTATAACACATGAGATTAACATATAACTTCTCACACCTGACATTACAGTATAACTTCTCACACCTGAGAGAAACATATAACTTCTCACATGAGATTAACATGCAACTTCTCACACAAAAGATTACCCGCATGAGATAAACATATAACTTCTCACACATGAGATTAACAAATAACTTCTCACACCCGAGATTACAGTATAACTTCTCACACCTGAGATTACAGTATAATACATGAGATTAACGTATAACTTCTTACAGTCGAGATTTACATATAACTCCTCACACATAAGATTAACGTATAAATTCTCACACATGAGATTAACATGCAACTTCTCACACAAAAGATTACCCGCATGAGATAAACATATAAAATCTCAAACATGAGATTAACATATAACTTCTCACACCCGAGATTACAGTATAACTTCTCACACCTGAGATTACAGTATAACACATGAGTTTAACGTATAACTTCTTACAGTCGAGATTTACATATAACTCCTCACACATAAGATTAACGTATAAATTCTCACACATGAGATTAACATATAACTTGTCACACATGAGATTAACATATAACTTGACACACATGAGATTAACATATAACTTCTCACACATGAGATTAACATATAACTTCTCACACATGAGATTAACATATAACTTGTCACACATGAGATTAACATATAATTTCTCACACATAAGATTAACGTATAAATTCTCACACCTGAGATAACAGTATAACACATGAGATTAACATATAACTTCTCACACCTGACATTACAGTATAACTTCTCACACCTGAGAGAAACATATAGCTTCTCACATGAGATTAACATGCAACTTCTCACACAAAAGATTACCCGCATGAGATAAACATATAACTTCTCACACATGAGATTAACATATAACTTCTCACACATGAGATTAACATATATCTTCTCACACATGAGATTAACATATAACTTCTCACACATGAGATTAACATATAACTTCTCACACATGAGATTAACATATAACTTCTCACACATAAGATTAACGTATAAATTCTCACACCTGAGATTACAGTATAACTTCTCACACATGAGATTAACATATAACTTGTCACACATGAGATTAACATATAACTTGTCACACATGAGAATAACATATACCTTCTCACACATGAGATTAACATATAACTTCTCACACATGAGATTAACATATAACTCCTCACACATAAGATTAACGTATAAATTATCACACATGAGATTAACATATAACTTGTCACACATGAGATTCATATATAACTTCTCACACATAAGATTAACGTATAAATTCTCACACCTGAGATTACAGTATAACTTCTTACACCTGAGATTACAGTATAACACATGAGATTAACATATAACTTCTTACACCTGAAATTAC
This sequence comes from Tegillarca granosa, assembly GCA_029721355.1. Classification (NCBI taxonomy): domain Eukaryota; kingdom Metazoa; phylum Mollusca; class Bivalvia; order Arcoida; family Arcidae; genus Tegillarca; species Tegillarca granosa. The sequence goes on along the minus strand of CM056601.1, from coordinate 7,160,568 downwards.
AGTATAACTTCCCACACCTGAGACAAACATATAACTTCTCACACATGAGATAAACATGCAACTTCTCACACAAAAGATTACCCGCATGAGATAAACATATAACTTCTCACAAATAAGATTAACATATAACTTCTCACACATGAGATTAACATATAACTTCTCACACATGAGATTAACATATAACTTCTCACACAGGAGATTAACATATAACTTCTCACCCAGGAGATTAACATATAACTTCTCACACATGAGATTCACATATAACTTCTCACACATAAGATTAACGTTTAAATTCTCACACCTGAGATTACAGTATAACTTTTCACGCCTGAGATTACAGTATAACACATGAGATTAACATATAACTTCTCACACCTGAGATTACAGTATAACTTCTCACACCTGAGACAAACATATAACTTCTCACATGAGATTAGCATGCAACTTCTCACACATGAGATTAACATGCAACTTCTCACACAAAAGATTACCCGCATGAGATAAACATATAACTTCTCACACATGAGATTAACATATATCTTGTCACACATGAGATTAACATATAACTTCTCACACATGAGATTAACATATAACTTGTCACACATGAGATTAACATATAACTTCTCACACATGAGATTAACATATAACTTCTCACACATGAGATTAACATATAACTTCTCACACATGAGATTAACATATAACTTCTCACACCTGAGATCAACATATAACTTCTCACACATAAGATTAACGTATAAATTCTCACACCTGAGATTACAGTATAACACATGAGATTAACATATAACTTCTCACACCTGACATTACAGTATAACTTCTCACACCTGAGACAAACATATAACTTCTCACATGAGATTAACATGGAACTTCTCACACATGAGATTAACATTTAACTTCTCACACAAAAGATTACCCGCATGAGATAAACATATAACTTCTCACACATGAGATTAACATATAACTTCTCACACATGAGATTAACATATAACTTTTTATATCTGAGATTAACGTATAACTTCTCATACATGAGATTAACGTATAACTTCTCACACATGAGATTAACATATAACTTCTCACACATGAGATTAACATATAACTTCTCACACATGAGATTACAGTATAACTTCTCACACATGAGATTAACATATAACTTGTCACATATGAGATTAACATATAACTTCTCATACATGAGATTAACATATAACTTCTCACACATGAGATTAACATATAACTTGAGATTAACATATAACTTCTCACACATGAGATTACAGTATAACTTCTCACACCTGAGATTACATATAACTTGTCACATATGAGATTAACATATAACTTCTCATACATGAGATTAACATATAACTTCTCACACATGAGATTAACATATAACTTCTCACACATGAGATTAACATATAACTTCTCACACATGAGATTAACATATAACTTCTCACACCTGAGATTAACATATAACTTCTCACACATGAGATTAACATAAAACTTTTCATATCTGAGATTAACGTATAACTTCTCATACATGAGATTAACGCATAACTTCTCACACCTGAGATTAACATATAACTTCTCACACATGAGATTAACATATATCTTCTCACACATGAGATTAACATATAACTTCTCACACATGAGATTAACATATAACTTCTCACACCTGAGATTAACATATAACTTCTCACACATGAGATTAACAAATAACTTCTCACACATGAGATTAACATGTAACTTCTCACATCTGAGATTAACATATAACTTCTCATACATGAGATTAACATATAACTTCTCACACATGAGATAAACATGCAACTTCTCACACAAAAGATTACCCGCATGAGATAAACATATAACTTCTCACACATAAGATTAACATATAACTTCTCACACATGAGATTAACATATAACTTCTCACACATGAGATTAACTTATAACTTCCCACACAAGAGATTAACATATAACATCTGACACATGAGAGTAACGTTTAACTTCTCACTCATGAGATTAACAAAAAACTTCTTACACATAAGATTAACATATAATCACAGATTAATTGGTTTTTAATGTTGTATAACGTCGTATCAGCAGTTTTAAGCTTTACGCTACGAGAGCAAGTTTAGGATTTTCTAAGAACAAGTTCGTATATACATGCGTGGAAAATAGAAGTATGTATAACGGTCTGCATTGAGGTAACGCAAATTTAGGGCGATGCTTTGCCACAGACAAGCATACCGCTCCCCGCTGCCTAACACCAGTCAATAAATACATAAACTACACACGTGATCCATACACATTTGAGCAAGCAAATACTTAATACTAATTGAAATATACAAGTTTTCAACATACGTTGGAATAAACACGCACACCTGTACAATGAAACAAACACAATTCCACACTCGTTTTAATTAACGCATACTCCACAGACAATGTGATAAACATAGTCTTTACATATATTAAGATAAACATACATGTATTTTATTTCACACGCAAGGAGACCTTGATTTTTATACCTATTGACTCTTTGCATGTGTCCTGTTCGTCAAATTATTGATTATTGATGATGATAATGATAATGATGATTATTTATTATTATTATAATAGATCGTCTCTGATTTATAATAAATAGTGATCGACGCAACTTAATTGTTTTTTTTTCTTTTTGTCATTTTTCCCCAATTTTTTTTTTCGTTTTGTTTTCAGCGCGCGGATGATAACAAATGTCCGATTACAAATTGCGTAATTACACAAAACATGCTGCATTTTTGTAAACATCTTGCATTCCATTTAATAGACAACAAACCTATCACGTTATACAGATTTGAGACAATAAACTATATTATTTACGATATTCACATGATTGGTTATGATTTTACACTGTATGAACTATATTTTACCGCTCAATGTTAGAATAAAGTTACTTTAGAAGCATTACTGAATAACCTGTTTACATTTTCTCGAATTTTCGTGCCAAAAATGCTTCATCTTACCATAGAAAATGTTTTAGGTAAGAGTCTCCAATTTTATTTCATTGATCGTTCGTTTTCCGTTAGTCTGTTGTCCGCTAGTTTTATGTAGTCCGTCAGATTATGTCTGTTGTCTGTCTGTTTCCGTCTGTTGTCCGCCAGTTTTCGTCGTCTGTTGTCCGTCAGTTTCCGTCTGATGTTCGTCAGTTTATATCTATTGTCCGTCAGTTTCTGTCTGTTGTCCGTCAGATTTTTGTCTGTTGTCCGTTAGTTGTCCGTCAGTTTATGTCTGTTGTCCGTCAATTTCCGTCTGTTGTTCGTCAGTTTCTGTCTGTTGTCCGTCAATTTCCGTCTGTTGTCCGTCAGTTTCTTTCTGTTGTCCGTCTGTTTATGTTTGTTGTCCGTCTGTTGTCCGTCATTTTCCGTCTGTAATCCGTCACTTTTCGTCTATTGTCCGTCAGTTTATGACTGTTGTGCGTCCGTTTTCGTCTGTTGTACGTCAGTTTACGTCTATTGTCCGTCAGTTTATGACCGTTGTCCGTCAGTTTCCGTCTGTTGTCCGTCAGTTTCCGTCTGTTGTCCGTCAGTTTCCGTCTGTTGTCCGTCAGTGTTCGGTCTGTAGTATTTAAGTACTTTTGCTTAGGTCCAGAACCGATTAACATAATGACTTTGAATATTGACAGTGTTGTACCCTTGTTCATGCGCCGTAAAGTTGGTTGACCTTGAACTTCATATAAAGATAAAATGAACTTGAATGGTAAAAAAAAAATTATACTAGTATATAATATCATCTTCTCGTGAACTTAAATACATGTACTTAGAAATTTGAAATTACATATAAAACATCACCTTATGATTTAATAAATTTAAAAAGGTGTTTGACTTTAACTTTTATTCAAGGTCACAATGACTCTGAAAAGTTAAATTTTCAAGAATTTTTTGTTTCACAATTCGTGATGGAGCTTAAATATCTCTCTCTCTCTCTCTCTCTCTCTCTCTCTCTCTCTCTCTCTCTCTCTCTCTCTCTCTCTCTCTCTCTGCGCCCGTGCATATGCGTTTTTGTGCGTATATGTGTGTTTGTGTCAAATTTTTTAATTTTCGTTTTATCAAACTTGATATCCCATTTTGACAATTTTGATCTTATGGTAATTATTGACAGTTCAATTGTGCACCCTAGTAAATTTGACTTCGTGTACAAATGAGGGTCAAGGTCATAATTGATGATTAGGATTTCCGTGGTTATTTTTCTCTGAATAGCAAGAGAATGCTAGAATTAAGCATGCACTTAAATCCGTACTGTGTACACGTATATACAAGTCACATGATCTGTTGCCCTCGATGTCAGTCAATAATTAACTAAAGTTTCAATTTCATGATATGTACTAGATGACCATGGTCTTCAAATATTACTAAACCAAAGGCATGTTCAACAGCGCTAGCGTGTGTCTATTAAACGGACGCGTAAACACCTATTTTCGACCCCTCCTCAAAAACTGCTGCACAGATTTCAATGATACTTGGTCAGAAGCATATATGGGCCGGTGCAATTCAGATTTGTTCATGGCGTTGCCATGGCTACCAAAACTAGGTTAAGGTGACCTAGGGGTCCAAAAATCTTAAAAAATCTTCTTCTCCGAAACCGATGATGGGAGAAAAAAATCTGATGTGATATTTGGCTTCTCTATGGTCTTAAGCCTATGGTTTGTTCATTTCGTGAAATTTGGTCTAAAAATAGGTTACGCGTTTTTGCGTTTAATTTTAAAAATTTCGTAAAATGGTTCAGATTGTTATAACTTGACTATTTGAACAGATAATGACAAGAGGTTTTCAGTTTTGACTTTTTCTTGAAATGACCTTTAAAAAGCGTCAAGGTCACAAATCAAGGTCATGACCTAATTTGTGATTTATGCAGTTTTAGGCATCTTTTTTGCAAATATTAAGAGATATATGAAATTAAAACATTGTTAAAATGTTCAGCATGACAAAATTTAAAAGGTACCAAGTTTCGTAACTATATGATAATCCATGTAGGAGTTGTTGCCCCTGATATGTTATTTTTGGCTTATGAATACTAAAATTGTGCACTAGCTTGAAAACTTAAATCTTTTTGTATAGCATGTATATTAGAATATTGTAGGTATTGTGACAACGCTCATTTTGATATATGGTTCAAGGTCGTATGATCAAAGGTCAAGGTTACAGCTGCAAAAGAAGACATAAATTGCTAATTATCTTGAAAACTATTAACTTTTTGTATAGGCATGTATATAAGAATATTGTAGGTATTGTGACGACGATCATTTTGCTATATGTTTCAAGGTCATATGTTCAAAGGTCAAGGTCACAGCTGCAAAAGAAGACTTAAATTTCTAATTATCTTGAAAACTGTTAACTTTTTGTATAGGCATATATACTAGAATATTGTAGGTATTGCAGCATTGATCATTTTGATATATGGTTCAAGGTCATGTGTTGATAGGTCAAGGTCACAGCTGTAAAAGATGTCATAAATTGCTTGTTATCTTGAAAACTTTAACTTTTTGTATAGGCATGTATATTAGAATATTGTAGGTATTGACATGGTGATCACATATGGTTCAAGGTCATATATGTTCTAAGGTCAAGGACATAGTTGCATAAGTATACTGAAATTTGTTAATGATTTGGAAATTATTCATTGTAATACAGTTACTTCATGCATATTATATAAGCTACTTATAAATAAAATGTGAGTGGATATATTTCTGATTAAGTTTTGTGGCAGTTGTTAACTTGAGAAAACTTGTAAAGTTGTCTTTTGCGCTTTCCAAACAATTTTGGACATATCCTCATGTGAGCGTTAAGGCCCATGGGCCTCTTGTTGAATGTATTTTATGATTAAATTCAAAAATGGTATATGACAGTTATGAAGGCGTTCTCTAGCATGCGCTTACGCGAACGCTTGTTGTTAAACGGTATACTCGTCAAAGCGAATACGTACATACATACTGTTATTATTATTATTATTTAAAATTATAAATTAAACTTATGTTAAACTAATCGCAGCTTCAAACTATGTCTTTAAGGTAATTATTTTTTTTTAAAATACGATTTCATTAGGTGAGCAGTCAATATCCATTGGTGACTAGATTTCTGTTAATTTAAATACTCAATCTTGAACCCCTGGATTACTTGAGGTCAATATTAAAATGTTAAAACTGAGAGCTAATAAAAACTTCACAATAAAGAAATAATTACTATTTGGTGATTATCTTTTATACCCGATGATACCTTAAATGTGACGAGTTCACAAAAAAGAAGTAATATTACATATCACTAGTAACGATATAATGATGTTAATGTTATGTTACCCTTAGAACCGTTGTTATCTTTCGTACCACGTAAATCAATTTATAAAAAAAGATAACTAGCATTGAGTTTGCTGTCTTTCTTTTCCTGAATGACTAAAAACGGTGTTCCATTAAATGCCTTCCGTTCCATGCACTCAAACACGATGTTCCTTTTAATTCCGTAAATACCACGTACTCAAAACACGGTGTTCCATAAAATGCCTTATATACCACGTACTCAAAACACGGTGTTCCAAAAAATGCCTTATGTACCACGTACTCAAAACACGGTGTTCCATAAAATGCATTATGTACCACGTACTCAAAACACGGTGTTCCATAAAATGCCTTATGTACCACGTACTCAAACACGGTGTTCCATAAAATGCATTATGTACCACGTACTCAAAACACGGTGTTTCATAAAATGCCTTATGTACCACGTACTCAAAACACGGTGTTCCATAGAATGCCTTATGTATCACGTACTCAAAACACGGTGTTTCATTAAATATCTTACGTACCACCTACTCAAAACACGGTGTTCCAGTAAATACCTAACATACAACGTACTCAAAACACGGTGTTCCATAAAATGCCTTACATACCACGTTCTTAAAACACGGTGTTCAAGTAATTGCCATACATACCACGTACTTAAAACACGGTGTTCCAGTAATTACCTTACATACCACGTACTTAAAACACGGTGTTACAGTAAATACTTTCATACCACGTACTTAAAACACGGTGTTCCAGTAAATACCTTCATACCACGTACTTCAAACACGGTGTTCCAGTAAATACCTTCATACCACGTACTTCAAACACGGTGTTCCAGTAAATACCTTCATACCACGTACTTAAAACACGGTGTTCCAGTAAATACCTTCATACCACGTACTTAAAACACGGTGTTCCAGTAAATACCTTCATACCACGTACTTAAAACACGGTGTTCCAGTAAATACCTTCATACCACGTACTTAAAACATGGTGTTCCAGTAAATACCTTCATACCACGTACTTAAAACACGATGTTCCAGTAATTACCTTACATACCACGTACTTAAAACACGGTGTTCCAGTAAATACCTTCATACCACGTACTTAAAACACGGTGTTCCAGTAAATACCTTCATACCACGTACTTAAAACACGGTGTTCCAGTAAATACCTTCATACCACGTACTTAAAACACGGTGTTCCATAAAATACCTTACAAACAACGTACTTAAAACACGGTGTTCCTTTAAAAACTTTACTACCATGTTCTCAAAACACGGCGTTCCAATAAATATCTTACGCACGCCGTAATCAAAACACGGTGTTCCATTAAATACCTTACGTACCACGTACTCAAAAAAAAATGATGTCCCATTAAATACTGAAAGATTACCTTAAATATCATAAGTTCACAGAATGATGTTAAACTTATAATTACGAGTTCACAAAATGATGTTAGTCTAATTTCCACGAGTTTTCAAGATAATGTTGTGTGAACCGACTAACCGTCTACTGGTTAATGAGAGTTAAAAAATGTGTTGATGTTGTGATAATGGGTTTTTGTAACATCTTAGTTATTTTGATGGAAAGTGTTAATGTCTTGTTTTCTGTAATCAAAAGACAATTTTCTCAGATCAATATGTAAAAATCAATTAGAGATGACAGACAAATTAAGATGATTGCCTTGATTTCAATACACAACTGTCTTTATTGACTACACAACTGCTGTAATCCATGTTTAAGCTGGCCTCTAAAGTATTTTTGTGCAGATAATGGTAATATATTAAAATCACGGTATAGTAAATAAATAAATGTAAATACATTAGAAAAAATAAAATTAAATATTTAAATAAATATATAAATAACTGTAAATTTTTTTTTTTGAAAAACTACATAAATAAATAAACATTTGGATTAAAAAATAATCAAATAATTAACTCAAATAGAAAAAAAAATTTCAATAAATAAAAAATAGAAAATAAATTAAAATGAAAATAAAAATAAAGACGTATTGTGACGAATAAAAAAAAGAAATATGGGCCAATAAAAATAAAGACATATTGTGACCAATAAAAATGAAGACATATTGTGCCCAATAAAAATAAAGAAATATTGTGACGAATAAAAATAAAGACATATTGTGACCAATAAAAATAAAGACATATTGTGACCAATAAAAATAAAGACATATTGTGACCAATAAAAATAAAGAAACATCCGGTCAATAAAAATAAAGACATATTGTGACCAATAAAAATAAAGACATATTGTGACGAATAAAAATAAAGAAACATGCGGCCAATAAAAATAAAGACATATTGTGACCAATAAAAATAAAGACATATTGTGACCAATAAAAATAAAGACATAGTGTGACCAATAAAAATAAATACTTATTGTGAGAAATAAAAATAGAAATATGGGGCCATTAAAAATCAAGACATATTGTGACCAATTAAAATAAAGAACTATTGAGACTTGTTATAGAAATATGGGCCAATAAAAATAAAGACATGTTGTGACCAAAAAAATAAAGCTTCCTTTAAATAAAGAGGCACCTGATATGATGACGGGATCGTTTGAAAGAAGTAGTTTGTTTCAAGCAGTATTAAATGCTCCAACCTTCCCTATTATTAAACGAACAACAACAACAAGCTCTTCCTGAATAACTAACGGTCAACAATTCATATGTATGTTAAAAAGGTATCGGTCAAAAAGGGATATAAAAATGTTTTAAAAGCAGGATCATTTTCACAATATTAGAGATCTAGAATTATTGAAACAAATTTCCCTGGTCTTCAAAACGAAATTTTTTTGTGATTTTAGAAATACATTTTGAAAAATGTAAAAGAAACTGTATTTCTTTATCATTCAGGGAACAAAAGGTCGATATTAGTTAGCTGTATTTATTAGAGCTATTTACAGATATTAAAATTGATTTTGTTGTTATAATGTCTAAGCCGGGATGTTAAACTCCATGTCACTCGCTCAGTCTTCTGAATATAAAATATTTGATTTATCTTTTCTTTTAATGGTTTTCTATGTGTAATAAGTACTGGGTTACTGACTTCATGGATAAAAATCTACATTTCTTTATTAATGTTTTGAACATTTAACCTTAGCCTAAGATTAATTAAACCCAAATGTCATCAACAATATTTCAAAAGAGACATCAACTTCTGAGAAAAACGGAAGTGTGTCTGGATCATCAACATGTTTGTCTGTATCATTAATATGTTTGTAACAGATTGCTTGTTGATGATTATGTGTTTGATGTCTCTGTTCATCTTGTTTCGATTTCTTTTATTACTTTTATCCTTTTTTTGTGTTCAAATTGGTTAGTCGAGTGGTCTAAAGCGCACTTGACGAACCAAGGTGCGTTTTATTGCCTAGACTAGAATCTTTTTCAGGCAGATATTAGAGTAAATCTCAACTTTTGACCTGTGACCAAGAAAAAAAAAGAAAAAAAAAAAAACCGATATCACTTTTATATCTGCTCTAATTGGATTCTAAAATAACAAATTTGTGTTTTATCATGTTGCGACTGTTCTTTCGCCAAGCACTCGGCATGTAGAAATTAAAGTCACGGGGTCTTTCGCATGAGTCCTTAAAAACCGATGTTCCGTGTCGTAAAAGGCGTGGAACGTTAAAGATTCTTTCCTGCACATTACCCACAGCGCACTGGCACTGAAAAGATCAAAATTTCTGCAACTTCATCTATAGCTGGTGACTTCTCGATATAAGTGAAATATTCTTGACTTGGATGTAAAACACCAATAAATAAATCAATCAATTTATCATGTTGTGTATGAGTTTATTGCAGATGTTTCTAATCAGCACTATTTTACTGGTACCGAGCCAGCCAGTAAGACTAAACACTAGGCAATCAATTTCTCTATTGCAGTCGACCGAGGTCGAACCCACAGAGATGGTACAGCTCGGTCAGGTTTGGTACTCGAACACACGGCGTTTATACATGTGTTATCACTAATTTATTACATCATAGAACTATTTTTAATTAAATCGGAAAGACACTTAATTCAAGGGCATGGCATACCACTAACTCCGTCTTGGGCTCGAAACTTTGACCTTTGAGTCTTCGAACTTACCTCTTTGGGCACCTGTTTCCTATTGTATAATAAAGTGCAGTTAGTAAAACTTCATAGATTAAATTGTGAAGATATGATATATCAATTGATGCAATAAAACCCTTAAACCCTCTCAATTTCAAAAATACTGGCAATAAAATTTTATGAAGTGTATATATATATATATATATATATTACTCAAAACAAGTATTTATATTTTTAGTATTTGCGTTATAAAATCTGTAAACATTTAGCAGCTATCTCGTTGTGACGTCATAGATAACAAGAGAACTCTTTATATCTTTCCAATAAGAATCAGTATTAGTTTATTTATCTGTCAGTCTTGTATCGTGCATGAAGGCAATGTATTATGTCTCCCATGGACAAACTCCATCAACGATCATCCTTCAGTTTGACAATAAGACTATTATTTTAGCAATTCAAATTAAGGATTTGTATTTGTTGGTTTACTTATTAATGACTCATTTCACGTGTTATTAAGTTAAAGATTAGGATGTATAGGTCAATTTGTAAGATGTTTCTTATGAGATTTTCAGTCTGTTGGCATAATGCTTTTAAAATTAATTTGTTCCTATATCTTTTGTTATTTCTTCGATGATGATGATGATGGTGATGATGGTGGTGGTGGTGATGATGATGATGATGATGATGATGGTGGTGGTGAAAATGATGTTTATTATTATTATTATTATTATTATTATTATGTATTTTATCGTGCATGCTGGTTATGAGGTTTATTATTATTATGATTATTATTATTATTATTATTATTGTTGTTGTTGTTGTTGTTGTTGTTGTTTTTGTTGTTGTTGTTGTTTTTCATTTCACACGTTTTTTTATTGTTTCATCTTGGTGAGGGTTATTTTGCTTGTTGACGATGATTTTGTTGGTTTATTTGCTGGTTGTATTTTATCTTGCATTAGCAATATTTTGTCATTTTTCAACAATATTATTTTTTTCTTTTTATTCCCAGTTTACTCTGAACAAATTCATCTTTTGTATGCTAGTATTTTGCAATATTTTCTCGCTTATTTGTACTATTCTACACAAACTGCAGTTTTTAAAGTGCTTGTCCACTTAACTAAAATGTTCCAAATTACTATTGCAGCCAACTAAAACATAATATGATACCGAGCCAAATGGTAACCTACGACAAGACAAAAACACCGGTCAACCGGTGTCGAACGCACATTGGCCATACGCCTTTAACCAATCTGCAACCGAACGCATATAGGCAATACGTCTTTAACCACTCGGCAACCGAACGCACATCGGCAAAACGCATTTAACCACTCGGCAACCGAACGCACATTGGCTAGACGCATTTAACCACTCGGCAACCGAACGCACATTTGCTAGACGCATTTAACAACTCGGAAACCGAACGCACATTGGCTACTCGGCAACCGATGACTTCATACATAAATACACTTAAAATCTAGTAGTTCAACCGATATTTGAATTAATTAACAACCAAGGTTTAGTCACAACTTTGAAAAAAAAATCGAAAGTGTGAAATAAGCAAGGAACAGGTATAATTCAAACCGTTGGAAGGTGTATGGTTTTTGTCGTGCCTGGCATCGCCATAAGGTGAGACTTAGGTGTTACTTTTCCGGTGTCGGCGGTGGTGGCGGGGTGTCAAAATGTGAAAGTTAATGTTAAAGTAAAAAACTAACCAGGCGAGACATTTAATTCCGTGGAATTCTTGTATAATGTTAAATACAGGTAAATGTAGTAAATTTTTAATTTGATTTACAAGGTAATTGTTAAGATATTGACCTATGTTTTAAACAAGTGATTTAAGATTCGAGTATGCCTTTGTTTAATTAGACCAATGACAAGATTTTGCTATTAAAGATCTATAAAATATGACATTTCAAGATAACAACTTTCACACTTTATTTTTCTGTGGATCCAGTTTTACTTTTCATTTAGGTTCTTTACTAACAATTTTAAATTTGAACTTTAATTGAAAAGTCTCAGCTTTCTTATTACTCGAGGATATATGGAGACATTCCAGAAAGCGTCAAAATTGATTGGTTAATGTGTTGTTTAACGTCGCAACAGCACTTTTTCGGATATTCTTGACGAGGTCGTGTTTAATAATCGTTAAGGATAAATTATCAAAACGACCCAGTGTATATAAGTACGATTTGCTAGTGTTTATCGCCTGCCGTTTACTACCGCACTTACCTCAAGTTTTACTTGCTAGCTTACATAGTCAGTATGTCGCAGACAAAAATATCTCAACCCGTGTTACAGTACCCCGACATCTCCGTGACAAACAGTCAAAAACATTGTCCTTTTATTGCCTAGCGCTAGGCAAGGAAGCAGGATCATATGGTGGCTTATTTCTGACATCTATGGTGGCTTATTTCTGACATCGACAAAATTTTAGTCGACATAATATTATCTCGACATGTCGACTTAATATCTTGACAAGTCAAGATATTATCATGGAAAGTTGTGATACCAAATTGAAAAGTTGAGGTAAGAAACACGACTTGCCGCGATAAAAATAAGTCGAGATATCGAGATAATTATCCCGACTGGTCAACATAAGTATCGCGGCATGTCGTGTTACTTATCTCAACTTTTCATTTTGGTATCACAATTTCCATGATAATATCTTAATTTGTCAAGATATTAAGTCGACATGTCGAGATAATTCTATGTCGACTAAAATCATGTCGATGTCAGAAATAAGCCACCATACACCATAATTTAGAGTTATATTTGTATTGACGTAGATATAGGTGCTCCCCAGAGTACTTGTTCTTTCTTTCTTCCACGGCACTGAAATCTTTTTAATTGAATTGTTATGCATTATACTTATTTAAAGTCAAAAAGATTTATGCGATTAAAAGTTTCTAAATGGAATCATTAATAAAGCTTCGCTTAATGGAGTAATAAAAAGATCATCTGTATTTAAATATGTACACTGCATTTTCAAAGGAAGTTTTGCCATGGTTGGCAATGAACCATTCCGACTTACATTGCACGTTTTTTTTCATATATCACAACTCTCTTCTCGTTCAGGAATTATAGTAATCTTTTTCATGACATTCTGACCGAAATTATATCTTACATTGCACATTTTATTTTGCATTTAGTATCTCTCTCGATTGGTTTAAGAAAGACATTTTTTCTTTCAAAGTAAAGTTTGCCGTGGTTGGCAAGGAACCACACCAACCGAAATTATAGCGCACATTGTACGTTTTATTTTTCATTTAATATCAGTCGCAGTTGGTTTAATAAAGGCATTCTATCTTTCAAAGTAATGTTTGCCACTCCGACAGAAATTACAACCCTCATTGCCGATTTTAAATTGTTCGTATAATATCGCTCGCAGGTGCTTATTTTATTAATTATTTAAATTATATTTATTTTTTTTTCATAAAAATTAACCTTATGGCACCGTGGAAAGAATTTCTCCGCATATATTGATACATTATGTTAAATAAAGTACATCGTAAAAATATTCTTATGTGAAGCCCTAACTTTCCCAAGAAAGGAAGTTAAATTCGATGTGCGCACGCAGAAGTGTTTCCATCGTTTATATTTTCATGATTCTTTAATACAAATTTTACAGTGCAACTTCTTAAGGAACGATTGCTTAATGGAGCCAAGCAATCGGGAGATTTTTTGCAATGGTTTGTTTTCCGTCGTTCTTAGTGTATTGTAAGAATTCTTCGTACATTTAAATTTTTTTCTCCCCAACATCCAGGAAACATTTGATCATATGTTGCAATAGTAATATTGAGGTAAAGGGATTTTGTTAAGAGTTTTCCTAACTGGGAAACACTGTAAAACTACAAAATCGACATAATACAAAGTAATAATTTTCATTAGTTATTTCGTCACTGCGGTAGCTCAGTTGGTAGGGTGCTTGCTCCGTAAGTGGGAGGTCATGGGTTTAAACCCACCCACCCCACCACCCACCCACAACCCACCTGACCGGGTCTGACCAAAGACTTAAAAATGGGTAGTGACTGTTATTTCGCCAAGCACTCGGAATTACGAAATGAAAGTCGAGGTTCTTTCGGATGAAAATTGAAAATAAACAAGGTCCCGTGTCACGGTAGGCGTGACACGATGAAAAACCCTACTGTGTAATGCAATAAGCGCAACTCACAGGCAAAATTTCTGTAGTTTCGCCCATGGCTGGCGACGTCTCGATATAAGTGTAATATTCATGACTGGGACGTTAAACCAGTACTCAACTGATCAGTTATTTCAATTTTAAATGTATTAATTTTGGTGTTGGATCATTCTCTAAGGGTTCTAAACAGGGACCATTCAATTTTTTCAAGGTTCATGCGGGAAACAAACTTAAGATATTTGGATCATATGATACTAATTTGATGTAGCATGTAAAGTACACACAGTATTCAAATTGAAAAATAGGAAAATTGTTAGGTAGCTCTCTATAAATATTTCATATTCCTTTAAAGGTGCAAGTCATATCCATCCATTAAACTAAAGACCTTATACTTTTTGATGCAGAATTCTTTGTACAAGTTTTATTTAAATTGCTCAAATTTAAGCCACGAAAGGAGGGTGTTGTTGTTCTTGTTGATGATGTTGTTGCTGTTAGAAACGTACTTAAATATAAAATAAGCGGATGACAATGTTGTTAATATTCTGCCAGACAAAATCCTATTTCAAATCATCCTTAACTCCAAATCTGTAACGTGTGTAGACAAATATGTATTAAAGTTGAATACATGGTACATCGATAAAAAAGGTATCACGCACTGCCGGAATAATTACATCGAAATACTTGTCTAATATCCAGATAAATGGCTACAAACAGTTTTATGTCTTCTTCTTTTAAAACCTGTTATTTATTTTTCTACAAAAATATTTCTGTTATAATTTATATCAGATATAAATATTATAGATAAAACTTTATCAAGAGCACAAAAACAGATCAATGGTCTTTATTACCTTAAGGAGGTTAGGTTTAAGAGATTAAATCTCTCTCTCTCTCTCTCTCTCTCTCTCTCTCTCTCTCTCTCTCTCTCTCTCTCTCTCTGTGTGTATGTGCGTTTATTTGTATTCGTCTGATTTAACGTGGGTTTCACAGAAGTAATGCACCACACACACACACACACACACACACACACACACACTATATATATATATATATATATATATATATATATATATATATATATATATATATATATATATATATATATATATATATATATATAATCGTTCTCTTGTTGTATTTGATACTGATGTGATGTTTTTGTTGTGTGAAATCCAAACGAGATAAACTCCAATATCGTCAGACAAACGTTGATTAACCAAGAAATGGTTTTTATTTCAGATATATAAGTGTAATTATACCACAAATATATCACTCGGGATGATGACTTAGACTTGATCACTATTCTGCTGTGTTATAGATGAACAATTTGTTTACATATGGTCGTATTATAAATCAGGTTTTTAACTGTTCTGCTATGATATGACGCAGATAGACTAATAGATTTATTATTTTTACATATGGTGACGAGGTTTCGATAGATGTATTATTTTTACATATGGTGACGAGGTTTTAATGGATGTATTTTTTTTTACATATGGTGACGAGGTTTTAACGGCGATGATTATAACGTGACAATAGATTTAGCTTCTTTCAAAAATCTTGTGTTAACTGCAGTTAAATTTGGAAATAACTTCCTTATCATCGATGATTTATCTGTGACAACAAATAGATTGATTTGGTAACTATATAGCAATACAAACATTTAGATAGCCTATTGGAATATTGTTGGTTACCAAGATCTAAGATTTAAGCATGATGTGACATATAGATTGTGAAGTATTTCCCTGTTGCTGTATTTTCAGATTTACGAGATTCAACATTGATTTTATACTAAGACCTTCGATGGATCCAGGACCAAAGATATGGATCGGTACATAAAGAAAGAGATTTCTGTTTTTCATTAACATATTTCCTTTGACTCAACTTAGACTTAAATGATTTCAATATCTTTTATCAAGGTAAGTAAAAATAATTTGTTTTTATTTTAATATTTTAAAAAGTTCCATACATGTCTATACAATAAAATTTCAAGTTGCTGTTTCTTTAAATATTTAGATCTTTTTTAAAAATTTTATCTTACAATTATTGTTTTGTTTGCTGAGCATGTTGTAATTCTTTTCTGCCATTTTTGTCATTTGCAAATTTTTGAAATTTTAACTTAAGAAATATTGAAAATTGTATGCTGAAATATAAGTATGAAATTTTTTTTTCTTGATTAAAATGCAAAAAAAAAAAAAAAAAAAAAAAAAAAAAAGGAGAAAAAAACCCGAATTCTGCAAATGGCACTTTAAGATTATATTTTATATTTTTAAAGATGCTAGCGAAGTATTTTTTAAAATTTTCTTATATAACCCACTTAATCATTATTCCATGTCCCCGACCTCTCCCCCCTCCTCTCTCTCTCTCTCTCTCTCTCTCTCTCTCTCTCTCTCTCTCTCTCTCTCTCTCTCTCATGACTTTTAACGTCATTTTTGCAAACAGAGATGATGTTCACGTTTCAGTTTTTTAAACCAATTAAAAACAAATAATAGATATGGAATACATGGTAGTACTAAACTATAAAAAAATTGCCCATCCAACAACCCTCTCTGTCAAAGTTTTATAGAGTCGTAACTTGTTGTATTGCGACCCTTGATAATTTTACCACTTCACTTATCACTACTTTCATAATGTTTTGTTTTACAAGTAAATCGCCATTGATTTATCGCCTTACTTCTTCATTTAGCCAAATTTTGACTAAAAAGCAAACAATAATGGTTTTATTGTATCTTACGATTGTTGAATCGAATTACATGTATTGAAGAAATATTTTTTACGCCCCTGCATTTCAATCTTTTACTTTTTAAAAAAAAAACGGATGGACAGTTGAGGAAACCCGAGTTCCCGGTTAAAACACCCGACCTTTTGTAGTAGAGAATTCAAATAAATAAATAAATAAATAAATAAATAAATAAATAAATAATAAAAAGTCGAGTTACTTGAAAGTTTTATTTTGAGTCATAGGAAATATTAATGATGGTCGATCATAAGATTTAATATAGACATAAAATATTGCACGATTTAGAACACGAATTTAGCCACAGGTTTAAAGATGCGTTCGATATTTGACCGTACATTGTTCGAAGTGTGTGATATTTGACCATTTATTTTTCGAGATGTTCTTTGTTCTTTGTTTCTTTCTTTCTTTATTTATTTATTCATTTGCATTTGATGTTAACACTCAATAGTAAATTTAACCTCTCTCTCTCTCTCTCTCTCTCTCTCTCTCTCTCTCTCTCTCTCTCTCTCTCAAACAAGAATGAACTACAAAACAACGTTTTTTTTTTTTTTTTTAAAAAAAAAAAAAATCATTAACAATCATATTAGGAATATTATTCAGTTAAATGACATCGATGTACTTCATTTGTAGTACATTTTCAAAAACTGATCGACAGTATAAAAACTTTGGTGCTAAAATCTTTCCCATTAACAATATGTTGACAGCTAAGTATGTTATTAAATTTTGTAAATACGGAAAGAAACTCACTTACTGGTTATTATCAGACAATATTGACACATTGATTATATTATCATTTGTATAATTTTTTCTAAGCCCGTCAAGATTTTCAGATAAATGTGTGTTATTTATTTGTATAAAGTTTTATCAATGACTATATATACGTCCCAACTTTAGCCAAGCAATTATTCTGTTGTAATCTAATGCAAGTTGAAATAGAAGAGCTTGGCACTGCTAGTAGTTTTACAAAGATCGTGTCTTCTGTTCAATTCGGATTATCATCCTATCACATGTTCTATAAAAATGTTAACGATTAAGCATTTACAATTTATTTCTGACAAACTATGTAACTATCCCATTCTTTGTTTTTGGTTTTCTTTTACTTTGTTTTGAGTTTCAACTTGCTTTATATTATCATTTCTTTTACCAGTATTTACTGACAAACTTAGTCTATTTATTACTTCAGTTTCACTTTCCAGTTTGCCTTATTTATTACTGTCGTTTTGCTTTGCAACTTGACCTTTTCGTTGCTGTTGGTTTGATTGTTTTCGTTGCTGTTGGTTCGATTGTTTTCGTTGCTGTTGTTCGATTGTTTTCGTTGCTGTTGGTTCGATTGATTTCGTTGCTGTTGGTTCGTTTGTTCTCGTTGCTGTTGGTTCGATTGTTTTCGTTGGTGTTGGTTCGATTGTTTTCGTTGCTGTTCTTCGATTGTTTTCGTTGCTGTTGGTTCGATTGATTTCGTTGCTGTTCGTTCGTTTGTTCTCGTTGCTGTTGGTTTAATTGTTTTCGTTGCTGTCGATTCGATTGTTTTCGTCGCTGTTGGTTCGTTTGTTTTCGTTGCTGTTGGTTCGATTGCAACTAAATTTTATCTTTTGGTGTTGTTTTGCTTTCCAACTTGCTCTTTGCATGTCATCTTGCTCCAGTGATTATTGATGTTTTGCATACAAACTTGCTTTGTTCGTTGCCTCTGTTTCGCTTGCCAACTTGCGCTAATTATTGTTGCTGTTTTGCATACAAACTAGTTCTTGCCATCGCTGTTGTTTTGCATACAAATTAGCACTAGTCATTGGTGCTGTTTCGTTTTTCATCTTGTACTATTTATTGCTGTTATTTTGCGTACCTACTTGCTTTTTTGTTTCTCCATATTTGTTTCTCAAATAGCTCTTCAATGCTGCTGTTACGCTTGCCAACTTTTTTTATTATTGGCTTATGGCTCGCTTTTAAACTTGCTCTTTCCTTTCCCGTTGTTTTGCTTATCATTTTGCTCTATCCTTTGGCTTTTGTTTCGCTCAGACACTAGCTGTATCGTTTACTTGTTTCTCGTTCCAACTTTCTCTGTCCTTATCTTTTGAATCGCCTTCTTTTCTTATTCTACAATTAACCTTTGTTTTCTTTGACTTGATCTAAGCTTTCATGTTCGTATTTCAACTTGATTTATCGATTACTTTTGTCTTGCTTTCTTATTGAATCTTCTTTTTTCGCTTCGCTAACTAGCTTGTTTTATCTTTCCTTTACTGTTATCTAGTTTAAGTAAATCAATTTCTCTTTATACTTTCTTTCTCAACAATAGTTGATTGTTTGAGTTTAAAAAATAATTTTTCATTCTGTTTGAAAAAAAAAAAAGATTTTACCTTTAATATGGAATTTAGAGTAGATTTGGTTTGCATTGAAATATCTATATTCAAGAGCCGCAGCATGAAACAACTAGATAAGCTGGTATTATATAATCGACGATGTAATTTAAAATTCGACAACAAAATGATTTTATTGTACAAATGTCTCCATGGTGAAGATTTGGCTTGATTTCCTGCCTAAAGAATCTGATATTTCCTTCTATTTTAGTAAATGCTTTGTAGATTTATTAAAATTGTAAGAGAGAAATTTGTAACTAAAATCATGAACAAAAGTATTTTTTACGCCAGAATACATTTTTATACCAATGCAAATTCTGAGTATCATATGCTAATTTTGCATTTTTCTTATAAAATTAAATACATGTAAAATGTTGTTTGTTAAAAAAGGTTTTCAATGGATATGCTTATATATATATATATATATATATATATATATATATATATATATATATATATATATATATATATATATATATATGTGTGTGTGTGTGTGTGTGTGTGTGTGTGTGTGTGTGTGTGTGTGTGTGTGTATAAATAAAATAAATAAGTGTGTGTGTAAATAAAATAAATGTGTGTGTGTGTGTGTGTGTGTGTGTGTGTGTGTGTGTGTGTGTGTGTGTGTGTGAAACGATGTTTTTGCCTATTTTTCATACTAATATAATTTGCTTAATTTTGCCTGATACGATGTTTTTGTATTTCTTTATTTCTTATACGAAGTATTTCCTTATTTTTTAAATAAAAGAATTTTTTTGTATTGATGTCTGATAGAAATCAAACAAATCCTATCTTACTTAACACTACAGTTATTTTAAATTTTGATAAAAACAATAGTGTTACAGATTAGTGCTGGAATATTTATATGTTTATTACCATATACATGTATAATCATCAAAAAGTGACATCTTAATCTTGATTTAGAGACTATTGCGGTGGCTCAGTTGGTAGAGTGCTCGCTACGTAAGTGGGATGTCGTGGGTTCGAACCCCGACCGGGTTTGTCCCAAGACTTGAAAGTGGGTAGTGACTGTTCTTTCGCCAAGCACTCGGCATTAAGGAATGAAAGTCACGGTTCTTTCGGATGGTAACTGAAAATAAACGAGGTCCCTTGTCACGGTAGGCGTGGCACGTTGAAGAACCCTGCTGTATAATACCATCAGGGCAACTGCACTTTCGTCTATAGCTGGCGACGTCTCGATATAAGTGAAATATTCTTGACTGGGACGTTAAACACCATTCCTCAACTCGACTCAACTCTTAACTTTGACTTTGATAAAATGAAATTATATCACTGCATGGTCTAAAACTGATGTAGTATTGGATCGGATTAATGCTGTTTTACGCCACAGTCAAGATTCTTTTCTAATATCGAGGGGAAGTTTATCAGTTTAAATGCCAAAGGTCGATGCATTTCACCAGATATTTTTACACCATCTTAGAACTGATCCACCGTTTTGAAATTGATCCATATCCCAGAACTGATCCATCGATCCATAACTGATCCACCATCCCGGAACTAATCCGCATTCCCAGAACTGATCCATCATCTCGGAACTGATCCATTATCCCAGAACTGATCCATCATCACGGAACTGACCCATTATCCCGGAACTGATCCATCATCCCGGAACTGATCCGCTATCCATAACTGATTCATCATCCCGGAACTCATCCATATCCCGCAACTGACCCATTATCCCGGAGATAATCCATCATCCCGGAACCTATCCGCTATCTCAGAACTGATAAACTTGGGCATTCATCATCGTTTGCCCCACTAAATTGCCTAGAGTTCTTGTAGTGGCGTTAATTATTGTGATAACAAAAATAAATATAGCATGTTACTGTAGCATATAATTGTTTTTAATGTTACGCGAAGTTAATACAAATGTTTTCATTTAACAATTGAACTGTTTTAAAATGGTATTCATTGTCAGTATGAAGGTAACAACTTTGCAAGCAAACGGAATAACGCGCGTTAGCGCGTTATGACAAGTTTGCTTGAAAAGTTGTTACCTTCATACTGACAATGAATACCAATTTGAAACAGTTCAATTGTTATATTTTCGTTAAATATTTTTAAAAAAAGTTTTCATTTATTTTAAGAAAAAAAAAATCCCATCTATAACACATGCACATCGGGGGAGTCCAGTAGACGCAACAGCTAAATTTAAGACCGAGAACGACACATTATTATCTGCAATATTTTTAATTTGGGGTAACAACGGGGAGTTTTGGTTTGAAAAATTATATTGTTATCAGGTATTTTGATGGTGTTTTCTCGATTTTCATTAACATAATGAATTTTTTTTAGAATATTAGATATAAATAATATGTATAAAAAATGAATATCAACGATAAATGTGTTGTTATTTGTGGACTATATTTCAGTCGAAAATCAGGTGCACCTGTGTGGCACCATTTCAATTTGCAAAGAAGTTTGGAGTAAAAAATTGCTGGCTAAATGTCGGAAGTGAAATCTGTGAATCTGAAACGGGAAGGGGGGTACTGTAGCTGAGGATAATTTTCAATGGCCAAGCATGTGGGTTTCGAATCTGTGATATGTGAGTAGACATGGATTTACCAAGATTTTTTTCTGGAATGTCGACATTGTTAGGTTGAGATTCACTTTTACATAATGTGCCGAGCTTCATAATCGGTATCATTCAAATGTAGACAGCAAAGCAGTGAGAAGTATACTTATTTTTTACGCCTGGTGTGGTGCAAATATCTCTCAAAGTTTAGAAAATTACCGTTTTAAGGTTAGCAAGGAGTTGGGTAGTAATTAAACCATGAGGTACTTTTGAGGAGTTGCTATTGTATTCCTTGTAAATTGATTAAAAGCATGTAGATGATTTTCAGTTTTTCCGATCAACAAACACAGCATGTGAAACGGACAATTTTCACTGGATGTGGCATACATGCGTGAATCTAATTCCATTTGAAATTTACATTACTTGAAATTTACATCCCGCGAGACACAAAATTGATTGACAAGTTGTACCATTACACATTGTCGGTATATAGCAGCTTTGTCAAGGTAGGAAGAATTTTTTTAAGATCCGATTGTTCAAAATTTTTTTGTGGTTTGATGGTTTTGACTGATCTGTTGTTGTCTGTTCTTTCAACAGGCCATCAAAAACACCACTCTGTCTCTCAAAATCTCAATATTACGGTGAATATCAGCCAGGTGCCTATATATGTTATCAAAATATTATTTTATCAATTTCTTTGATTTTACTTTGTAATATCTCGTAAATGTGTTTTTCAGTCTCATCTCGAATGTAAACAAATGCGACGTGACAGTCATGTTTGTTTACCTACGATAATGTAGTTCCGGATTGTGTATTGCATTTTATATGTATTCATACACGGAGTGACAAAATTTTTGG
Organism: Tegillarca granosa; assembly: GCA_029721355.1. Lineage (NCBI taxonomy): Eukaryota > Metazoa > Mollusca > Bivalvia > Arcoida > Arcidae > Tegillarca > Tegillarca granosa. Next base: position 7,137,565 of record CM056601.1, on the reverse strand, counting down.
CATTCATTGTCAGTAATAATTACAACGGCTCTCAAGCTTGCAGCTATGGGAATTTCACAAGGCAAATGAAAACATAAAACTGGAAATGCTATTGCATGTTATATATATGGGTCAATCTATCTGTTTTTCTTCGAAATTGTCGGTAACTTTAAAAAAAAGAAATATGATGAGCTTTTCCTTTTTAGTTCTGTAGAACTTATGGGCAGAACCAATGATAAATAAGGATTAATTTAACAAGCATGAGCAAACATTTGAAATAACTGTGTAAAGGATAGTCATTTGTGATTTGTATTGAAAAACAACAATTTGAGCAACAACGCAAAAGGCACATTTATAAGATGCATTAAGTTTTCCTATGCATTATACATAAACGGCAGATTTCTTCTTAACTATGCATGCCTTTCATGAAAAATTTAATACTTGGTTTCATGATAAATCCTTTACTTAGTAGACATTCACCGAGGAACCTGGACTACTGCTAGTTTGACCTAACAATGATCTTATTTTAGAAAAATGAGCACGTACCTCTTTGTCGAAAACGAGGCAACGTCAAGAAACACAGCAAGATCATGTGTTCACTGAAGCAATGCGGCCAATTTGTCATTCGTATCCAAGCCAAACTACTCTTTTACTTACAGCCGTTTTTCCATCTGAGCCTGGTCGATTCGAATCCTTGGAATGAGTTTGTCTCGGTTCGCATCTGGTTTTTTTTTTTTAGCTCACCTGACCGAAAGGCCGTGTGAGCTTATGGCATGGCGCGGCGTGTGTATGAGCGTGTGTGCGTGCATGCGTCGTTAACACCTATTTTCGACTTCTCCTCCAAAACTGCTGGACAGATTTCAATGATCCTTGGTCAGAAGCATATATGGGCCGGTGCAATTCAGATTTGTTCATGGCTTTGCCATGGCTACCAAAACTAGGTCAAGGTGACCTAGAGGTCGAAAAATCTTTAAAAAATCTCCTTCTCCAAAATCGATGATGGGAGAAAAAAAACTGATGTGATATTTGGCTTCTTTAAGGTCTTATAGTTTGTTCATTTCGTAAAATTTGGTCGAAAATGGGTTACGCATTTTTGCGTTTAATTTTAAAAATTTCGTTAAATGGCTTCAAATTGTTATAACCCGACTATTTGAACAGATATTGACATAGGGTTTTCAGTTTTGACTTTTCTTGAAATCACCTTTAAAATAGTTTCAAGGTCCAAAATCAAGGTCATGACCTAATTTGTGATTTATGCAGTTTAAGCAATTTTCTTGCAAATTTTAAGAGTTTTAGGAATTTAAAACTGTTCAGCATGACAAAATTTAACAAGATACCATGTTTTGTAACAATATGATAATCCATGTACATTGTAGGAGTTGTTGTCCCTAAATTGTTATTTTTGGCTTATAAATACTAAAAAAGTGCATAAGCTTGAAAACAATAAACTTTTTGTATAGGCATGTACATGAGAATATTGTAGGTATTGATATGACAATCATTGTGATATATGATTCAAGGTATATGTTCAAAGTTCAAGGTCATAGCTGTAAAAGAAGACTGAAATTGTTGATTATCTTGAAAATTATTAACTTTTTGTATAGTCATGTATATTAGAAAATTGTAAGTATTGATTTGGCAATCATTTTGATATATGTTTCAAGGTCACATGTTCAAAGGTCAAGGTCAAAGCTGCATAAGTGTACTGAAATTGTTAATTTTCTTGAAAACTATTATCTTATTGTATAGGCATGTATATTAGAATATTGTATGTATTGATATAACAATCATTTTGATATATGATTCAAGGTCATATGTTCATAGGTCAAGGTCATAGCTGCATAAGTGTACTAAAATTGTTAATTATCTTAAAAACTATAAACTTTTTGTACAAGCATGTATATTAGAATATTGTAGTTATTGATATAACAACCATTTTGATATATGGTTCAAAGTCATATGTTGCATGGTCAAGGTCATAGCTGCATAAGTGTACTGAAATTGGGAATTATCTTGAAAACCATTAACTTTTGGTACAAGCATGTATATTAGAATATTGTAGGTATTGATATTACACCCATTTTGATATAAGGTTCAAGTTCTTATGTTCAAAGTTCAAAATTATGGCTGCATTATCATATGGTAAATGATTTGGAAATAATTCATTGTACTATAGTTTAATCATGTATATGAGCTATTTATAAATAAAATGAGACTATACATTTCTGATTAACTATTGCAGGATTTTCAAACTTGAGGAATTTTGTGAAGTTTTTGTAATAACCGTAATCCTTCGATGTATTCGGACCCTCTATGTTTTCGGACACCCTAATTTTTAAATTTTAATAATTTTTAAATTTCCTCTAATTTCGGACGGCAATTTTTTACCTCTAAATCCGGACACGTTTTTGCTGAAACTCAGTTGCAGCATGTTATGCAGAGCGCTTGAAATAAAGATTAAATAAAATCAAGAAGAAACTTTGTTGTTTTCAATTATTTTAACTAAAAATTGTTGCTTTCACACGTTTATTTCATTGTGTATCGGCGCCATTGCATCGTAACGTGAAACAGGTATGTGCAATGTATTAACGTTTTTATGGAAACTGAATAAAATCATACCTTTGATAAGTGCTTTAATTTTCTATGAAAGTGAAAGTTGATTATTATTAATGTTCACTGCCGAGAAAATCGTGTAAGATAGAATCTTGTCGGTACACTAGTTCAACATCAAAGACATTTTTTCTGATGAAAACAGGAAGTGACGTTTTTCACTTATTCTCATTTAGTGTTTGTTATGGGAATTCCAAAAACGACCATGTGATTGTTCTAGCCGACAGACACGATAAAGATAAAAATGAAATTAAAATATGTTTGAAATATGATTTGAAATAATTTAATTTTTAACCTTTTATTTGCGGAAGTCGGGAGTCGGGACTTTTTCTATCTTTGCATTGTCATTTCTTAAAATGTACACACATACGCATAGTAAAATATTATGTATTTGATTAAAACGAAATTCTCTGAACTTGACCCACAAATAATGAAACACACGATGTATAATAATAATTTGATTGCAGACAATTATTATGTTGGTGCACCTCAAACATTAGGAGTTAATGAAAAAAGTCACGTTGTTTACTTGTAAACAAAATGGCGACCTCGATGTGTATTACTTAGAGAATCGTGATTATTGATCAAAAAACGCTTAAAAAACAAAAATTAATGAAATAAACATCACAAAAGGTAACTTTTACTTTTATTTTATTTAAAATTTTACTTTATCATTGATTTACGCGTGGATATCGCTGTTGATAATGTCTTAAAATATCGAGAGGGAACCGGGACCCAAAATCGGCTCCAAAATGTCTCTAATTTTTCGGACACTCTAAATATTCGGACATCCCCAATTTTCAAGATATTTAATTTTCAAATTTCCTCAAAATTCCCGAACACTTGAAAATGAAATAATTAAAATCTGTCCGAATACGTAGAAGGATTACGGTAAGTTCTTGGTAAGTTTTTGGACATTTCCTCCTGTAAGCGTTAAGGCCCATGTCTTGTTCTCGCACGGACACATTTTGTTTCTGCCGACGCCATTGTTTACATACATTTAGAACGTCCGCGCATGCTCCAAGCTGATTAAAAACATTTTATCGAGTTGCCCCAAGCATTTAGAATTCCCATTAATTATGGACCAATTAGAGTTAACTTAACGAAATGAATCACACAGATAGTAAAAACAGCCGATTTATAATGACAAAAATATTTTTAAATAACGGGTAAATTAATGCAGCTTTAAATGGTAAAATTCCAAATCTTTCAATTTTTTGTATTTTATCGTGGAGAACAAAGATTTTGAATTACTTTAGTTTTGAAATTATATTAGGTCAAAGATTTATTTTTGCATTTTAGACATTTTCAATCCCAAAATAAGTACCTTCTGTATAAAAGGAAAAAAATATCATTGTTCATTAGTATAAATGTCGCATGGCGATCCCATAATAACGTCCGCGTGACATGAAATATTTATTTCAATTTTTTAAACCAAATACTCTTATATATACCAATGACTACCACGAAAATGCCATTACACCTGCCAGTCAAATCTACTAATATGACATTTATTTTAAATCGAGATACTATCAAATATACTTATCTTTGTGTATGTTTGCGTGTATCCATTTACAACACAAATGACAAACTGATGCTGACATTTTTTCTTTCATATAGATATTACTGTAGGTGTATTTCAATATTAAATTTATTGTTATATATGATAAGACGGATTATTTTACTAAAAACGCGTGTCCTTGTCAAAAACTAACTAATTATTATCATCATCATTACATTATCATCATCCGTATTGGGCCAACAACAACAACAACAACAACAACAATAATAATAATAATATTATTATTATTATTATTATTATTATTATTATTATTATTATTATTATTATTATTAGTTATCATCACAATCATTATCATTAACCGTATTGGGCCATTATTTTATTAAGCTTACGACTTTGAAAGGACACATATATTATTTATTTATTTATTCATTTATTTATTTATTTATTTATTATAATTTATGACTGGGCAAAAGAATGCGAGCTTATTCTATGGCGTAGTTTGCATACGCGTGACCGTATATAAAACGGTTCACTTTAATTTTCTCAGAAAAAATAGGCCAATTTGAATCAAATTTGGTATGGAAGGTCCAAAGGTGGAGTATATTCAAGATTTGACAAATAAATTCCTGTTACTTGCAATATCTACTAGTATGTGTCTGACAAAAGTTTGTCACGGCTATCACATTATAATTTTAGTTTGAACAGTATTTTACTTATCAATAAACTGTAGACAGTAAGAAACTAGTGGATTCAGTAACACACACCGGCTTATATAAACCCTTGTTTAAAATTCTGACAATTGAACCAGATGATGGATCCTAGATGAGGCTCTACGCCGATTTTTTTTACTACGAATTAAAAACGTTTTTGTCTTTGTAAAATTTAGGAAAAGATCGAATTTTAAATGGATAATTAGGACCGACTTGGGTATAACAGCTAAGAATACTCAATAGTTGTTCATTTTTAGGTAACAAGTCCCATTAGATGGAGTTAAATTTCACAGTGATTACTTATATACCATTAAACAGACAATAACTCTTAATGACCATTTGACATCATGATACAGCACATTATTTCATCAAATAACGATTAAATTGGAACTGATTTCCATTTTGAAGATAAAACAGACAAAAGATGATTTATAAGTCTGAAAAAAATGATTTTCATGTATAAATTTTGACTCAAGTACTAAAAGGTGTTGTTGGTATGTTGGGATTTAATCTTAAATGGACTGTTTTGATTTTTGAAAATAAATGTACAAATATACTTGGTTTTAAATGAAAAAATCAATTAAAGTATTTCATAGAGTTTTCAGGTTTTTGCGAAAATATAGATCGATGATTTATCATTTATCTTTTCAAGTTTATCTTTATCCTATCGTAGGCTAAAATATAAAAATGAGAGGGTTTGAGTTTTTCCCTATTTGATAGTGTTTTTCGACTTGTTCCCTCGGAAGAACAAACTTACGTCACTGTATTTGAAATAAGGTTTTTCTTTTTATTTTATATTGGTTCCTGGGGAAGAAAAAAAAGCTTGATCGTGATAATGAGACGGACTGTGTTAGCTCAGTCGGTAGTTCGTCCGGCTTCAATGGTCTCAGGTTCAAGTTTTGGTTTTGCCTTTGTATGTTTCTATATTCTGTTACAATTGGGACCTCGTCCGACCCTCGAAAGTAGTCGATTAATTGTAAGAGAGCAGGACATTTGAGAGAAAACTTTAAAAAAAACCCCTAGTGGGCATTTATCGACAACTTTGGTGTTCATTTGAGCGACCGATTTCATATATTACCTGAAATATGCGATAGACATTTGAGTTTTAGTCAAATCCTTTCATCTTTACTTTTACAAATAAAAGACCTGAACATGCACGTGTTAATAAACGGTTTTACTGCAGACATCTATTGTGATGTCATAACTGATTAAAGCTGCATTAAGTTTTCCAAAGAAAAAATTAAAACGGTGCTGATCTAATTAATATTGTTCCTAATGAACAATGCAGTTTACCGATAAAAGCTCGAATAAATATTAAATTACAGTTATTACCCAGCGAGATGCAGCATTTGGGATCTAATATTAGAACATGGAACCTTAAGTCATCTGGATATAAATGACGGACAATTAATGTAATTTGTCACGTTTTACTTTCGATTCATGGGATTTTCCGTACATCCGTGCGCATGCTCCAAGCTCATAATTACCATCGTTAAACATTGATCAACCGGTCAGAGGATTCCGTTTATTTACAGCTAAAAGAAATGGAATTTCAGAAAATGAATCTCACGGATCGTGGTTAGAGGATATCTATTTAAAAAAAAAAAAAAAAAAAAAAAAAAAAAAAAAAAAAAAAAATCAGAAAATTGAAAAACTTAATGCAGCTTTAACAGGTACCTTTGGATTTAAATAGGCTAGTACATATGTAAATTTAACAAAGTTTGGCAAACAGGATACTTACGGTTTGGCTTATGGAAGTCACTCAAATAGTTTCTCTTCATAAGGAAATTCGCTCAAATGGGTTAAATGTCTGTCGCTCAAATACCCATATCTTTGTCCCTCAAATATACTTTTTGGCTCTTTTGCCCAACGGTATTCCTCAAATGTCCATTACTTTGTCGCTCAAATGTACTATTTTTTCTCTTTTGTCCAACGGTTTCCCTCAAATGTCCATTACTTTGTCGCTCAAATATACTATTTTTTCTCTTTTGCCCAACGGTTTCCCTCAAATGTCCATTACTTTGTCGCTCAAATGTACTATTTTTCTCTCTTTTGTCCAACGGTTCTCTCAAATGTCCATTACTTTGTCGCTCAAATGTACTATTTTTTTCTCTTTTGTCCAACGGTTTTCCTCAAATGTCCATTACTTTGTCGCTCAAATGTACTATTTTTCTCTCTTTTGTCCAACGGTTTCCCTCAAATGTCCATTACTTTGTCGCTCAAATGTACTATTTTTCTCTCTTTTGTCCAACGGTTTCCCTCAAATGTCCATTACTTTGTCGCTCAAATGTACTATTTTTTTCTCTTTTGTCCAACGGTTTCCCTCAAATGTCCATTACTTTGTCGCTCAAATGTACTATTTTTCTCTCTTTTGTCCAACGGTTTCCCTCAAATGTCCATTACTTTGTCGCTCAAATGTACTATTTTTTTCTCTTTTGTCCAACGGGTTTCCTCAAATGTCCATTACTTTGTCGCTCAAATGTACTTTTTTGGCTCTTTGTCCAACGGTTCTCTCAAATACCCAATGCCGTCGATAACAGATCTATTCATCAGCAAAACAGGGATGGTACAATTCCAGGTACAATGTAATTAAAAAAAATGATGTAATATTATACATTTTTGAATTTTCTGAATGAAATACTTTTTTAAAAAAAATATTATATATAACAATTGTTAAGTCTTTCGAAATTTCATTTTAAAAATTCACAAAACTAAAAATGACTTAAACTTGAATGATTAACTTTTAAACCTGAAATAATAATAATAATAATAATAATAATAATAATAATAATAATAATGATGATGATAATAATAATAATGATGATGATAATAATAATAATAATAATAATGATAATAACAATAATAATGATAATAAAAATAGTGATAATAATAATAATAATAATAATGATGATGATGATGATGATAATATTAATAATGATAATAATAATAATAATGATTATAATGATAATAATAATAATAATAATAATAATAAAACTTTATTACCATAAAAGCGAAAGAAAGTAATTGATTTTAATAACAATTTTGTTCAAGCAAATTGAAAGTTCATCGATCTCTTTGATCTGTTGTTAATAAACATTTAATGCATTGTCATTTCCTCCGGATTTTCGTGACAATAAGGAAACAACCGTGTCATATTCTGTAATTTATACTCGTATATAATCATTTGAGTTTGATATAAAGAAATTATACAAGGAATTTTATTGCAAAAGAAATGGATTGCACTGATGAAATGATGAATAACGATATCAGTGCGCTTTTTACAAGCACTGACAAAATGCAAATTTATAAATCATATACGCTAATAATGTATAGGCTTCAACGGCGCGAGACATTTGAGTGAATTGATGGAAATTGGAGCAAATAAAAAAAAGGACGTTTGAGCGGCATATCATTAGACATTTGAGCGGATCATTTTTAGCCCTTTTGAGCGGAGTCTTGAAAATGGTATGGACATTTGAGCAGATTTACCTCTTCCGTCAGCCAGACTAATTCGTGTTAGCTCTGTAGCTATATCATAAACATATTTTTCCCTCGTAATTTCATTGCCACTTTATCTCTTGTATGTTTCTACTGTTTTTTATCCTTTCACGTTCTGTTTTTGATTGCGGTGCCATCCGATGTAGATTTCTTATCATAATATGTGTTATTTAACGCAGAGGTAAATCCGCTCAAATGTCCTGTAGTGTTTAAGATTTACTTAAAAATTAATCCGATCAAATGTCCATCAAATCTTCCGCTCAAATGCCCCGTATCACTTTATTTTCAAATCCGCTCAAATGTATCTCCACGAGGCTTCAAAACTGCTCCTATGAAGGTAATAAAATAAAAATTGATGATAAAATCTCTGAGAACTGGAAACGAAACACAAATCTTGCCGATCATGCTAAAAAGACAGGACTTATTTCCAGCTCAACTAACTAAATTTCATTACAGGGTTATGGCATAGCATAGCGCGTAAAGGAGTGTGAGTGTGGACTTTTCTTAAATGATTGGATAGATTTTAATAGTTTAAATGAAACGGTGCAAATCAGATTTAATTGTGGTGTTGTCATGGCTACTAAAAGTTAGTAAAAAATCTTTAAAAAAAACTAAAAATAAATAAATAAATGAATAAATAAATAAAAAATAAAAAGTAAATACATATTTTATGTTGTATTTTATACCATGGCCTATTTGTTAATTTAAAAAAAAATTTTTTTTATTTATTTTATTTATTTATTTATTTTTTTTTTTTTGAAATAATTAATCTTGACTTATTAATATTTTAACCTTGGTACATGTTTTCAATATTGACATGACATAATTTTTTTTCTAGTTTTTATTGCTGTTATGTTTTCCAATTTATTTTTTTCTAAAGAAAGTTGTTAAGAAATTAAATATTTTTTCCCGGGCGAATTTTTTTCTTTTCAATGAGATTTTTTTCTCAATAACATTACTTAAAAGAATATCCGTTGGGTATACCTACACTTAAACAAGACAATTACTTTTTAAAATAATTTGTTTTATGTTGTTTTTTGTAATTTTGTTTTTCTTTTGAAAGCTTTCTGTGTTTTCTGACCCGATTCTCAGCATCATGCTTGTGTTTCAAGTTTGTAATCACATGTTAAATTACAATTTTTTTTCGGTCAAAAACTTCCATTGTTTGGTGACACAAAGCTTTTAGCTTTTTTCTTTCTTTCTTTCTTTCTTTTCTTTTCTTTTCTTTCTTTCTTTCTTTTTCTTTCTACCTTTTTTGTAATCGTTAAATGAAATAAAATTCGTTCGGTTATAATTTAAAAATTAACTAATACAAAGGAACCAGTAAATATTTTGCACAATATAATATACTAGTATTTACTATTTACTTCTTTTCCTTTTAGTTCAATATTGCGGTAACTATATTTCTTGTTGTTTCATTGGCTCGACAATCTATTTTAAAATTTCCAATTTATTAAATTAAAGATATCATTTTTTAAAACTTACAAACAAATCATTCGGTAATATTTTCAATAAATAAAAAAATATAAATAAATAAATAAATAAATAAATAAATAAATAAATTGATAGATATTTGAACGTTCGTTTTATTTGGGTTTCATTTTCTGTGTTCAGTATAATGGACAGGGAATTCTTTCATTCCGCATTCTCTGTTTTTTTTAATGGCGATGTTGTTCAAAAACATCGTCAAATCGTCAAAAAAAAAAAAAAAAAAAAAAAAAAAAAAAAAAAAAAAAAGAAAAAAAATGGTCATGGATTTGCAGCCTCAAGGGATTTCATCAAACAGAACTGTAATAAAATGCTACAAGACAAGTTCATTGTAAGGGTTAAAGAAACGAATATTATTGCTATTGTCGCGAAGAATTGCTGATGCGACGATAAAAACCATTTTAATATCAACACGAATACAAACTTCGGTCTGAGTAAACTGCATTTCCTTACTTACTGACTGTTAACTTCTTGGTCTTAACTCTGTTAACATTTTAAATATACACTTAGCTGAAATTAAAATATATGTAAAATATATATCCTCGTGTTTTATTGTAACATGACCTTGTTCACCCAGACAGTTATCATTACCGAGAATCTATTATTCAAATTTTCTAAAACATTTTATTTCGTGTACTTTATTTTATACTGATAGTTATTACAAAGCATGTTAATTCAAGTTCATACGTCTTTATATCAATCAGTATTGATACAAGTTTTAGACTTATTCAGATTTCAGCATTAAGTTTTTTGTTTTTTTTCGTCAGGACAATGGTTATTATGATTGTTACAGATTTAACCAGATGTTATCACAGCATCCCCATTCACTGTTGAACAAACGGATATTGATTAAACTAGACTTTCTATAGTGACATGCTATTCAATAGATAAGGAAATATATTAACAAAGTTGTTGATTTCACAGAATAATATATTTCTCACCTTTGTCATGTATTGTCAGAAAACTGATGTTAGGTTTAAACTTAGTTTGATGAAATTCAGGTAACTTGGTAATAGCTATTTATAGATATCAAAGCACGTTGAAAAATATGAAGTCATGTACTTGGAAAATATCGAAACGACTTACGACAATATGGTGGTACCCAGTTGGTGTGGTCCAAGTTCTTTTGTAAAACTTACCATCCCGTATTCTATTTTTAATCAGTGTTTCATAGACTTAAACACTTAGTAATGTAATGTTAGTAATCTATCTATCTATCTATCTATCTATCTATCTATCTATCTATCTATCTATCTATCTATCTATCTATCTATCTGTTTCACGGTCTGTCTGTATCTATCTATTTATCGATCTGTCTGTCTGTCTGTCTGTCTGTCTCTGTCTTTCTTTCTTTCTTTCTTTCTTTCTTTCTTTCTTTCTAGATGATATGTAGCGAGTTTTAAAATATTTCCCGGTCTATATAAAGTCTGGGCATTACAATTGTACTAATAATGATATTTTTATTCCTTAATTATCAAATAAGCACAAGCTATTTTCTCATTTCAATACATCTAATTCATACCGAGTTGCGATTTTACGAAATTCCTGATTTAAATAATTAGCGACAACATGCATAAAATAGAACAATTTTCAAAATTACATTTAAAATAAATCTGAGCTTATCTATTAAGATTTTGGCTTAATTAGTCATCATTGGAAATGGCCATGTTTGAAGGTCAAAAAGGTTCTGAAATTGACCAACAATAAAATCATAATTAGCGGTCAAGTAGAGGTTAGTGTTAAACATTTTAGACTGCTAAACAGTTAGTCTATTTTTGGATGTCTTAACACATTACTGATAATTGTGTGTTTAACAAAACTAATTTTTGAGACAGTTAATGCCATTTCTGATAACTCGGGGACATTTATAAAATTGTATTAAATTAAAAACATGCCCTTGCATTTTACAATTGCTTAAGTGTACATTTTTTTGAAAAATAAACCAGTGTTTATGACACTCATTACATGTTTTTCTATTGAATGTGCATTTTTTTATCATTCCAAAACGATACTCAGTATCGTGGTCAGACAATATGACATCCAGTTGCGTGGTGAGACAAAATGACATCCAGTAATGTGGTCAGACAAAATTACATCCAGTAGTGTGGTCAGTCAAAATGACATCCAGTAATGTGGTCAGACAAAATGACATCAAGTAGTGTGGTGAAACAAAATGACATCAAGTAGTGTGGACAGACAAAATGACATCAAGTAGGGTGGTCAGACAAAATGACATCGAGTAGTTTGGTCAGACAAAATGATATCCAGTTATGTGGACAGACCAAATGACATCCAGTAATGTGGTCAGGCAAAATGACATACAGTAGTGTGGACATACAAAATGACATACAGTAGTGTGAACAGACAAAAAGACATCCAGTAGTGGGACAGACAAAATGACATCTAGTAGTGTGGTCAGACAAAATGACATCCAGTAGTTGGGAACGGACAAAATGACATCCCAGTATCGTGGTCAGACAAAATCACATTCAGTAGTGTTGTCAGACAAAAAGACATCAAGTAGTGTGGTCAGACAATGCCACATTTGGTAGTGTGGTCAGACCAAATTGCATCCATTACTGTTGTCAGACAAAATGTCATCCAGTAGTATGGTCAGACAAAATGACATCCAGTAATGTGAACAGACAAAATGACATCTAGGAGTGTTGTCAGACAAAATGACATCTAGTAGTATGGTCGGACAATTTAACATTCGGTAGTGCGGTCAGACCAAATTGCATCCAGTAGTTGGGAACGGACAAAATGACATCCAATAATGTGGTCAGACAAAATGACATCCAGTAGTGTGGTCAGACAAAATGATATCCAGTAATGTGGACAGACAAAATGACATCAAGTAATGAGGTCAGACAAAATGACATCCAGTGGTGTTGTCAGACAATGTTACATTCGGTAGTGTGGTCAGACCAAATTGGATCCAGTAATGTTGTCAGACAAAATGACATCCAGTAGTGTGGTCAGACAAAATGACATCCAGTAGTGAAGTCAGACAAAATGACATCCAGTAATGAGGTCAGACAAAATGACATCCAGTAGTGTGGTCAGAAAAAAAGACATCCAGTAGTGTGGACAGACAAAATGAAATCCAGTATTGTAGACAGACACAATGACATCCAGTTATGTTGTCAGACAAAATGACATCCAGTAGTGTTGTCAGACAAAATGACATCCAGAAATGAGGACAGACAAAATGACATCCAGTAATGAGGTCAGACAAAATGACATCCAGTAGAGTGGTCAGACAAAATGATTTCTATTGAATGTTTTTCAATAGAAAAACATCCAGTAGTGAAGTCAGACAAAATGACATCCAGTAATGAGGTCAGACAAAATGACATCCAGTAGTGTGGTCAGAAAAAAAGACATCCAGTAGAGTGGTCAGACAAAATGATTTCTATTGAATGTTTTTCAATAGAAAAACATCCAGTAGTGAAGTCAGACAAAATGACATCCAGTAATGAGGTCAGACAAAATGACATCCAGTAGTGTGGTCAGAAAAAAAGACATCCAGTAGTGTGGACAGACAAAATGAAATCCAGTATTGTGGACAGACACAATGACATCCAGTTATGTTGTCAGACAAAATGACATCCAGTAGTGAAGTCAGACAAAATGACATCCAGAAATGAGGACAGACAAAATGACATCCAGTAGTGAAGTCAGACAAAATGAAATCCAGTAGTGTGGTCAGACAAAATGACATCCAGTAGTGTGGACAGACAAAATGACATCCAGTAGTGTTGTCAGACAAAATGACATCCAGTAGTGTGGACAGACAAAATGACATCCAGTAGTGTGGACAGACAAAATGACATCCAGTAGTGTGGCCAGGCAATGTTACATTCGGTGTTGTGGTCAGACCCAATTGCATCCATTACTTTTGTCAGACAGAATGACATCCAGTATTGTGGCACGACAAAAAAAGCTGAAATATTGCTGATGCGACTTTAAGCATAATTACAGCAACTTTACAACAACAACAACAAGGTCAAGGGTCATTAAGCTGTTCGCTGGCGAATCTAATTTACAGATATATCATAGATTTTTTTAGTGTCTATGTATAAATTGTATATATACGATATTTATTATTTATTTTCCTAATGAAAAATGTAAAATATTAGTAGATATTTTACTTAACGACCCGTATCGTAGTATCGTTATTTACTACTAATTATCGGTAACTAAGGTAAACTATTTTATCAACAGTGGAATTTATCATTTTTGGGTAAGTTTTGATTCATAAATTTGATATTTGGGCTTGATACTTCACATCGGCCATGTATATAACTTTTAAAATCACTGTAATGCTGTTTCTATTTTGTTGATTTATATTGTTATATCAAGCGCTAATTAATAATCAGTGGTTCTAATATGCGTTTATCTTTTCTTACTTTGGTACCACTACGGTAGCTCAGTTGGTAGAGTGTTCGCTTCGTATGTGGAGATTCGAGGGTCCGAACCCCGGTCGGGTCTGACCAAGACCTAAACATTTGTATGGACTGTTCTTTTGCCAAGCACTCGCCATTTAGAAATGAAAGTAACGGGGTTCTTCAGATAAGACCTTAAAAACCACTGTTCTTGTCACGCCTGGCGTGACACGTTAAAAAACCCTCCCTGCACATTGCCCTAAACAAAGGTCAAAATTTTTGCATCTTCACCTATAGCTGGTGACGTCTTGATATAAGTGAAATATTCTTGACTGGGACGTAAAATCCCATAAAATAAATTAAAATGCCATACCTTGTTTGACAATTGTTTTGTCCATTGACTTTTTTGGTTTCATGTACCAAGTTGCATTTGCTAAGTTTGTTTTTAGTTACAAATGTCATATATTTGTCAACTATGAAGAACTTTGATAAAAAAAACTTAAAAGACTTAGATTTAAGTAATTTTTATCAAAATCAGCGTGTTTACTTCATCCACATTTCCCGCCATGCTTACTGCTTTCAGTTATTATCATAAGTTTTGACCTTGATTTATCGGAGTTCTAATAAGCTAAACCCCAGCATGTATATCAAAGTTTGTAGTTGACCGGTTGTAATGTTGTTTTAATATCACATCAGCAGTTTTTAAGCTATTCGCAACGAGGGCAACGGTTTTTTAAATTTACAGATTAATCTAACAAGTTCGTATATGTTTCAGGTGTGCTTCTAGCCTTGTACTATTGCGCACCCAGGGCGACTTATTGATAAAGTATTAGCTCACCGAGTCAGCATGTCGCAGACATGCTTCTGGCACCGACTGAATTAGTCAATTGTCCTCTTAATGTCGAGCGCCATCTCAAGTTTTAAAGTCTTGTGTTTGACCCGGGGGAAGTTCAAACCACGACCTTCCGCTCTCGAGACGGACGTCCCATCACTGATCCATCGAGGTAGTCAGAGTTTGTAGAAAAATAGGATGGACTTTTATTTTATCTAATCTCTTTTATTTCAATTTTATAGTGAAACAAAGTCAGCAATGAAAACGTAACATTGCATAACATTACATTAACATCGTAAACTATTTTTGGAAGAAACTTAATACACATAGTAACCTTTTCGCTAAAACATAAATCATAGATTCGTTAGTGCTATTAGCCCACGACGATCCTGTTAAACTACTAAACAAACCAAAAACTCATGTATTTTTGGTGGTTGTGTTTAGGAGAAAACTCTTCACGTATTGCTATGTTACACAGGTCTAAATGTACTTTAAAGTTTTTTTTTTTTTTTTTTTTTTTTTTTTTGATAAAAGTAATAGATCCAACTTTTTTGATAGTGTTAACTTACATTTAAAAGGCCTAATAGCTGTTTTAAATCTACTTATCATTTGCTTTGATCCATCTCTAGTTCTCATGGTCATTTTCAATTTCAATTCAATTTCTTTATTCTCTAATTGTAAACAATACAACGTTGAGAACATATAAATACAGTATATACATAAAATAACATAACAGTGAGCAGTCTTGAATAAGTATACATATAAGATTAAATATATGATTAGCTCGGAGGACTGATCCTCTTGTTAATACATCTGATAAATTTACACAAATTATTGAGTACTGAAGATTTCTTACATGAAAACAATTGGAAATATTTGAAAGAGTTGTGATTATTTCTATAATAAGAAGGGATATAAGTATTTCTTTCTTGAATAAATGAAGGACAAGACATTATATAGTGGTATTCATCGCCTAAATCATTATTACAAATATTACATATTCTATTTTGTCTTGGAATATTTTTCGATCGACCTGTCTCAATTGGTAATTTATGATTATATATGATTTAATTATGCTGTTTACGAATATAAAATCATGCCAACATCTAACAATGTATAGTATTTGTTTAAGCTTTACATTGCTATTTCAGATATTTTTTTTGGTTGTCTTTCCCAAAAAAAAACCGTTCAAAAATATCATATATACATCCAACAACTTTCTATAATGTTGGTTTGAAAGCAGTGTGAAAAATAAAATAAAATAAACAAAATAGAATAGAATCAAATAAAATTTCAAAAAAAAAAAAAAAAGGAATTAATAAAATTTTGAAAAAAATGAAATTAAAATCATTAGAAAATAATGAAGATAGTAAAAGTTTTTGATTAATTAAAATATGATCATTAAAATTTTCAAAATTTTCTTTACCCTGCCATATTAACATCAAGCAGCTGTTATTATTTTGTGTTTAAAGCAATGTTTAAAATAAGATTTTTGTTGTTTATTGGATTTTCTAAATCTTTCTTTACCACTATAAAATTATTAAATTGCATTCGTCCATCTTTCAATCAGATTTTATCATTTTGAGTAATATAACCTAAAATTACATTTATTTATTTATTTATTTATTTATTTATTTATTTATTTATTTATGTTGTTATGAATTTATGCCATAAGTGTCTTAAAAATGTTAAAATTACAAAAGTTGAGTTTAAAAATTACTAATTTTCAAAGCCTCGAATTATACTTACAGCAGTCATATATATACATACATATATATATATATATATATATATATATATATATATATATATATATATATATATATATATATATATATATATATATATATATACACACATGGCCCTTACTTTATATACACATGTACTTGTTTATTTATATCAGTAGGCAGTACTTTGTGCTGTCAGAAAATGTACCATTTAGCAAATTTTTCAGTCGTCTTAATTTTTGAAGTTTATTCAAAACTAAAGTTTGTTCCCTCATGCAAAGCATTCCTTAGCTAGATTTGGATTTATATAATTTTGAAACTTTAAATTAATTAATTTTCAACTGTTTGACTAAATGTTTTTTTTTCTATCTATCGAACTTTTCGGCTCCTAGTATTACTGATAAGGCATGATTATCCGAAATGTGCACATCTAGCACATCAAAATTTAGTAGGTATTTTTGTTATATATTTATAGAAGCTGGCTGTTTAGCTGCTTGTATTGTTTCGTGTTCATTATTGGCTTGGCTGTGCCGTGTGAATGTTTTCAGTAACAAATCAATTTTCAACTTTTTGGCAAGTTGATGTTTTTCAGTTATTAACATCTATTTTTATTTCACAGTCCTTGTCCAGTGGACTAGGAGATATATATTAAGATTTTATCAATCCTTGTGTTTTCGCTTATTTTAATCATTATGATAGCTACCGAGTGATAATTATACATACAATACAAGAGATGAATCGTAATCATGCTATATGATCGATACATTAGTATTATAATGATCATTAGTTAATGCTTATGTTGAATCTATTCTTTAGAGGGCTTACAGTGGTGTAATAAAAGGACACTCTGACATCTATTTAACAGAGGACTGTTGTGTTAAAGGAACGATAAGACCACTTACTTTGAGATGGTATACACATGTATCCGAAATATTTACTATTGATTAATATACTAGTATTATAGAGGTAAACATTGGTTTTATTTATATTATGTAGGGATTTGTGGCGTAACAAATTTAACAATTTTATTGCTGGTCACGATGTTTTGGAATGCCGCGGATTGATTATGCGAAACGATTTATTTCGAACTTTCTGGCACAACATTATACTGACCAAGAGGACTTTTCACAAATAGGTGAGTCTTACTTTTTATGTATTATTGATAAAGGGTATTTAAACAAATATTATGCATTTTTGATTATTCAACTAATGGCCGATACTTGTAGATGTGAAATCAACTGGCCCCGAGTTCTCTATAGTTGCTTAACTAAAATTTTCCTTAAAGTAAGCTTATTAACAATTTTCGTTGAAATGTAAATAGTTTTAACAAAACTAAATATAGATATCACAAGGTTAAAGTGATTTTTAAAATGACGCCTAAAATTCTAGAATATCTTAACAATTAATAAACTAATTAAGATTTTAATTTTTCGGATATAAGTTAAGGAAATCTTAGTTAAAATGATATATGAAACTGGGGCCTGAAATTATATACACAATTTTGATGTTAGAAAGGAAAAACTTCACAAACATTGTGCCATAAGATACTATTTACAAGTTCGGTAAAGCGGGTTGTATTTTACAATTAGAAACATCAACAAAATTTGATATTTTAACTTACAAGCTTTCCTTGACTGATCCTCCTGGTATCAGGCTGTCCCAGAAAGTAAAACGAAAAAGATAAATTATTCAAACAAACCGTTTACGAAATAATAAAATGGCGTATCTACTATTATTCTTAACCAAAATTTATTCACCATTTATAAAAGTTTCATATATACATAATTTTTGCGTACAATAATGCACCACTTGCAAGACGAAGGGGCGCCTAGATTCTTGCTTTGCGCATTGTGCTAAGTTGCTTGAAAATCAAGTTAAATTTTTTAACCTTTTTATTTAAAGAAATATTTCATGTTAAACAATAAAACACTGTCTAGGTTTGAGTTTATCATTTACTCTGCCGAAGATCGGTGGCTTCCAAGTTTCATTTCCCTTCTCTATCCCAAAGCTTGCAATCTCGATATAAGTGAAATAATCTTTCCTCTCGTGTAAAAAGCATAACTCCAGTCCATTTCAATTATTCATTTTGTAAATGGGAATGAATATTGGTGGCATGTTGTAATGGATTTGAAGATAGTTTAGAATTTTACGACATATTGGTGGCATGTCGTAATGGATTTTAAGAGAATTTAAAATATTACGACACATTGGTGGCATGTTGTAATGGATTTGAAGATAGTTCCAAATATTACGACACTATGGTGGCATGTCGTAATAGATTTAAAGATAGTTTAAAATATTACGACATATTAGTGGCATGTTGTAATGGATTTAAAGATAGTTTAAAATATTGCGACACACTGGTGGCATGCCATAATGGATTTGAAGATAGTATAAAATATTACGACACTACACAAGAACTAGGTTAATTAGTAGATTGAGATGGCTTTACCCAAATACCTATTTATATGAATTTAGCATTCAGTAATTATATGGATTAGCTTTACTGTTTGCCCTAATTTAAAACTGAGGCCGTTAATTCTATCATTATCATAGAAAATAAGGTCATTTTTCCGGTTGGTATTGTTCGGAAATCTAAAAAAGTCAACAAGAATATCCGAAAAGTTTCCAATGAAATTACCAAGACAATAAATGATAAATATTTTTAACAATTAGATCAATTAAGATGTTTAAATGTGCCTTGGCATTGGTAAAAAACTTAAAGAACATGTTTTAACAACAAATTTCGAGAATTTTAAATTTGGTTAAAAAATTTTGCGTTAATTTTTTAAAATTCAGTACAATCCTTAGAACTTGACTGTTTGAACGGATTATGGCATGAAGGTTTAAAGGTTTTTTTTCTTATAATGACCTTCAAAATGGACCAAGGTCATGTCTTATTTTTTATCTTTTTACTTTTACTGCTACTTTAGCTATGTACCACTGCGGTAGCTCAGTTGGTAGAGTGCTCGCTCCGTAAGTGGGAGATCGTGGGTTCGAACCCCGGCCGGGTCTGACCCAAGACTTGAAAGTGGGTAGTGATTGTTCTTTCGCCAAGCACTCGGCATTACGAAATGAAACTCACGGTTCTTTCGGATGGGAACTTGAAATAAACGAGGTCCCGTGTCACGGCGTGGCACGATAAAGAACCCTGTTGTAAAATGCCAACAGCGCAACACACAGGCAAGATTTCTGCACTTTCGCCTATAGCTGGCGACGTCTCGATATAAGTGAAATATTCTTGACTGGGACGTTAAACACCATTACTCAACTCAACTCTATTTTAGCTATGTTTTTTATTTATTTATTTATTTATTTATTTTTTTTTTATTTATTTATTTTTTTTTTGAAGTTTTTAGTCATTAGATTTTCTTCGTAACCCTTAAGTAAAAAACTGGGTCACGACAGTATTGACGAGATAATTTTTACACTGTTATATCTTGACCGTATATACAGATTTTATCACAGCTGAGTTTTTTTGTTCGGATGAGTTCTTGAAATGACCTTTAAAATAATGTCAAAGTCAAATACATATGTATCTAGGTCATTACTAAGCTTTTGATTTTTTGACTTTTTTTCAATCTGCTTTATCTATTCTTGGAAATGATTTAATTGCAGATTTAACTTTTTTAGCTTATGATATAATTTTCAATTAAGACCTTAATTGATGTCTATTATATGTATATAAAGATTATAAGATGGCAGTTTAACCTTGAAGTCTTTTTACAGTGATCTTCAATAATGATGTAAGGGTTAACGCTAAAGGTCATGTTTTAATCCTGTGCTTTTAAAAGTAATAAGGTCATTTATTAATATTATCAAAGGTGATTGAAAGTTTTGTAAATTTGATGATTTAAATATTTACCTTTTGTATAACTGTTTGGCGTGTCTCATTAATTAAATAAGGCTTTTTGATAAAATATATTTCGCTTCACAATTGCATTATTTATTCATTTTTTTTTTTATTTTATACAATCTACCAAAGACATAAAAGTAATTTTTTTAATCAATACATTCTTTATCAGGTTAGCCTATCATACTCTTAGATATACAACATTTTGACTGAAATTGCTAAAGCCATTTGAGCTCATTGTATCTTAAAGGATGTATGCGTGCTTCCCTCCGTCCGTGCGTAACTTTCATCTTTGGAAACACTGAGCCAATTGAAACCAAATTTAATGTCAAAGGTTAACTAGATTAATGTGTGTACAAGGCAACACTGTCTGTGGTTCAAGATGTATTTATTTACTATAAATAGCAAAATAATAGCAAAGTCAGTTACGGTCTGAATGAATCTGTTAAGAATTTAAATGTAGAAAGTAGAAATTAAACATATTTAACAGTTTTTTTTCAAAAATAAATAAATAAATAAATAAATAAAAAAAAATAAAAAAACAATATATAAAAAATAAAAAAAAATAAAAGAAAGATTGGTTGACCCAGTTTTAACGAAAAATGTGACAGAAGGGTAATTTTGGCCATTTTTTAAAGGAAATTTCCCACCTTAAATTTCTTAGCCAATGGGTATATTTTGTTTGAAAAGTTTCTATGTGGACAAGATTGAAGTTTTACACCAGGGAAGCCTTTTCGATATCCGTGAAGGCTGTTCTTCTTCTAAATGGCAAAATCACACAATATATTTTTCATTCGATTTTAAAATTTAGCAAGGAAAAATCAGGGAATTTAAAAATGTCTTACAGGTTTCAGAATATTTTTATGGCAGATTTTGGCGAATTATATAAAAAGGACTCTGTTTAGCCAAATCGTTGAAAAAACATATAAGGCGATTATAGCTTTTTCCCGGTATGTTTGAAATCCAAAAGGGACGATATCACTATAAATAGCAAAAACCAATAAAATGCCAATTCAGGTTTATAAATGTACCGATTTAGTTCAGGCAGAGCTCGGGGGATTTAACATATTAAGCAATTTTTTTTCTGTACAATTTACTGTTATCCTGATCTGCAGATTAGACCAATAATGTTATATTTTTAGCTGAATAATTGAAAATATGCTCAATAAACTTGGCTTTTTAAAAATGGGGGGGGGGGGGTTACAAGAGGAAGTCTGTCACCATTGGTTACTTATATGTCGACTTTATTATATGTATTCTCGTTATTTATATAATATATAAATTAAATACTAGTTTATCAATACAGACCCTTTTGGGAGTCTGGATTTATGGATTATCACGTGGCTTGCTTTACTTCAAGGTGTATACAATACCTGTTCGGTTTTTTTTTTTTAGATGTTATTGATGTTTTTAATAAAAACATCTATTATCGTAGATTGTCCGAATAACATGGAAATAAATGGTATATTTTAGGCAACAATCATCGTAGATTGTCCGAATAACATGGAAATAAATGGTATATTTTAGGCAACAATCATCTTTACAAACGGTTTATATTATACACTGATATTATCTATAATAACGCAGATGGAATCTATTATCTGATTCCAGCTAAAATTAAGATTTTAAAAGCAGTAGTACATAATAACGTGTTTGGTTGTTTTTATTAATTTTTTAGTGTTTTTGTGACTTATTTTTTATTGCTCTTGTCTTTGTTAACCAAGATTGAAATTACTGTAAGTTCGAGCGTGTTATAAAATGAAAATAATTGATAAATTAGATGTTCGAAAATGCCCTGTGGTGTTGTTAGGACGTTGTTTGTAATTTTGCTTTAAAATGAAAATAAATATTTTTTCAACAGGTTTGTTGATAACTAGGAAAATTAAATTTACAAAAACATTAGATTTTTTGACAATACTTGCCAATTTCCTACAATTCACGCAAATTTATTTTTCTTTCAAATTTCAATACCATATAGTTTTTAAAAGGCAATTGTAAAAGAATAAGAAAATCCTTGTGTGTGTGTGTGTGTGTGTGTGTGTGTGTGTGTGTGTGTGTGTGATCAATAATAACCCATATACAAGTATACATGTTTATGCATACATACATACATATATATGTCTTATCATCACATACTGTATACATATATACATATGTGTTGTACCAATGGATGTATTTTCAAGGTAACAAAGCAATTATATAAAAGATTACGTATCTAAATATGTTTGATGGACACTGGATTTAAAAACGAAAGAGTATCCAATGGTGTTGTTTATCTGAAGAGCTTAACCATCAAACATGTGTTACAACCGGTGACCTTCAAACTAGCGTATCTAGAAATCAAAAACGAGTCTTTTTAATTTAATTAAACTGTGAATGTGAATCAATAAAGCAATATGTTAACGATATCATTGTAATTGAAGTTCGTTATATTTCGCTGCCTTTTTCCTACATGAAAAGAATATTTCTTAATTTCTGTGCATGAATATTTAATTTCAACCTGCATGTCAAGGCTATTTGCACGGCGTGTTTCTTATCAGTTACTAATGTTGTTTATAATCATTTCCTGTTATTTGTAATCATGCATGATGCTAAACTTTTTAAGTAAATGCCAAAATTACACAATAAAATGTAAAGTTTATCATTGGATAAAATTAGAATGCATGCATATGTGAATGAAGACGTTCTTTTAAAAGAAAAAATAAATTAAAATAATCTGGTAAAACTTCTTTTCTTTTTTTTTCCCTTCTTTTTCTCTTTTTTATTAGCGAGGAAAGAAAAAGATTCTAAAACGTGTTTAGCGTTTCACGTGCATTCTGTTTCTCTCATGTCCTTGAAAAAAAAAACAACAACAAACAAACAAATGAAAAACAAAAGTTTTGAAGGACAATTAAAACATCTATTTAGAACACTGATTGGCCCACCGAATGTGTCAAATAATTGACAGTATTTTTGGCGGGGAATGTCAATTTTGTTTCTACCGCTTTGGTATTGAGATCTCGTTACAACATTTCTTTTAGTACCGTCACTTTAATTAATACATTTTAATTTTGATGGAATTTTATTTATTTATTTATTTATTTATTTATTTATTTATTTATGTATTTATGTATGTACTTATTTATTTATGTATTTATTTATTTATTTATTAGCTCACCTGAGCTTAATGCTACTGCTATCCATCTTCGTCCGTCGTGCGTCGTGCCTCGTGCCTCGTGCGTCGTCCGTCGTCCTTCGTGCGTCGTGCGTTAACTTTTTACATTTTAATCTTCTCCTCAAAAACCAATGGGCCAAATTTAATGAAACTTAGTAGCTATCATGCCTCGGTGAAGCCCTTTCAGATTTGCACAAATGAAGGATTTATGTCCCCTTGGGGCCCCATAAGAGGGAAAAAGTGAAAAACTTTAAAAATCTTCTCCTCTAAATCTACAAGAGATATACCATAGTTATTTCATTTTTAACATCCTTAGTTCATCTATTTTCAGATTAGCACGAATGGTAGCCATTGGGCTCAAAATGGGGAAATTGTAAGGCACTGAATGGGGAAATTGCTAAAAATTATATATTTGTCACTATATCTTGAAAACTATTAACTTTTTGTATAGGCATGTATATTAGAACATTGCAGGTATCGACATGACGATCATTTTGATATATGGGTCAAGGTCATATATTAAAATGTCAAGGTCACAGCTGCAAAAGAAGACTTAAATTACTAATTATTTTGAAAACTATTAACTTTTTATATAGGCATGTATTTTAGACTATTGTAGGTATTGCGACAACGATCATTTTGATATATGGATCAAGGTCACATATTGAAAGGCCAAGGTCACAGCTGCAAAAAAAAAAAAAAAAAAAAAACAACTTAAATTGATAATTTTCTTGAAAGCTATCAACTTTTTGTATAGGCATGTATATTAGAATATTGTAGGTATTGACATGACGATCATTTTGATATATTGTACAATTGCAAGGTCATATGTTGAAAGGTCAAGGTCACAGCTGCAGAAGAAAACTTAAATTGCTAATTATCTTTAAAACTATTAACTTTTTGTATAGGCATGTATATTAGAATATTGTAGGTATTGACATGACGATCATTTTGATATATGTATCAAGGTCATATGTTCAAAGGTCAAGGTCATAGCTGCAGAAGAATACTAAAATTGCTACTCATCTTGAAAACTGTTAACTTTTTGTATAGGAATGTATATTAGAATATTGTAGGTATTGCGACAATGATCATTTGGATATATGGTACAAAGTTATATGGTGAAAGGTCAAAGTCACAGCTGCAAAAGAAGACTTAAATTACTAAATTTCTTGAAAACTATTAACTTTTTGCATAAGCATATATATTAGTATATTGTAGATATTGACATGGCGATCATTTTGATATATAGATCAAGGTTATATGTTCAAAGGTCAAGGTCATATCAACATAGTAATACTAAAATTATTAATTATCTTGATAGCTATTTGTGTCATACATAGGCATGTATATTTGAATATTGTAGGTATTGACATGACAATCATATATGGTTCGAAGTCATTTATGTTCAAAGGTCAAGGGCATAGGTGCATAAGAATACTAAATTGAGTAATGATTTGGAAATTATTCATTGTACTATAGTTACTTTATGCATATTATATAAACTCTTTATAAATGAATTGTGAGTTGATATAATTCTGATTAAGTTTCGTGGGAGTTCTTAACTTGAGAAAATTGTAAAGTTTCTGTACTTAATATACTGTCTATTGCACTTTGCAAATAATTTGGACATATCTTTAGGTGAGCGTAAAGGCTCATGGGAATTTTTTTTATTATTTATTCATTCTTGTCATTGCAAAATTATTTCTACATTTTTTTTTATATTATGTAAGGTTTTCGAGACCTATTAATTGAATTTCAACAAAAACACTAGCAATTATTACTTTTACGGCATAAGCTTCAGAAAAGAAAAAAATCAACAAAGGATATTTCAAAGGTTTGGTTTCATTCTGCAAGGCTAGAAGATTAGGAATTAGCATTTTTATTTCAATAGACATAATAGACTTTGTATACTTCGGTTGCTGTCATTGTGATCCCTGAAATTGATTTAGATATATATTTATATTCATTAAAGGATTGATTTGATCAACTGCAGGCGTTGTTGTGCATAAAGTAGCATTACGTTACCTTGCGCTTGTTGTTTAGGCCAAAATAAAAATATAGTTTGTTTCCTCTTGCGCGACCGACCGCAAAATATCCCGTCGACTGAAAAAAAATTTATTGAAAAATGCTGTGTGATTTTTTTTTCGCGATTCTGTGCTAATAGATTGCAGTTTGTTTCTCTTTCCTTTTCACGATTTAGTCGCCAACCTTCTTAGTTGTCAAGACGTTTATACAGTTATAATTTAATGTGATACAAACGCAGTAGTGATGACGATGTACTAGTAATCACACAAGGTGACATGTGAAGAATGTTTCCTAACCAGAAAAAAAAAAAAAAAAAAAAAAAAAAAAAAAAAAAAAAAAAAAAAAAAAAAAAAAAAAAAGCCTACCTACCTACCCAATATCAGAAGTAAGGGTAGGGCAAGGGGAAACAAAGACATTTTTAATTGTGGCCTTAATTTAATAATGACAATATAGGAGGGTTTGAATATACCCATTCTACGCGCACTCGCTTGCGGTGTGTGTGTGGGTTTGGGGCAGGTGGAAGGGCGCGCGCTTTTTTAAAAATATATTTATTTTGGTGTGTGTGTGTGGGGGGGGGGTGTTGAACTCGCTATCTACCCCTGTCTTAGCGCCCTGGTGGCTCAGTGGTATAGCGTTCGCCTCGAGAGCGGGGGATCGTGGGTTCCCTCCCAGACCAGATTATAGCTTTACTGCTTCTTCGCCGGTTGTTCGTAATTAGGAACACAGAATTGATAAAAGATTAAAACATTCAACCTTTTTTATTACGTTATGTAAGAGTCACCGATATAATTCATATCTCCTATTAAATTTGGACATCTGTGCAAAAACATTAAAATTTGAAACTACCCAACACTTGGACATTATAGTCTGAGCCAAACAAAGGTAAATGTAAAATAATTCTTCTAATTAATTACAATTGGATTTGGCATCTCGGTTTTTGTCAAACATACGTAAATTTAAAACTATTTTGTGCACTACGGTTTAATATTGGAATCCTAGTCTGTGACAGACAAAAGGTAAACGTGAAGTTTTTTCTCTGTTCATTACAGTGGTAATTTAGCATCTAAGACTAGTCCAAACACATGTTTTTTTCTTTATTCAATTCATTGCAATTGAATTTTGACTTCCTAGTTTGAGTCAAATATACGAAAATATATCGTAAATATGCTCATATATATATATATATATATATATATATATATATATATATATATATATATATATATATATATATATGAAATGTATCGTAAACCAGCTCATTGAATTTCTGCACACAAAACATACGAAAATGTTATATTAATCTGCTCGTTCACTATACTTGCCATTAATAAATCATAATTAAAGTTTGTATGACAAAGTTTGGTTCCATAGCGTATAATATGCGTATTCTGTAAAGAAAATTCTTTATGCATGGGCAAGTTGACGCCAACAATATGTAATGTACAGTTTCCAAATGACAGGTTTAGACTTAAAACTGTCAATAATTTGTAATGATATGGTGTTTAACGGTTAAATTTTATTGTAACTGTGCATGATCTAAGACATATGTGACCGTGTACAATAAAATGGGGACAGAGGAGGGAAAAATCATATTTTGAGTTTCTCTCATTTTAATAAAGAACTTTATATAAATAAAAAAATTGCAGAATAATGTTATGACTTGTATGTTGTTTTTCTCTCCAGAAATTTACAATCCAATGACGTCATGCTATGGGTAATTGAAATAGATATTGAAAATCCAATGACGTTATTTTATGGGTAATTGACATAGATATTGACAATCTAATGACGTCATGTTATAGGTAATTGACATAGATATTGACAATCCAATGACGTCATGTTAAGGCTAATTGACATACATATTGACAATCTATTGACGTCACATTATGGGTAATTGGCATACATATTGACAATCCAATGACGTCATGTTATGTGTAATTGACATAGAGATTGACAATCCAATGACGTCATGTTATAGATAATTGACATAGCTATGGCCATCCAATGACGTCATGTTATGGGTAATTGACATAGATTTTTTTCACACAGTTGCAACATAAAATTATATTTTTTTTTAAGTGTGAAGTTAACGTTGTTAATAAAATGCAATGAACTTCAGCTAACGTCATAATGATATTATGAATACGGTTTGTTTTATTTCTACACGCAAAAGTGAAATTAACTATATTTAATGTTTTTTTTCCAGTGGAAACTACTATGCATCCTCAGGTTTCACTAGATATCTTAGGATGTAATTCGTTGTATTCGATTTTTTTTTTAATTTTCTGAATGAAATATTCAAATATTTATAATGTGACAATAAGAAGTCATATTGGAAATTTGTGAATATTTCATTCAGAAAATTAAGAAACATACAGTATGACAGATGCCCAAATTCAGTCAGAATCAATGTGTTTTAACGAATTTCATTTTGAATGAACATAATTTGTATAAAAATGATGTATTGTTTAAAATCATGTTTGGGGGATGTTATAATGGCGGCATAATGGCATTGTTAAAGATAGAAACTTAAATTGGAAAATCGTTCCTAGCAGAGCAATTAAAGGATATACGACATGTGAAATAAGTAGTCGAACATCTTTTATTCAAAATAAATAAATAAATAAATAAATAAATAAATAAATAAATAAAAAGGACACCTGTTGAACTAGTTGATACGCTGTCTTCTATGAGCCGGCGGGGGTTCCAATCCGCAGCCTCTCGTTATCGAGTTGAGTTGATTGATGGTGTTTAACGTCTCAGTCAAGAATATTTCACTTACATCGAGACGTCGACAGCTATAGCGGAAAGTGCAGAAATTTTGCCTGTGTGTTGCACTGATGGCATTATACATCAGAGTTCTTTATCGTACCACGCCTACCGTGACACGGGACCTCGTTAATTTTAAGTTCCCATCCGAAACAACTGTGACTTTGATTTTAAAATGCCGAGTGCTTGGCGAAAGAACTTTCAAGTCTTGGGTCAGACTCGGTCCGGGTTCGAACCCACAACCTCCCACTTACGGAGCGGGCACTCTACCAACTAGCTATCGCAGTGGTCTCTCGTTATCGACGTTCTATCTCTAAGCCAACGTGTTGATGTATAGTTATGCCATAATTTGATTGGTTTGAATAGGAACACTATTTATTAGATTATTTGTAGCTACTTAAAATTTTATTTCCGAAATTATGTCATCTAATTTAATCTACATCAGAAATTAAATTGAAAATTAGATTATTTGTTAAGAAATAATTCAATTTGGATAAGAAACAAATATTTGTATCTTATTTCTAATTCGATGAATAACTGCAATCGTAAATAATTTTTAGAAAAAAAAGTTTAACATCATTAATTTCGAACGCGCAGTGATATTGCTTGACCTAATAACTCACGGAATAATGCATCTTCGCCCTATTAAAGTTTAAATCCGGATATAATGTGACAACATTTATTGTGTAATGCACTCGTTTATGCGTAAATTGCATGCCAGGCTATGAAAACAAACGATTTTATTTTTAAAAATGCTCCATTGGTTTATTTTGTGTAATCCTTTTTAATATCGAAGAGAAAAGTATCTGATTTAAAAAGATAAGATAATTACAGGAAAAAATCGAACAAGATTGTTGTTGATTTTGTTGTGTTGTTTAACGTCGCATCACCAATTTTTCAGCTATTTGCGACGAGAGCAAGGTGTTATCTCAATAGATTAATATACAAGCAAGTTCATGTATGTGGGTGATGTGCAAGTGTGTAGTATGGTCTGCCTTGTACAAGCGTACACTCATGGCGACTCTTTTGGGAAGGCGCAAGCCCACTGAGTCAGTTTGTCGCAGACAAGCTTACCATTCCACAGTTTATTATCCAGGCACCTGTTGAACCAGTCGATATTCTTAAGGAAACAATATCTTAAATTTTAAAGTCTTCATCCTATCGGGGTTCAAACCCACTGGAGACCCCGAATCTGAACCACAGAGACGGTCAAACGAACAAGAGAGGAAAAACCAAACACATAACAGAACTTCAGATTTTGTAAGTCATTTAGCTCACCCAAACAATAGGTCTAATGATTTAATGAACTTTTGCGATGGTTTATTTTCATATTTTCTCCTACTGGGCGCAATTATTAAAATATTTAATAACTTTGCAATAATCTTTAAATAGATTTTTAATACTATGTATTTAAATGCACGTATATTGTACTATGAATGCGGTTTGGGTAATCACTGTTCCTTTTTAAAAAAAAAACAACCTTTTTATAGCGTTGTTATTACTGTTTTTCTTACCATTTCTTGGCTGAACACCTCGATATATAGATCTATGACGTAAGAATTGACGTTGTCAAAGTGAAAAACCATTCAGCATACGCTAACATACGCTAACAGTTTACTGACACTTACGATCAAACATACGCTACACTAACACGCTACATACACCAATCCACTCTTTTTTCATCTACCTCTGTTAAAACCTTTTGAAAATTTAACTCTTAACCATTTGAGAATCAAATCTACAATATTCCGTTTAAACTGCCGTCCCATCTGATGAGTTGTTTTTGTCTAAGCCAAAATCGTCACGAACATTCCGCAATAAATCGTCAATATAGCTGTACATGTGACGTCATACTATCAGTCAACGCTTCTAATACCTGTAAACAAGAAACCCCGATAATTATTTCAGAGTCCATTAGCTCTGCTTATATAAATGTAAATTCTCTGTACTTGACAGTATTTGAAACCTAAGAT
The DNA here is from genome assembly GCA_029721355.1 of Tegillarca granosa. NCBI lineage: Eukaryota > Metazoa > Mollusca > Bivalvia > Arcoida > Arcidae > Tegillarca > Tegillarca granosa. The sequence goes on along the minus strand of CM056601.1, from coordinate 7,107,034 downwards.
CCGGGATTTAAAAGACATTAATAGATTTTCCGTCATGTTTGCTGAGGAAGTTCTAGAAGTTTTTTGTGTAAGACTGATTGATAAATCTGTTAAATGCTAGTTAAACCACGACATAGAAGTCCCGTCAAGTGCTGTGAAATCTAAATTTATAATGGCGGCCGTTATGGTCTAAGAATAGGATTTAAAAGGCAGTTGTCGATCTTTTTATTTCATTACCGTTACAAGGAGTTTACAAGGCGATTTGATGGATATTATTGCTAAATTCTAAATTGTAGTTTTGATCAATATTGTTTATAGGAATGTATGTTATGGGTGCGAGGGAAAAATATTACATTTGTACTACCAAAAATAAAATTTAAAAAAATTAATAAATAAAAGGAGAGAGAGAGAGAGAGAGAGAGAGAGAGAGAGAGAGAGAGAGAGAGAGAGAGAGAGAGAGTGAGTTTGTGTATTCCAGTATTTATTAAATTGTTAATTTTAATTTTAACATGTAGGAAAAAGGTTCACGTAATTGTTTACAGTTGGTAAGTCCTACATGAGTAAAAAAAAAAATATATCCATTCAGTGCTCGTCCAAAACGATCTTACTGCGTGTTTATTTCATCCTTTCTTTTTAAAGCTCATTGCTCCGACTTAAAAAATGTAAAAAAATTAGATATTAAATATAGTTTAAAATGTTAACTTTGTTTATAGTCCATTAAGTGAACTCGTAAGGAAATGGAAAATGTTATTTATAATTTTGCTAATGGATGTACTTTTCGTACAAGAATCAATACTGAACCCTTTGACTCGATTTGTCTGGATTGTGGTAAGTGCATAATCCAACTATATTTCATATATATATTATGGTTCGTTAATCTGACAAGCAGAAACTTTCAATATTAATGTTTTCGTATTTGTCTTATCATATCTATAATCGAAAAACATTTTCTTCAATAAACTAAACTATTGATGTGGGAGAGTTAGTATACTTCATTTTACGACAACTCGATTGCTTCACGTGAAACTACTTAAACTTCAACACCTCACAAAATGCAAGGGGGCGCAAGAATACTTTGGAAATGTTGCACTACTTTGTTTTTTTTTTTATTGCTGAATGTTTTACTTTTACAGTCCATTTATATGTCTCATAACAGTTTTTTTACTTGTCTCGTAACATATAAGCTAATTACTTACTGGTCTCATAACATCTCAATTAATCACTTGTCTCATAACATCTCAATTAATCACTTGTCTCCTAACAGTTTATATACCTGTCTCGTAACAGTCTATTTACTTGTCTAGTAACATCTCATTTATAAGCTTCTTTACTCGTCTCTTAACAGTCTTACTTGTCCCATAACATGTAAGTTGATTACTTACTTGTCCCATAACATCTCATTAGATTACTCTCATTAGTTTATTGCTTGTCTCAGAACTGTCAATTAACTTGTCTCATAACATATAAGTTAATTTTTAAATTGTCTCATAACATTTCATTTTATTAATTTGTCTCATAACAGCCCATTTACTTGTATCGTAACATATAAGTTAATAACTTACTTGTTTCATAACATTTTATTTAATTACTTGCCTCATAAATTTATTTACTTGTCTCATAAGTCTGTTAACTTGTCCCATAACATATAAGTTAATTCCTTACTTGTCACATAACATCTCATTTAATGACTTGTCTCATACGCTTCTTTACTCGTCTCGTAAGTTTATTTACTTGTCTTGTAGAGCTTTTTACTTGTCTCGTAACAGTTTGTTAACTTGTCTCATTGCGGTTTATTTACTTGTCTCGTAACTGATAATTTCCTTGTCTCGTAACTGATAATTTCCTTGTCTCAAAACAGTTTATTTCCTTGTATCATATTTCCTTGTCTCGTAACAGTTTATTTACTTGTGTCGTAACTGTTTATTTACTTGTCTCGTAACTGTTTATTTACTTTTCTCATAACGGTTTATTTACTTGTCTCGAAACTGTTTATTTACTTTTCTCATAACGGTTTATTTACTTGTCTCGTAACTGGTAACCGACAAGAATTTTGATTTATTTTGGTATGACAGCTGTTATCACAACAACTTAAATTGTTTTATTTTTAAATTACATAATATTTTAAATGTGCATATGTAACTGGAACATTGCTTGTAGAGTAAATATAAATTTTTTTTTTTTGGACTCACTAGCAAAAATTTGTTAACTGAAGCCTGTGGTCCCCATATTAGCCGAAAGTGATATTATAAGTAATTAAGTAGTTTCTACAAAGTGTTGGCACTACAACTCTGGATACCATATAACAAACTAGCTCTCTTGTCTGTCTGGAATATCGAGATGGACACCTCCAATAAAACCAAAGAAAGTCAGTTATAAGGTTTACATTGTGATTTCTACATTTGTTTTATAAGCAGTGGTTATTTCCTTGTATCATATTTTCTTGTCTCATAACAGTTTATTTCCTTGTCTCGTAACTATTTATTTTCTTGTCTCGTAACTATTTATTTACTTGTCTCATAACAGTTTATTTCCTTGTCTCGTAACAGTTTATTTACTTGTCCCGTAACAGTTTATTTACTTGTCTCATAACTGTTTATTTACTTGTCTCGTAACTGTTTATTTACTTGTCCCGTAACTGTTTATTTACTTTTCTCATAACTGTTTATTTACTTGTCTCGTAACTGTTTATTTACTTTTCTTATAACTGTTTATTTACTTGTCTCGTAACTGGTAATTTTCTTGTCTCATAACAGTTTATTTCTTTGTCTCGTAACTGTTTATTTACTTGTCTCATAACAGTTTATTTCCTTGTCTCGTAACTGTTTATTTACTTGTCTCATAACAGTTATTTCCTTGTCTCGTAACTGTTTATTTACTTGTCTCATAACAGTTTATTTCCTTGTCTCGTAACTGATAATTTTCTTGTCTCATAACAGTTTATTTCCTTGTCTCGTAACTATTTATTTACTTGTCTCATAACAGTTTATTTCCTTGTCTCGTAACTATTTATTTACTTGTCTCATAACAGTTTATTTCCTTGTCTCGTAACTATTTATTTACTTGTTTCGTAACTGTTTAGTTACTTGTCTCGTATCAATTTGTTTCCTTGTCTTACAACAGTTCAATACCACTTATACAATACATAATGATTAGAAATGATAACAGCAAAATCAATAACCGACAGGAATTTTGATTTATTTTGGTATGACAGCTGTTATCACAACAACTTAAATTGTTTTATTTTCAAATTACATAATATTTTAAATGTGCATATGTAACTGGACATTGCTTGTAGAGTAAATATAATTTTTTTTTTTTGGACTCACTAGCAAAAATTTGTTAACTGAATCCTGTGGTCCCCATATCAGCCGAAAGTGATATTATAAGTAATTAAGTAGTTTCTACAAAGTATTGGCACTACAACTCTGGATACCATATAACAAACTAGCTCTCTTGTCTGTCTGGAATATCGAGATGGACACCTCCAATAAAACCAAAGAAAGTCAGTTATAAGGTTTACATTGTGATTTCTACATTTGTTTTATAAGCAGTGGTTATTTCCTTGTATCATATTTTCTTGTCTCATAACAGTTTATTTCCTTGTCTCGTAACTATTTATTTTCTTGTCTCGTAACTATTTATTTACTTGTCTCATAACAGTTTATTTCCTTGTCTCGTAACAGTTTATTTACTTGTCCCGTAACAGTTTATTTACTTGTCTCATAACTGTTATTTACTTGTCTCGTAACTGTTTATTTACTTGTCCCGTAACTGTTTATTTACTTTTCTCATAACTGTTTATTTACTTGTCTCGTAACTGTTTATTTACTTTTCTTATAACTGTTTATTTACTTGTCTCGTAACTGGTAATTTTCTTGTCTCATAACAGTTTATTTCTTTGTCTCGTAACTGTTTATTTACTTGTCTCATAACAGTTTATTTCCTTGTCTCGTAACTGTTTATTTACTTGTCTCATAACAGTTTATTTCCTTGTCTCGTAACTGTTTATTTACTTGTCTCATAACAGTTTATTTCCTTGTCTCGTAACTGATAATTTTCTTGTCTCATAACAGTTTATTTCCTTGTCTCGTAACTATTTATTTACTTGTCTCATAACAGTTTATTTCCTTGTCTCGTAACTATTTATTTACTTGTCTCATAACAGTTTATTTCCTTGTCTCGTAACTATTATTTACTTGTTTCGTAACTGTTTAGTTACTTGTCTCGTATCAATTTGTTTCCTTGTCTTACAACAGTTCAATACCACTTATACAATACATAATGATTAGAAATGATAACAGCAAAATCAATAACCGACAGGAATTTTGATTTATTTTTGTATGACAGCTGTTATCACAACAACTTAAATTGTTTTATTTTCAAATTACATAATATTTTAAATGTGCATATGTAACTGGACATTGCTTGTAGAGTAAATATAATTTTTTTTTTTTTTTGGACTCACTAGCAAAAATTTGTTAACTGAATCCTGTGGTCCCCATATCAGCCGAAAGTGATATTATAAGTAATTAAGTAGTTTCTACAAAGTGTTGGCACTACAACTCTGGATACCATATAACAAACTAGCTCTCTTGTCTGTCTGGAGTCTGGAGATGGACACTCCAATAAAACCAAAGAAAGTCAGTTATAAGGTTTACATTGTGATTTCTACATTTGTTTTATAAGCAGTGGTTATTATTATATGGTATGTTTTTGTGTGCATAAATGACGCGAACAATCACGATTTAAAAAATAAATAAATAAAAAGTTACAGAAGAAAATTTAAACAACGGCATTTGCTTTTGGTAGAAAACTTCAATTTCTTCGCAAACATCTTTTAAAATTAATTATGATTTGTAAAATCTTGAAATCTTTAATCGATGACAAAAAACGTTTACAAAATTCTTAAAGAGCATTGTTACCTGATGAGGACATTTGCTTTTTCTGATCAAGAAAATGCCGGTACTATTAAGAATTAAAATAAATTTATATTGAACCGCATTCATTTTAAAAAAAACATCCGGAGGCCCCATTTGTGTCTACCAATGACGCAATGACGTTTTTTAGAGTTGTTCTATATTGGTACTACTGGTTTCCTGATACAGCTGCTTCAGAGCAGATGGCTGAAATTACTGAAATTGTTTTAGACAACAACAAAAAGTATTTCCATGTGGTTTCGAAATGATATAAAATTTTACGTGTTCTAGGTAACCGAACTTTAAAAGTTAACAAATGTCACGTGACTGATATCGTTATAAGCCATATGTGGACTTTTATTATCTTTACGGATGATGTGCACTTTATAATTAGTAAACATCACCGTGGTTAGAATGAGGACTTGAAATTGGTCATTACACGTGACTCTTTATAGGATTCCATGCAGAGTATACGTAATATTAGTATGTCCTTTGTGTAAGATAAATGTCACCATAGTTCAAGTTCAAATGTATAAATTTCGGAAACATGTCAAATTTATCTAACGCGTAACATATTTTATTGATATTTTACATTTTTCTTTGTTATCAAATTGATCATTAGAGTTAAAAGGATGGGATTAGTAAATAATTGGAAAATATGCATACTTTATATTTCCCTACGGGGGAATTCACCACTACATGTGTCTGTCTTTCCCAATATAGTCTCCACTCAATTCCTACAATATCTATAGCTGAATTTGATCAACTTTGGAACAAATGTTAACCAAAGTAAGAAGATTTGTCGCAGACCACAATTAGGTTTCTAGGTCAAAGGCCAAGGTTAAGAGGTCAAATCATAAATCTTGCATCAGTAAATGACGTCGGGGATATTCGTCTCTCAAAAAACTGCTATAATAAGAAACTGCTCTAGTTGAATTATGTTTACAGCAAATGCGACACGAGGAAGTGTATGTATGTGTGAGATCAGAAGTCTGTTTAATGCCTGCATTAAACTAGTGCACAGTCAGTACGACCTGAACTTGCTACCTTCACTCAAATTGTTCATCAAGTCATACAGATTACACCCCATACATCTAATGCCGATTCGCAGACGATAATTTAGTGTTTTAAATTTTGAAGTCTTTTGTTTGAATATACACGCTTTTGATGTAAAATCTTTACCTTTGAGATTCCGAGGCGGTTAAGAGAGAGAGAGAGAGAGAGAGAGAGAGAGAGAGAGAGAGAGAGAGATATGACACTAGTTTCTAGATGTAATAGATTTACGATTTACAAGCGTTTTATGCGTTTATGAACACGTGTCAAGCACATTTAAGCTTATAAAATGTGATATTAACTTATGTCGCTTTTGTCCAACCTCAGCTTTAAGAACAACGAATCGCTACAGATGTGACAAAAAAGCAGCTGGTCGTGTTTCATACCAGATGACCATTTGATGGTCACTTTCTGTAACACATCTGCTAGCTATAACTGGCTGTTTTGACTTAATAAATTAAACTCGATTCAGACCAGATCAAGTGTAGTAATGTTGTTCTTAAATAGATGAATTCAATGAATTCATTTTGTTAAAAAAAGAAGCCGAACATTTGCGACTATGTTAACCTTCTACTAATGCACATGTGTTCAAGATTAAACCCGGAAACAAAACATATGTTTTTCATTAATCTTTTCTAGAGACTAATATGGATTTAAAAGTTTTCTAACACCGGATGGCAAAAACGTGTTATATGATTGGTTCATCTCAAATGTATGTAATTTATTATTTATTTATGTTGATAATCTGTAATCCATATTATTATTATTATTATTATTATAAATTTTTATAATAACTTCAAGTTTATTTCTTAGTTAAAAATGGTTTCTCGACTACAAATTTCTTTTCACTTACAAAATGCTTCTGCCTACTTAAATCATTGCACACTGTCTGTGGCTAACATTTTGTCTGTTTCTAGCGCATTTCTTTTCAGTACTGATGAAAGTCTTGGCAGTCACAGCACCCCACACCACCTAGTCGAACCCCACTCGGGCAGTGTGGTTTACACATGATCTGTTTCTAGCGGATTTGTTTTCAGTACTGATGAGTGTTGCAATCATAGTACCCCACACCACCTTATCTAACCCCACTCGGTCAGATCCTAGTGTGAGAATTTTTGTCATTTTGCTTGCCTAGTTATCTCTGGACATTTGTCTTCCATCCCCAAATCACTGACTGCCTTGAAATACCACCACCCAATGTGCCTTAAAATACCACCACCCAATTACTGACTGCCTTAAAATACCAACACCCAATCACTGACTGCCTTAAAATACCACCACCCAATTACTGACTGCCTTAAAATACCACCACCCAATCACTTACTGCCTTGAAATACTACCAACCAATCACTGACTGCCTTGAAATACCACCACCAATCAATAACTGCCTTGAAATACCACCACCCAATCACTGACTGCCTTAAAATACCACCACCCAATCACTGACTGTCTTAAAATACCATCACCTAATCACTGACTGCCTTGAAATACCACCACAATCACTAACTGCCTTGAAATACCACCACCCAATCACTGACTGCCTTAAAATACCACCACCCAATCACTGACTGTCTTAAAAAACCATCACCTAATCACTGACTGCCTTGAAATACCACCACCAATCACTAACTGCCTTGAAATACCACCACCCAATCACTGACTGCCTTAAAATAAATGAAAGCTTCTAAACTGTGGTGTATAAACACAATTAAACCAGTTCTATTCTGTTTATCCGGAGTATCTTTGTTTTGTACATTACCGCTTATTTACTAGATATTTTATCTAGATTTAGAACGGAAGACACAGAACAGTTAAAACGTGATGATACAGAGAACATCTGGTGATTTATTGATTCTGAATTCTTATCATCGTTATTATCACTGTTTACTGTAACTGATATATTTTTTATATAAATGGGTCGAAAAAAAAACAGGGTAGCCATAGCAAGAGTAGTTGTAACGGAAGTAGTGGACTCTTATCTATATCTAGGTGGTTCGTTCATGGATTCTAGGGGGTAAACTGGAATGTCCGGCAAGTAAATTATCTACCTTTTCTTACTAGGATCTCTTTAGATGGGAGTAACATATAGGCATTGTAATCGCTTTTTAGACATCTAGGCCTTTGGTTGTAAATAACAGGCGTTGTAAATGCTCTTAAGACATCTAAGCCACCTTGACCTCAGTTTGTAACGGTAGGCGTTGTAATTGTTGTTTAGACATGATAGGCGTTGTAAGTGCGGTTTAGACTTCAAACAATCTAGCCTCGGTTGTAATTATAGGCGTTGTAGCTGCAGTTTAGACATCTGGGCCACCTAGTCTCGGTTGTAATGATAGGCGTTGTAGCTGCAGTAAAGAAGTCTGGGCCACCTAGTCTCGGTTTAATGATAGGCATTGTAAGTGCGGTATTGACATCTTGGCCCCTTAGCCTTGGTGGTAATTAATGGCGTTGTAACTGCAGTTTAGACTTCTGGGCCAACTAGTCCCCGTTGTAAGTATATGCGTTGAAAATGCGATTTAGGCATTTGGGCCAGCTAGCCTCGGTTGTAAGGATATGCGTTGAAAGTGCAATTTAGGCCTCTGGGCCACCTAGCCTTGGTTATAATGATAGGCGTTGTAGCTGAAGTTGAGACATCTTGGCCACCTAGTCTCGGTTTTAAGGATATGCGTTGAAAGTGCGATTTAGGCATCTGGGCCACCTAGCCTTGGTTGTAATGATAGGCGTTGTAAGTGCAGTTTAGTCATCAGAGCCATCTAGTCTCGGTTGTAATGATAGGCGTTGTAATAGCGGTTTAGACATCTTGGCTACCTAGTTTCGGTTTTAATGATAGGTGTTGTAAGTTCGGTTAAAACATTTGCGCCACCTACCCTTGGTTGTAATTATGGGTGTTGTAGTGTGATTTACACACCCTTACCACCTAGCCTCGGTTGCAACGATAGGCGTTGTAAGTGCGGTATTTACATCTGGGCCACCTAGCCTCGGTTGTAATTATAGGCGTTGTAGCTGCAGTTTCAACATCTGAGCCACCTAACTTTGTTTGCAATGATAGGCTGTAAGTGCGGTTAAGACATCTGGGCCACCTAGCCTTGGTTGTAAAGATAGGCGTTGTAAGTGCGGTTTAGACATCTGGGCCACCTAGCCTCGGTTATAAGAATATGCGTTGAAAGTGCGGTTTAGGCATCTGGGCCACCTAGCCTCGGTTGTAATGATAGGCGTTTTATATGTGGTTCAAACATCTGATCCATCTTGCTTCGGTTGCAATTAAAAGCAGTTCAGAATCCTGGCCACCTTGCCTTGGTAACAGTATCTACGGGCTGTACTATAAAACTGTAAACGCGATTATTTGATCTTTTTTTTAACTTTGTATATGAACTCGTACCTGGTCAACCCGTTTCTGTTTACAAACTACCTTAATTATTTTATAGATTTGTTTATTTGTCTGTAACGTATTATAAATCAAATAATGCATCAATGATCGTTATTAAAGATGTAGTTAAAAGTCATTAAATGGCAATTCACGCTTTTTGCGCATTTCTTGGAAATTTGAAACCCGGTAACTGAAGGGTTTTAATTGAAAAGAATCTAAGTAGAATATTGTGTTCATTCAATTAACCGTTAAGTAGGACTGATTTGTTAATTGACTTTGTAAGATAAAGCTTATTTAAATTCTGAAAGAAGAGGAGTCGAATATATTTATTGTAATGAGTTTATGCCCAAGTCGATATTCTTGTACTGATATCGTAGCAGTCATGGAATATTGAGGAATCAAGAACAACCCCCCCCCCCCCCCAATTGAAAATAAACAAAAAATAAATAAATAAATAAATAAATAAATAAATAAAATCACGGACGTTCGGCAGGGGAAACAACATACTTACTTCGATCATCGGTCTACGCAGGATTAGAACCTACGTAATAAGAGACGCTATGATAAAATTCGTAAAGAACTACAAGTTGTACAAGAAGTCTGATTATTTGCTCCAATCAAAAACGCTTTTACAATTAAGCTACTTTATTCTTAACCTAAATATATGGTCAATTGCGATATCCTTGTGATTTAGAGTACGTTTACTTGTTTTTTTAACTACAAAGTTTATTATTAAATTTATTTACTTTATATTCATGCATTACGGGCATCATTATTTCGACTAAGATTTATTAAATTGTGATTTTAAAAAAAATGAAAAGGGGACATAACTCCTTGAAAAATCATCCAACCGGAAGAGGATGAATATATGGAAAATTACACTTTTTACTGATCATTCATGAAAACTTTCACTTGTGTGAAAAAAAGATTTGACGGACGGACGGACAGACGGAATGCATGACTATTTTCTCGACGGGAGATGAAAAAAGATTTATAAAAGCAACTCAATCAGTAACAACACCCACATCAAACCCCCCCCCCCCCCACGTAACGTTTCCTAAATCTATAAATAAAATGTAAATTATGATACACAGTTGTATAATAAATTTGATTTCATTTTAATGCCTGATAGATTATAATTTTGATAACTTCAGAGAGAGTATAAATCTGTTCAAGTTGATATTAGGATATTAAACCGCATTATCGGTCCCTTATACAGCTGTAAAGTTTGGTTATAGATACGTTCATCAGAAAGTTTTTTTATAATTATTTTAAATTAGGCACCTGTTTTCACGTACAATTATCTAACATATTCAAAGGTTTTGGCATTAGTAATTATTAAAATAATGTGCATAGTAGGTTTTGTGATATGTGATATAAATAAATAAATAAATAAATAAATAAATAAATAACACAGTAAAATAGACAATTTTAAAAAAAAGTCAATGAAAAAGGTACGTTTTATTGAACTGAACTTAATTTTTTTTTTTTTTTTTAAAAGTAACGAATATCTTTCCTAACAAGAATTAAAGGATGGATTGAAACAAAATCAGATTATCTGTTAATAATAATAATAATAATAATAATAATAATAAACGTAAAACAGATATTTAAACTACTTGTACTTGCGTGATACAGATGTTCTTTATATCAAAACATTATACGATTATTCTACATCATTATCAGAATATAATGTCCTATGGACTTTGTAGTTTTCATTGATCACAATTATTCGTTTATGATTACCAGATTCGTTTACTTAATTTGAGATTTTTATTGAAATGACCTTAAAAAAGAGGAGATGACCTAATTTGTCATTTTTTGTGACTGATATTATTTTAGCTTTTCCGAAGCTGCATTTTTTTCAGCGAAGTTTCTTTTTTATTAATGTTTTGTAGCATGTTCTTAGCTTTAGCTAAGTTAAAAAAAAAAGCAAGAGTATGAGCTTATTTCAGAAAATAAATACAAATTTAAAGCTTTGTGAAAATATTTATAATTTTTTTTATTTATAGGTATGTGATAACAGACGATAATTCCAGGAAGACCGCATCATTAAAATAAAATACTTTGTTGTCAGAACAATGTATGGGTTACTTATAGAAGCCATTGTCCATTATCTCAAACAAACCTATGGCGACGAGAAATGGGAGGAAATTCGGAAGAAAGCCAATCTGACACAGATGTCGTTTGCTACTCATGAACGATACAGTGAAAATGTTATACCGGTATTGGCAAAAGCTGCATCCGAGGTTACGGGACATCCTGTGGATGAATTGATGGACGCTTTTGGCGTTTCTTTTGTTTCTTTCGTTGCTCAGTATGGCTATGATAGAATATTAAAAGTCTTAGGAAGACATTTAAGAGATTTTTTAAATGGACTTGATAATCTACATGAATATCTCCGATTTAGTTATCCAAAACTTCGAGCGCCATCTTTCTTTTGTGAAAATGAAAGTCAGCACGGTTTAACTCTTCATTATAGGAGTAAACGTAGAGGATTTTTACATTATGTCAAAGGTCAAATAAGACAGGTCGCAAAAACGTTTTATAAAACAAAAGTGGATATTGACGTCATCAGTGAAAAATGTACAGAAGGCATGTCTCATATCATCTATAAACTTCATTTTGATAACATAGCTTATCGAGAAGCAACGGAACATTCCGAGAAAGTCACACATACGTTACCCTTACATTCTGACGTATTTTTTGAGTTATTTCCCTTTCATATAGTATTTAACAGAGAGATGCTTATTCGGAATATCGGTGCCGGCCTATTGGCTGTTATGCCTTCAATTGTGTTTAAACCATTAACGAATGTTTTTAAAGTTACTCGACCAGTAGTAGCATTTACATGGGCTAACGTAAGTATCATTTTGTATGTTATTTTAAAGTTTGATCGGCGTCATCAGTATCTTTTTAAACCAGTTATCAGAAAGATACATTTGCGTTATGATTATGATTCATACTCCTTCTTTCCCGTTCACATTGAAAATATAAGCTGATTCTCAAGGACATTTTCCGGCTGAAATTTAGGTGTTTTTTAAATTAACTATTATTATTATCATTTTAGAGAAACAGTTTAGAAACAGAGTTTATGTCAAGGCAAGGTGTGCTTTGTTGCGACTATAAGTGCGTTACTTGTTTTAAATTGTCCATTTTAAGAAGGATTTGCCAGTTTAATGAAGTTCATTGTGAGAATCCTTGGTTGATGCATGTTTCATATTGTGTCTTGCATGGCTGTTTGAAATTTAAATGCAAATGTATTGCCATTCGAGTGATACTGACTCTACGGGCCTCTTTTCAGATTATGGCACACACGAACAACGTTTTTGAATTAGTTTCTGTTGATCATGTCCAACGGAATATATAATCTGACGTCATGTACTGAATATGGCGACTCCGAAGACGAAAAAATGGATACAGGTACAGATTCTCTCTCTCTCTCTCTCCTCTCTCTCTCTCTCTCTCTCTCTCTCCTCTCTCTCTCTCTCTCTCTCTCTCTCGTCATGTACTGTGAATTAACGGCGACAGGAAGGACAAAACAGAAATTTACACTTTAAGAAAAAAAGAAGAAAAGAAATTTCAAGCTTTACATTGACACAGTCAGGACAAAGTTGAAACATCAAACGTTCTACTGACACTGTCGGATTGAATTTGATTTACATTTTTCAGGCAAAGATTCCAAAATTCAAACATTGCACTGAAATAGTAAAGACGAAATAAGGCAAAACATTATATTGACTTTGCAAGTACAAAATGATAAGACGAAACATTGTGCTGATATATTAAAGACGAAATGAAATTGTCAATTCTTGAATTGACACAAGGAAAACCTTATAGTTCTGTTGGCGGCAAAATGATAACGAAAAGGATATGTCATACATTTACTGCAATGAAAAAAATAATTTTAGTGGGAATTATTATTTTTTTAAAAGTTTTTAACTTTTTTTGCAGAACTTGAACTAGCAGATATAAACCAAACTGATTTTGATGATACTAAAGAATTTATTGAAGGTTTTCGATTGTGTAATTATGATAAATTGCATCTTGTTCTTAATACTTTTATGGAAATGTAATTCATATAATATCCATATTTAATCTAGCTTTTGTTCTTTTGAATGATGTGTATAATCTGGTTATAACATGTTTATATAAAGTTAATTAAAGGGACCAAAAAGTAGTTTTTTATATACAGTAAAACCTGATTATATCGGTCTTGGCTACATCTTGCTTTTTGCTACACTATTTTGTAGCCTGAAATTCTTCTTTTAACCTGTGCTTTTCTTTGTAAGACTACCTAGATTGATTACAAAATTTCTGTGTGGTTACTACGTAGACAATATGAACCAAAAAATATGAAGCCATCAATACATTTAACAAATGTTGGCGATTAATAAAGATTTTACTGAATTTTGGATAACATTGCCCACAGCTCTAAATTGACGTTTTGGGGACAGGCGAAATAACCAAGTCGCAATGTGTAGACTATATCTAAACATAATGCTAGATACAGCGACTTCATACTTATCAAAAATATTTTGATTATGGCCATAAAACTTTAAAAGGAACTTGATAAGTCTAGGCTTGTAATGTTCCCCAACAATATATTGCTTTGCTGCTGTCTGTCGGGCATCTGTTGGTTTCCGTTCATTTTCTTCGCAGAGGTTGCACTTACTTAAATGAAATTTGGTATACAGATTAATCAATAGAATATCTAGATCAAGTTCTGTTTTAGGTACGATCGAGCAATTTTTGACAGAGTAATCCCCCTTGGACTTAGAAAAAAATTCAATTATTTACAGTTTCCGTTCATTTTCTTTGTAGAGGTTGCACATACTGAAATGAAATTTGGTATACAGATTATCATAAGAATATCTAAGTCATGTTCCGTTTTGGGTACGAACGAGCAATTTTTGACACATTTATCCCCCTTGGACGTAGAAAAACTCAAATTATTTGCTTTACATTCATTATATCTACAAAGATTGATCAAATTAATTACTGATATAACATATATAATCAGGTTGGTTGAATATGGTTATATTGATAATAATTTATAATTTAGAAGTACAGTCAAACCTGTCTCTATGTTTGTGCAACCTATTGTTCAAATTTCTTTTAGCTTAGACACATCATACTTGATAGATTTATGCATCTCAGATAGTACTGGTAGATGACCCCTATTGATTTTAAGTTCAAAAGGTCAATTTCAATTCGATGTACACTGGCCATAATAAGAGCTTGTGCACCCTATTATGTATGTCAAAGAAGAGGGTGGCATAAGTGTTTCACAAACATATCTTGTTAAGGAACTTCGTTGTAGAAAGTCCTCATAGTGGGAACAAGCACTTCCAAAATCCTTGAAATTAATGAAATTGAGATTGAACTTCTGGAATATATATAAAAATATAATCAGGTTAGTGTTAGGACACATTGACCTCTTTAATGTATAGGTTCTGACGATTGATATCCGGTGTAGGCGATTATTCGTACTTGTTATAGTGTTTCGAAAGGATAACAGAGTGATTTCTTCGTATTGGTTGTATTCTTTCGGGAATTGATTCCAAGAAGAAGTGCTTTCTGTAAAAGTTGTGGGGCTTCCGGCAATCGATTCCCGGGGTAGGCGATTGTTTTCTTTTGTATTTGTTGCAGGCTTCCGAGAATCGATTCCAAGAAAAGCAAATTCTTTATAGGTTGGGCGGGCTTCCGGCAATCGTTCACGATGTAGGCGATTTGCTGTATTGGTTGCGGGCTTTCGGGAATCAATTCGAAGAGTAAGCGATTTGCTGTATTGCTTGCGGGCTTCTGGGAATCGATTTCAAGAGTAAGCGATTTGCTGTATTAGTTGCGGGCTTTAGGGAATCGATTTCAAGAGTAAGCGATTTGCTGTATTAGTTGCGGGCTTCCGGGAATCGATTCTAAGAGAAGATGACTTTTTGTATTGGTTTTTAGGCTTCCGGGAATCGATTCTAAAAAATAGACATTTGGTTGTTGGCTTCCTGGAATCGGTTCTAAAAGTAGATGGATTTTGTATTGGTCTCCCTTGGCTTCCGAGAATAGATTATAAAATAGCTCTCTTCGTATTGGTTGCTGTTTTTAACACGATTTATTAGAAAAATAATTTAGTTAATTAAGACTCATTAGTTATTTCTCTGTAACTTATGATTTAATTTTCAAAATGCAGACAGACGTTAATACTATATTTCCTTCAAATTATACAAAATTGATATATTTTCCCATTTAAATCAATAAACGATGTACACTTTAAAATGATTATAGTTAGAAATTTTATGTAACAAGTGCTAAATGTAGACTATATAACCATATTATTATATGTAATAAATTCTTATAATTACAACATATAAATGTATCTATCTATATCTCTTAACAAAATTCATTGGAAAAATTGATTTAAAAATGACATTTCCATACTAGCAACATTTTATTATTTATTTATTAATTTGTTTGTTTATTTATTTATTTTTATGGGTTCTTTTAAAATTTAATTCTTTATACATACACAGTTGAACCTGTTCAATCAAAGTATATATTGGTATATATATACCAATTTATAAAGGTCAACGATCATCTGGATGTGTCAGTGTGCCACGTGATACCTGCTACTGTTTGTCTGAACCAATCAATCCATAGGAGGCGGGGTCAGAGCAACTTCTTGCCATTTCCGCATTGTTTTCATGCATGAAACAAAGTCAGTAACGATTATCAAGGGGCAAAACAACTCATAAATACCTGTTACAGTACAAACGCGAAACTATTTGTGTTGTGTAGCATATTATGATAGCCACTTGTATTTAGGGCCAATTATAATATTTTATATCGGTTTCACGAATGAAGTACCTGAACCTCTAAAACGCTATATGAAAAATAACTGACTCCTCTTAAAAATATAGGCGACGAAAGTGAACCAAATTAAATCATGTTAATGATTTTTTTAGTAAAGAAATAAAATATGTCAGAAGGCATATTTTTGAAATAAAACAATTTACGTAAAAACGTTTATTCGACCTACTCCATATTCACGGAAATTGACAAACCCCAGAAAAACGATACGAGGCATAACTTCTTCAATGAGTGTTTCTGGACGCCTATTTATTTATTGTTTTATTTGTATTTTTTGAATACTTTTTTTTTTGTTTAAGTACCGAAACATTTAATAAAATTCCCTATTGCCTGACATCAAATTGCGGGGAAATATTTCACAATCGGGTTGTCCTAAATATAAAAAAGGACCAAAAGAGGCAGCCCTGACAAACGTTTTGAGGTAGCACGTGTTATACTGATGACACCCAAATACAGCATTTTATATATTTGCTAATTTTGAAAAACATTTTTTTAGATTTGTACTATATTTTTAAATTGACCTGTTCTGGCAGTACAAAATTATTTGTATATTTCTTTGGTAAGCTTAACTGTTATTATAGAGCTTAGTTGTTATCTTGTCTCAAGCCAGAAAATAAAAAAAGGATGCAACAATTACTCTGATATTACATGACTAAGTTCACAGTAGTTTGTCTATAAATTGACAGTTAAATGTTGTTTAGCTGATTTTACTGTTATTTTATAGGCGAGGATGGCCAGACAATGGATACCGACATTTTTATAGACGAGGAAGGAAATTGTCTTCATCTTAAAGGACAGATGATGTTCATGCCAGAGTGGGATTGTATAATATTCCTTGGAACTCCGATGTAAGTCGTTACTTAAAGCCATTGAATAAAAATATCCGTTTTATGAACTGTACAGAATAATAATATAAAGTCTTTTTACAAAATATTAATTTAGACTGTTAAAGTTTCCATTTCTTTGCTTTAAGATTTTTATTTTTAGATACATTTTCGGACTCCGTTTTTTTGCATTCCATTTCACACCCATGGTTATTTACCCCAATACTTGTCCTATTGCGAGAGCTTAATCAGTGGTCCCAATGTTTGTTTGCCATTTTTCGTCTTGGCTGCGTTAGCTGTTCCAAAAAAAACTTTTTTATTCTTAGACATGTTTACACGAGATACAATTAAAGATTAGGAAGGACAAAAATCGATCTTTCATATTTTTTTTACTCCGACCACAACCAGTAATTACAATAAAAAAAATCGATAAATCTATAAATCAGTATATTATAATGTATTAATACTCTGTGTTTTTTACTTCGAACATTTTGTGAATGTCATAAAATAATATAAATACTCCTAGGATTACCGTCGTAATCAAGACTCTTTATTAAAATAAAATTTTATATGTTGCTGTCAAATTTTTCTCAACAATTTTAAAATAAATCTCCTATTTCAAGATTTTTTGTGTTAAGAATTTTCTGTATTTTAATTAAATATAAAGTGTTATTGTAAAATATTGATTAAATTACTTGTTTAAAATCTAATTGAGATATCCGTGGTTGCAATTTCTATATAACCGTTTTTGTGTTTAAACAAAATAGTCAGCATTTGTTTTGTTTATCTGATGACAGGATCCGTTTATATTAAATTAATTTGTGATTTAAAAGCAACGTTTATAACTATTTTATGTGTTTAATTTTTCTGTTAGTGTTTTTTTTTACCTGCAACGTAAGACATAAAATTGTAATGTGCTTACCATATATCGATCATTAGCGGAGTAATACAAAAGTTGAACACGATGCATATACATCAGCGGATGATACAAGGATTTACACACGTATTAATAATCAAAACACTATCATATCTGCTAATTTTAATGTACAATATTATCAGCACATTTTCCAGTCAGAGATATTGATGATATTGACTATTGATTTAGTGATATTGATAGGGATAAATCAACAATTAAAACAACTATATGGCATGTTAAGAAACAAATGACGTCATTCATGTCACTCGAATGAAGCACAACATGATATCACATCTCTCAAGACTTAAAAGGCCCACGAGTCTCACGACGGACAATTCATCATCACTGAATTTACCACTCTTTAAGTTTTGGTCGCTTTCAAAGATTTTTTTTCTTCATCTTCTTCTTTTCATGCATAAAGCCATATAAAATGTTTAAAAAGGTTTTAATTTTAGTTTTTTATATTATTTTTTTATTTATTTTTTTAAATTTTTTTTTTATTTATTTATTTATTTTTGTAATCCTGTAAACAGCGAAGACTTGCTTAAGCACATGAAGCAAAAGATTCTGTTATAAAAATTATTTTTTTTGTTATTACTTTTATGAAATCCATTTCTGATAAGAAATTAGTAATTAGAAGTGTGAATGATGAAATGCTAGATATTAGACAGCGATTTGAATAATAATGTCTGAGCCCTTTTGATTTCGATCTGAAATTAATCAAGATTTCCTCGGATGATGTCGGACATAGGTTGGGAAAACGGTGATTCTTATAAATCTTCTTCAATAGAAGCTGTTACACAATGCTTATTTAAACATATCGAAAAATAAATAAATTTTAATTTGAATCTTTTTTCTTGTTTAGTTTCGTAAATAGTTTCAATGTGAATCGTCTGCATACCACGTATAACGCATAACGGTTTGGCGGGATAAATATAAAACATGTTTACACCACATATTTACTTTTTAATAGGAGTAAAAAAAACTTTTGCCACTTCATCTGTAGCTGGTGACGTCTCGATTTAAAGTGAAACATTCTTGATTTGGTTCTTCCCAATTAAATTCAATTAAAACAATTTCTTTTCTTTTGTGCAGAACAGTGTTACGAACGTATATGAAATATTTCAGGCCGCATATTTGCGGAATTACGTCAATCGAAATGAAATTGTCCAGTTTTATAATATTGCGCGGTTTAGTGTTTGTTTTCAATAATGTAAAATATGTTTGTCTCATTTATTCTGGTAATATCGTCATTTTTACAATACTTCAAATTATGTTTAATGCAGTAAGGGTATAACTTCCTTGCGAAATAATAGATTTTTTTCGTGAAGTTGAATATTGCAAGCCAATGCTAATCAAGGCCCTTTAAAAGTTTTGTGGCCGTCATTACAATATTGTTGATAAGTATGTTGTCGCTGTATCCAAATTGATACTGGGTATATTTGACTTTCTATAGTTCTTTGTTCCTTTCAAAATTGACTTGCACGTGACGATTGTAGCTAGCTGGACGGGGTGCGTACCCTTCCGGAGCACCCGGCCTAACTTCCTTGATGGAAGTTCACGTGAATAACCAAATTTAACAACTTTTAAAGTTTTTACTTTGTTTTTGAAATTGTGACTTGGACAAGGACTGGTATGTTTGTGTTTTATTACATATCACGTAGTACATCCATTTTATTGATTAATATTGATTAATATTTTTTTATAATTTCTTTGTAACTAGTATGGAAAGCTTGGACACCATGTTTACTACGGGATTATATATAAATGACTTGAGTATGCATGACTCAAGTCGAGATCTCGTCTTAGCTGGAACTCAGCAGTCTGCGGAACTTAAATTAGCTTTGGACCAAGTAAGTGATATATTTGTGGTTAATTTATTTCACATGTTTATTTTTAGTTCGGTATAGTAATTTCGGTTTCTAGGACAAGATCTTCGTACAACGAAGTAAGCTGCTTAAATTTAAAATTGTAAGACTAGTCTGACCAAGACTCTAAAAAGTTTAATAGCTGGCATTACAAGTAAAGTATGATGTTGTTATCTCTAAAATTTTCGTTGATATTTTGTCCAATTATTTTACCCATGGCAGTGTTTCTAGCCTGACAGAGTTACGTACCCCTCAGAAGCACATGACTTCACTTCCCTAAGTTTGTTTGTTTAACCTAATTTGTCATTTTCATAGTTTTTACTTTGCCTTTTTGGGATTGTGATTTGTACATAGACCGGTATTTTAGTGTTTGATATTAAAAATGGTTCAACTCGGCTATATTAAAAAAAAATAAAAAGCAAATTCCAGCTATTAAATTAATCGTAATAGTTTACAGTCTGTAGATGAATCACATTTCTTAATTTAAATTAAGCGAGGACTAATTATTGTACAACATTTTATATTCTAGCGTCCTAACATTTATATACATGCATGTATTTTAAGTTTGAAGAGAGCAAGAGAATTAAATAGTTTTTAGAATTAATTGTTTTGTGCACTCACTCTTAAATCAAACTTAACATTGTCTTCAAACATATTCCAGAACATTTACACAAATTATGAATAAAAATCATGTTCTTTTTAAATGGTAAACGCAGCTTGATTTTGCAGACAAAAGCTTTTCGGGTAGATCTCTATACACAAGAAAAACAAACGAAAGAAGCTGTATCCAACCCTAACTAAGTATCTTAAACAGTTCCTATCAATCTAGATTACCTAAAAAGTGAGAGTGTCTTGACACGTTATTTTGTTTATTTTCTAAGGAACAACAAAAAAGTAAGATTTTGGAAGAAAGTATGAAGAAATTAGATGCTGAGATGAAGAGAACTGATCAGCTTCTATACCAAATGATACCAAAAGCTGTGGCTGATAGATTACGAAGAGGGGAACCTGCCATCAATACTTGTCAGGTACAATATTGACTGTTTTTAGGTCTCATTATCGTTTTACGTTAGATGACGTGATCGCAGACTTTTAAGGCATGAGCCTTTAATCCAAAAGCGTCTTATCACTGTGGGTTAGACACTCGTCGACCTCATGTGAAAAAGGTTTATTTTTCTTGTCATAAGCCCTCCCTGCCTGGCACCTCAGTACCAGTTTCATGTACTGAGCGGATTGTGATTGTTATCTTTAATATTATGAGCATAAGTACAGACACGCTGACATATCAGAATCACTTGCACATACTCACATACCAAATTAATTTGTGTTAAAGTTATATTTTTCGGCTAAAATATGATGGTATTACATAAAACAATATCCACTTCCAAACCCACCAACCGACCTACCAGCTGTTTAATTTAGAATGGCAATATGGTGTCCGGAACTATTTCGTTATAGGGCTGGACATAATTTTGTCTCCAATTTAGAAGAAACAATCAGTATGTATTTATTCATTCTACCGGTATGTAAAACTTATGACAATGTGGTCGTAGATGGCTTTTATATTTGATAAAGTGTGATAAAAACATTATAAAGTAAGAATATTTCTTGTAAACTTTAGAGATTATTTACTAGCAATTTTTTTTTATTTTTGTGTCTCTTTTTGTGTATTTCTTCTACAGTTTATTGTTGTTGTTCTTCGTTTAATTTGCTTTTACCATTTTTGCATATTTTTTCTGTATTTTAATCATACTATTTCGCATCCAATGAAACAATACTTCAGAAAAATAATATAACCAAATAAATAGTAAAACTAAATTGGATATTTATAAAGATATTTTCCTTTTATAGGTGTTTGACAATGTGACAATCTTATTTAGTGACGTAGTAGGATTTACAAACATATGCAGTCAGATTTCACCAATGGAAGTTGTATCCATGTTGAATGCCATGTACACCATGTTTGATCAGTTGAGTGAAAAACACAATGTATATAAGGTAAGATTGCTTTTGGTGATTGGTCCAGATGTTTGAGTTTTTACTACTTTAGTTGAGTTGAGTTGAGTTATGGTGTTTAACGTCCCAGTTAAGAATATTTCACTCATATCGAGATGTCGCCAGCTATAGAAGAAAGTGCAGAAATTTTGCCTGTGCGTTACACTGATGGCATTATACAGCAGAGTTTTCTATCGTGCCACGCCTGCCATAACACGGGAGCTCGTTTATTTTAGGTTCCTATACGAAAGAACCGTGGCTTTCATTTCGTAATGCCGAGTGCTTGGCGAAAGTACAGTCACTACCCACTGTCAAGTCTCGGGTCAGACCCGGTCGGGGTTCGATCCCACGATCCCCACTTACAGTGCGAGCACTCTACCAACAAAGTCACCGCAGTGGTTTCGTACTACTTGAAATAGAAATTGTAACCAAAGATTGATATATTGGCCTCATCATGGTTCTAAGACATAACCGATAAAATATAAACAGAACGATTGTTTATAAAGACATTCTGTTTGACAAGCTTTTGACAAAGCACAGCGTCTATATGTGCGTCCATCAGTGTGTTCAGACGTGCATTTTAATTTTTTCTATCGCAGATGTATTTTAACTTACCGAGAGGTCTTTCTGTATCAGTGCAACTCTATCAAACTCACAGCATTACCACATACATAAAAAAATAAACCTTGGGGCTTTCGTGTTTTTTTAGTTCACCTGAGCACAAAGTGCTCATGTGAGCTATTGGTATCAATAGAGGCAGACCCTCCGTCGTCCGTCGTCCGTCCGTCCGTCAACAATTGCTTCAAACGACTTCTTCTCAAAACTTCTGGTCACATTTTGTTTAAACTTAGTCAAAAGCATCTATAGAACATTGCCTTTCAGATTTTTGTTTTTGGTTGCCATAAGTACCAAATGTGGGTCACAATGACCTACATAGTTAAAAACCTAAAAAAAATCTTCTTCTCCAAAACCACTTCACTGAGATAAAATCTGATGTGATATTTGGCATCTACGGCATCTTTTTGAATTTCAAGAATTTTTGTAAAAATTAGGTTACGCGTTTTTGCGTTTAATTTTTGTATATGGTAAATAGTACTTTTTTACAAAAAATTACAAAAATGAATAAATTTAGGTGAATTCTTTTTCCAAACATCATTTTCTTGTGTGAAGAAACATATATGTTGACAATTTTCATGAAATTCTGTAAAATACATGTCGCTTTTTTCGGCCTTTTTCATTTTCAATTCTAGCAACCCAAGGGTCGAGGGTTCAAATCACACTGGGGCCACTTTTTTTCTTTTTTAATTTTTTTAATTTTTTTTAATTTCTGAATTTTTTGACTTACAATGGTGCATGGAACAAATTTTAATTTTTTACTTTTTAGTGTAATTATTTTTTTGAAATACATGTGGTACTGCAAACCAAGGGTCAAGGGTTAAAATCCCAGTAGAGTTTTTTTTTTTCCTTTTTTTCTGAATTTTTATGACTTACAATGGTGCATGGAAGAATTTTTATGATTTTTTT
>CM056601.1:6979955-7083634 GCA_029721355.1 Tegillarca granosa | reverse complement strand
ACGTTTTGGGGGTAAAAACTCCACAAATGCTCACATTGGCTCCCTTTTTAAGCGGTTAGCGTATACGCTAACCGCTTATTGGCATCGTGTCTTGCAGGAAGTGATAGGTCAAAGCGACGGAAACAGGACAAATCGGCCCTAAACAAGGTCGGCCCCCAGACAACTCGGCCTTATTCCATCCCGGCCCCAAGACAAGTCGGCCTCACTTTCTAGACAAGTCGGCCCCATTTCTGAAGTATAATAAAATAAAATGATTTTTTTTTATTAATATACAGAATCAGTTTCAAATATAATTAATTATTTTTGTTTGATCACCCGAAAGCGTAGCCCTTTGACTGGACCTGCAGCCAGTGCAACACCGGTCAGAGGATTCCGTTTATTTACAGCTAAAAGAAATGAAATTTTAGAAAAAGAATGTCACGGATCGTGATATATAAAGTAGATATCTACTTTTAAAAAAATATATTTTTAGAAAATCAAAAAAAAAAAAAAAAAAAAAAAAAAAAAAAAATTCTGAAAATTGGTTAACTTAATGCAACTTTAAGTATCATATCTCAAAAAAAAAAAAAAAATAAAATAAAATAAATAAATAAAATAAAATTAAAAAAAAAAAATGCTCCAATTTTATTCATTGAAATTATCAAAAAAAAAAAAAAAAAAAAATAACATATTATTTTAATTGTGCGTTTACCCTGGACTCGCAGATACGGAAACCCTATGTATATATAGTTCCCATTTAAGGTCGCAAATGTTGAACTAAGTTGTTGAAAGATTGGTAACATTTGTTCTAAAACCTTGAAAAACTAGTGTTACGGCAGACGTGAATCAGACAGTAATTACATCTGTTCAGAAAACACAATACACAACTTTGCAAAATATATATCATTATAACAACACAATGGTCGGCTTGTCCATTAATTAAAACATTAAAATCGATACCTACAAAAGGGGGCCGACTTGTCTTTCAACTGTGGGCCGACTTGTCTATTTTTCAGGGCCGACTTGTCTTAAGATGAGGCCGACTTGTCTTTGGGCCGAGTGGTCTTAGGGCCGATATGTCATGTATTCAAAGCGACTCCTAGCGGTAACCTTAGACCTTTGACCGAAGATTTCCTTACATGCTGTTTGGGGAGATATCTACTATGCCACGCCTACTCCCGTCATGCCTTATGCCTTTAACTGGCAATATGGCGTGTAGTTTCATTCACAAAACGCCTTTGAATGAAGTGTTAACGTAACTTTTTGTTTACTTAGTGTCTCAACGATGACCTAACAGAACCCAGTGACAGTGTGCATGCTTCCCGTGTAATATGGATTATAACACAGCAGCATCCACTGTTTTCATTGAGAACTCCGACATAAATAAGTAAGTTGTTGTAATTTAACTTGAGGTTTAAAATTTCAAAAGTTATATAATCAGACAGGGAAGATACAAAATAGTTAAACGAAGAAAGAAGAATTTTGTGGTTGGCTTGTCGACATCAATCGCAGAAATGACACATCACTGGATGCGATGGCAGATCATCACCGGTAGTATGTTATTAATTAATAAAGGCCGGGGTTTGACCTATTTTTTTACCCACCGGTAAACAAAAGATAAGCTCCTCCTCTTATTTTATATATAGCAACAGCACATGTTACATAGGTCACCAAAGCATGTGTTATATACACACTGCGTAGACTGTAGTGTATCCATGTTTCTGTAACTGAATCATACCTATTTAACAACTGATTAAAAAAATCCAAGAGATTTATTTATTAAAATGTAAAACTCTTATTCTATGCCAGTGATTTCTAACTACGGGTAACTTTTGATATACATCAAAATACTGCTAAATGTCAGTATAACCTATCCACTAAATGGTTCCAAACATTCAGTCTGTATTCATATGTGCATTTAGCATATACTTTTTTGCCCTTTTGATTTCTGGGTGCATTAGGATTGTTGGGAATCCAGACTGAGGTGTATTTCCTATCTACATTTTCATTCCAGTGACAGCAAGCTAATTGCTCCCGAAAACGATATTGTTCATCACCAAAAGCAACACGCTTGTCTTGAAATATGTTCATGACATTGTTAAAACTTTCTACATATGCTGTGTTTTTTCCTAGTACATAATCCTGGGGATATTTATATATTGTTGATTTTTCTATAACTGATTTGAGCAATTTTTCAGCTTTGGCACCAATAAGTTCCCTAGATGGTTCATAATTTGAATCCTGTTTACACCTGGATGACTCATGGCACTGAGAATGATTATTTTTATAGTGTTCAGTGATGTTGTCCAGGTAGAAACGCAATTTCTCTGGTTTTTCTTCACAGTTATGTACTGCCCAGTAGATATGTGTAGCTATCGGTTCTATTTTATCAACTATTTGTGAGCTCCATTTTACACCTTCATATATTTTAGCACCACTTGATATGTTGGTCAAAGCTTTCTTCACTTGCTTCACTGCATGCCATAGATCATTTTGATTTTGAGTAAATCTGGTGTCCTTAATGAACTTATTGATGGACAAGTTTCTATCATGAATATGTATATTAATGTCAACATCCTTTTCATTTAAATAGTTGTAAATGTGCAGTGTTCCAGTGTATTCATGTTTTTGAGAAACTCTTTCTTCAGATTTTGTTACATGAACACACTGAATTACTTTGTGCATATTTGCTCCTAAGGCTACAACTGAAGTATCCTTGGCATTTTTACGCCACCCATGTCGTGCATCTGTCATTATATTAATTCCATCTAACTCCTCGTAAGATGCAATTTCCTCATAGAGAGCATCACTCACAGACTCGGTAAATTCAATTTCTACCATTCCCTTGTATAAATTAAAAAATTCTTTCCTTCTTTCTTTACTTATAAAGCGAAGTCCTGCACCATTGCATAATCTTTGATAATGAACTGGTAGCATTCCACTACAAAGAAAGCCGTGATTTACCCTATAGTTAATAAGGTACTCATTATTAGGTAGGTATGGTGATGATGACCACAAATAGGAGTGGGATCTCTCATGTTCACATTCTAGGCGCAATGCTACAACATGACCTTTCTCTGTTGTTTTCTGAATTTTTAATGTTCCTTTGCATGTTCTTGCATGGGCTGTACAAAGTTCACCAAACGTAGACAATGAAGATCCAACTGTCATAAATATTGGTTCATTAACTTGGTCCCTTCTCACTTGCTTGTAAAGGCATGGAAACACTTCAGGAGGTTCGCTTTCATTTAATTGGCTCATTTTGTTCTTTAGCCAGAATTCTAATAATTGTTCCATTACAACACCATTGTCAATTCGCTTATTGTTCAAATTTGCAGTTATGTAATTCTTTACACGTTGAAACTGGTTTTGAATTTTTTGTTTGAATTCCCCATCACCAGGAATTTCAATTCTAAAATTTACTGGTCTTTTTTGTGTCGAGCCTTCCATATTTGTCATCAATGAATTTTATCTTGTAGTACATGTAGTTCATGTGATATATTCTGTTTTCCTATTGTATGTATTGTCTTATATGATATTTTACAGATAAGAACAGAAGGCAATGTAAAGGTGTAACTTATTTTTTACTTGTACTTTTAAACTTTTTATTTATTATTTGCAGCCTCTTAAAAATATTTAATTAACTTTTTATTGTTTTCGTGAACTTTTGTCATTTAAAATCTTTATTATAATATGTTTGTTAGAATTAAAACTTACACCCTTGATTATTCCCTCTCTAATGACAAAAACAGCTGAGGTCAGCTTCAGTATCCCTGCATATCTGGGACATACTTCTCTTATCAGAAGCAGAGTTCACTGACTCTCAGAATATCATAATATATTTTCTAATTTTTTGTTCATTGTGTATTTTAAAACAAACATGGAAGAATCTGAAATACATCAGAAAATTGTTTTAAATCTAAGTGAAGTTCAAATAGAAACCATAAGGAATTTATTTGGATTTTATAACTGGGATTTTGATGGTCAACTTGATCAAAATTTTGGCGGGAACTTACAAAATGTGGGAAAAGTGACTGAAGAAAAAGGTGTACAAACAGACGATCAGACTTTACAAGACGAATCGCGTGAAGTAACCGAAAACAATGTCTTTTTTGTTGAACAAATTGAAGAAGAGGAAGAATGTAGATATTGTTTGTGCAGACCTTGCATAACAGATGAGAGAAACAGACAAATGTGGTGGGAAACAACATCAGTCCCACCTCACTCTAGAAATAGATTTTTCAGAAAGGACAAATTTAAAAGATTTTGGACAATGTTATTACACCGAGGCGCGTGGAGCGATGAACGATATCTAGCAGCCAAATCAGACGCAATGAGACTAGATGGTCGCCGGACGTCATATGAGTGGCACAGAAGAGACATTATGCTAAAATGTGTTCTTTCACTAGTGAGGTCCTGGTATCCCAATTTACATGGGGTGCCATATATGGGGCATTTGTGGGAATGATTCTTTATGTTACATACATCATACAATGTATTTTCTAAGGATACTATATTCATGATATAACCAGTGTTACCATAAATAAATTTAAATAATTCACATGAAACAATTAAAAAAACATTTTATACTTATTAAAAGATGAAAATTAACAAAATTCTTGGATTACAATTATAAAAGTTTGGAAATTTCTCAACTGAAGTAAGTACATTACTTTGTTAGCATGGCAGCATGATTTAGGGACCCGCTGACCTATATTTACTGAATGTAAACACAGAAACTGGAGTTTGTTTTGCTTCAATCTGTCAATCAAAGCACGATATTAGTGAAATATTCATCTGCTTCAGGTTTTAAAACTTAAATTTTAAGGTAATTAGACATATTTACACACTTAAAATGATACATTTTATTCACCAATGAGTAAATTATATCCAAGCCAATTTTCTATGTTTAAAAAAATTACTGTAAAGAGATAATTATGAAAAACCTTCCCAAGTATGAAAGGTGCAAGAAAATTTAAATTCACCACCATTTCTTGGATTGGCTGCTATTTATAGTCCTCCTCCGGCCTTTAACTGATATACTGTACTGGAATATATTTGTATATTGTTTTCTGTTCACTGCCAAAATTATACTATAATTGAGAGAAAGGGAGAGAGAGAGAGAGTATAGTAATGGTGTTTTACGCTCAGTCAAATTCTTTAACTTATTTCGAAATGGTCAGTCAGTTCTGGGATGGTGGAGGAAACCGGAGTGCACAAAGAAAACCACCGACCTTTGTCAAGTGTACTAACAAACTTTCCACACTAGGATCTGTCTGGGGGCCCCTTACCTGTAATTGATATTTGTTCTTTGTGTAAACTCTAATGTCAGTTTACCAGGAAAAGAATTTATTATAATTATTATTTTTATTATTGTTATTATTATTGGTATTATTATTATCATTCAGGTAAACCATCTTAACTGTATGACTGATCAAATCCAGACTGGGCTCATACTAGTAAAGTAAACAACTTAACAGCGAGAAAGTCACAGAAGAAATGAAAAAGTCTAATAAAGACTTTGACAGGTATTAATAATTTGTAACAACTACTGGGATGTAGAGTGGTCATCCCATCATTCTTATGTGGAATAAAGTTTGTATACATACCATGGTTTATGGTAGAACAGCAATGAAACAGAACATTATTAGTTCTGGCCTTAATCTAGGACAGTCACAGGTCATATTTTGAATTGCTTTTCTATGCATAGTAAACAGGTTTTATGAAATAAAAAGGTCTTGACATACACTAATGCTTTACATGGAAAAAAAGTGGAGTTAATAGACTTAGTCAATTTCAAATCATTGCAAATTGCAGAATTTCTCAGTAAAGCTGGATAATCACAAATTATATGATAGAAAGCTTAAGTATACAATTTACATTGGACTGTGAGGTTGTAAATACATTTTATCAAGAAAATTAAAAACTTTTTCAGAAGTTTTAATTTTACAGACAGATGAACTGTATGTAAAACATGTCTGATTATACTTTAGCTTGAGAAATCTCAATTTAAGTAAAATATATTGCCACTTGCACAACTTTATAGCAGTAACACTAAGATTGACCACCTGGCAATTTGTTTTTGCTTCATCCAGTTATACCTAAAGGTCTCGAGATCCTTTTTCAAGTAAATGTGTATTTAAATTTTTAAAATTTGTTTTTGCTTCATCGAGTTACATGTGTATACTCAAAAGTCTCAAGATCCTTTTTCAAGTAAATGTGTATTTAAATATTTTAAATTTGTTTCTTTTTTCATTGAGTTATACTCAAAGGTCTCAAGATCCTTTTCAAGTAAATGTGTATTTCAATGTTTTAAATTTGTTTCTTTTTTTCATTGAGTTATACTCAAAGGTCTCGAGATCCTTTTCCAGATGTGATATTCAGTATATTCTCAGGAATGTTAAGTATGATTTATTTTTTAACTCATTTTTGAAAAAAGGTGGTTATTATTTAAAAAAGTTTTTGTTTTTTTTTTCTATTTTCAGAAATAACAGACTGAAGGAGCAACAAGCAAATAAAGACAGACATCATGCGTCTAAGGCCGTTCAGGATTTATTTGAAAAATCACAGTAGATCTGAACATGATACCATAAACCAGAATGCATCCTTATTTGTAAAAATGGACACCTTTGAACCAGACAAGATACAACACTTGAAAACACAATAACCATCTATTGACAAGAGTCAAATTGACAATGAAATGGATTGATAACTGAGAATGCCCATGATTATCAAAGCAAGGTTTTTTGAAAGTAAATTGTGCTTTTTCTTAATACACAAGTGATATCTTTTCAGACATATTGTGGTCTGTTAAACTTTACTTTTAAATATTCTTTTATATCCAATGACCATATGCCCTTAATAAATATACATGTATTTCCTTTTGTAACAATATAAAGATTAAGATGATAAACCAAAAACATTAACATGAATTGGAACTTGTTTCTATTAGCAACATTTTTAGATCACCTGAGCACATACCGGTAGTGCTCAAGTGAGCTATTGTGATGAGTCAATGTCCGTCATGTTATCCTTTGTGTGTCGTGCATCAACTTTTGCTTGTTAACACTCCAGAGGCCACAAATTTAGTCCAGTCTTTATCAAACTTGCTCAGAATGATCTTCTTGACTAGCGCTAGCTCATTTTCATATATTGGCCATACTGGTTCAATAAAAAGGTTACTAGGTCAATTTATAGAAAAACCTTGTTAACACTTCTGAGGCCCAAATTTCAGCCTAATCTTCATCAACTTTGCTCAGGATGATGCTCTTGACAAAAGCTAGCTTAAGGATGTTTAAGGGTCATGTTGGGTTAATAAGTAGGTCACTCGGTCAAATAATAGAAAAGGTCCAATTTATTAAAAATCAAGCTGAGTGTACATCATTTCAAGTGAGTGTCCAAGACCTTCATGGTCCTTTTGTTTTTTATGTTGCTGTAAATAAAATTTTCTCCAGAAATTTCTTTTCATATTATTAAAGTACCCTAACATTGGGGCCTTGGTGGACAAGTGGTCTAAGTCACATGCCTACATCATTATGTTTGCTCAGTTGGTAGAGTGCTCGCTTTGTATTAGGGAGGTTCGGGGTTCAAAGTCAGACTGGGTCTGACCAATACTTGAAAACTGGTAGTGACCTTTTTTTGCAAAGCACTCTTCATTTAGTAATGAAAGTCATGAGGTTCTTCAGAGTAGACCTTAAAAACTGAAGTCCAGTGTCATGACAGGCATTGCTCCCTACAGAACCCTCCCTGCACATTGCCCTAACCACACTGCAAAGGTAAACATTTCTGTCACTTTATCTACAGTTGGTGAGGTCTCGATATAAGTGAAATATTCTTGATTGGGACGTTAAACCTCATTAGATGAAATTGAATCACATGCTCACAGATCAAAGTACATCTTACTGAGTAGGATTGAATCCCACAGTGACAGAACCTAGGATGAGAAAGTTTTACAATTGCTTGTTGAAAGCCTTTGCATATCTCTAGGCACTCCAGTTTACTCCATCAGCTTAGGACAGACTACCTTGCTAATTATGTGAAAAATCAGTATCTTGACGGGGTTTAAAACACCATTTGTCTCTCCTCTCTACTCCAGTATACCCTGAATAGAACCAGAGTAGGCATATAATATCAGAAAACTAATGAATATTGGCTACTTATACAACAGACTGCATCATTATCACCTTTTCACAAACTAGGATGAATAATTATAGAGACAAACATGCAGCATTAGTTTTTCAAATTACTGATATCAACTTGTTTAGATTAACTTTCAGAATACATTGTATTTTATTTTAGTTTGATAACAACCAATGAAAGTCATAATTTTTATTATTATTAATGCAGGAACAACTAATTGTAACAATTTCACTATGGTGTTACATTGTATGAACTCATCTACAGATTTATTTCATATAAACATTTTTCCAAATTGTTTCTTTCTTGAGTGGCATGTTATGTAATTTGGCTCTATTCAGCAAGTTTTATGCCTTCACTGAAGAAATTGAGTTCATACAAATAATCTTGTGCATTAAATGAGAGGTTTGTTGGTTTTATTGCTGTTTAATCTTACATTAGCAATTTTCCAGCCAGTCATGAAAAGAGGAAGTTAATTAATTTCTTAGGATAAATTAAAGAACGAGTTTGTGTATGTGAGATGTGCAAGCATGTTTTATTGTTTGCCATACTCTGTGATTTTCACATGCTAGCTCAAAGAGTCAGTCTGCTTTATACAAGCACCCAACTCTTATTCACATGATGTCAGTTTGTCAACCATCGGTGCTCTCTCCTTAAGTTTAATTCTTATGATTGACCTTTTGTTTTGTTTTGTTTTGTTTTTTTTTTTGGAAAATTGCAATGCAGGCATTATTTTTGATGTATTGAGACATTTTTGTCTGATGAAAGCAAAAACCAAATGTCAAGGTCATGTCATTTTGATTACCTGAGCTTTAAAATGCTATATCATGACTAAGTTTAAAGATTTTGACATGGAAGATAACCTTTTGATGTTTTTTATTTGGAAAATTGCAATGCAGGCATTACTTTTTGATGTATTGAGACATTTTTGTCTGATGGAAGCAAAATCCAAATGTCAAGGTCATGGCATTTTGATTACCTGAGCTTTAAAATGCTATATCATGAATAAGTTTAAAGATTTTGACATGGAAGATAACTTTTTGATGTTTTTGCAGTGCTCTCTCTGTAATTAAACCAGATCAAAGATCATGAGTGATAAGAAATAAGGTGTTGGTCTTCCTGTATTTAGGTGCTTAGTTTAGATATAAGACATTACCTCATAATTACTGAATAAAATTTTTTGTTGAGAGATATTTTGTTACTTTCAATAAATATTCATTTTGTTTATTGCAGCTTACAAAATGTCTTAAAGTGGATTTTATTTTGTATCAAAACACTTTCACTGGTCATTTTCTTTCAGATGCATCTATTTGATCCCTTATTTTGAAATAAAACTGAGGAATGGGGTAATGGTGATTTACATACTACCACAATCACAGTTAACAGTCTAGTCAAATGGGTTCTGATCTAAAACTGATTACAACATCATACATTTTGTTACAAATGTAATGTACATATTTACAAAAAGCTAAGGGTCAACCAAAACCTCATCAAAAGGCTGTACATTTTTTTGAGAAATTGAATACCGCCAGGTACTTTTTTGAAAGTGGGATAATCAAAATTTATCTCAACTTTCAGAGCTACCAGGCTAACCGCTTTCCAGTACTTTCAGTACTTTGATTTATTTTTATTTTTCTTTTCTTATATTAATTTATTTTTCATTAACTTTCAGTCAAAATTGAAACTTCGGTTGAAGGAAAAACTGAACTCCCTCTTTGGTTTGAACTGCATTACATATAACATCTTTAAAAATTAACTTTTTCTATTATTTATTTATTTATTTATTTTGTTAACAAATGTACATGACAATTTCTCAGTTGACGAACTAGATATCCAAATCCAACAATCTGAGAATTTTACAGAGTTAACTAAATCGTCGACTTATCCATTAGAGTGTCCCTTCTTTCTACCTAACCGGTTAGAAAGTATCAGCAATTTTTCAGCTATTCTTGTCAAAAAATAAATAAAAAAGAATAAATAAATAAATAAATAAATAAATAATTATTAGTAATAACAATAACAAGAATTCCACGGATTTAAATGTCTCGTCTGGCTAGTTTTTGATCGAGTAGAAAATACATTACTTTAATATAAACTTTTATATTTTTACACTCCGCCACCGCCGACGCCGCCGCCAACGATGACACAAAAAAAGTAACAGCTAGAAGTCTCGCCTTATAGACAAAAAAAAAAAAAACAAGGCTATTAATCTCTATGGTTACTTAAAAAACAACTTCGCGTATACATAAATGTGCAAATGCGTAACTTAGTTTGATTTATCTTGAACTAACGTTCACTCAGGACATCTTTGTAGAGATTTTAGCTCACTGAGTCAGTATACCAAAAACAAGGACGTCACTTCCTTAGTTACATTATCTTCGTACTGTCTAAACCAGTCGATACTCTGTCCTCTTAATGCTGGGCACCAGGCAAGGAAGCAATATCTCAAATTTTATGTACGTATATGTATACGCGTTCTAAATATATTCTACAAGAAACAAGATTACGGAGCCCCGTTAGTACCACAGACATATAAATAAAATGAAATCGTTAGCACGATTTCCAAAAGTCGTGCGCTTGATTTTTAAAATTCGTGCGCTCGATTTTCAGAAGTTGTGCACTCGATTTTCATAAGTCGTGCGTTCGATTTCAAAGTCATGTGCTCGATTTCATTATACATGTATTTATATATGTCTGTGGTACTAACGGGGATCCGTACAAGACGAACCCAGAAAAAAACGACTTGTAGAAAAAAAATATTAATGATTATAGCTAAACACGCAAGGAGGCTGTTTTCAATGCCAGTAAAAGTTATTAACACAGAATAACGAGAAAGAAAAATGAAACTTTATATTTTGCTTAAAATAATATAGTGATGAAGTTCTCTCCAGATGTATTACTAGTATATATACTAGCACGTATTTACTAGACAGACTATTTCCAAGCACTCTGCATTACGAAATGAAAGTCACGGTTCTTTCGGATGAGAACTTGAATTAACGAGGTCCCATGTCACGGTAGGCGCGGCACTATAAAGAACCCTGCTGTATAATGCCATCAGCACAATTCACAGATAACATTTCTGCAATTTCGCCTATAGCTGGCGACGTCTCGATATAAGTGAAATATTCTTGACTGGGACATTAAACACTATTACTCCCTCATGCACTCACTATTTCAGTGACTTGTCTAGCATTTTCTTCAATTTTATTTGATCTCCCATTTATGGTTTAGTTTTATAAACTACACAAAAATATCGACACCTGTATTTTTCAAATTTATTTTCTCGACGAAGGCACGTGCAAAATTTTATGATCTGTAATATTTACATGTATATTTCCCAAATCATTTTTACCCTCCAACTTAGTTTAAGCAGGTGTGTAAGAATCATAATCTGTCTGTCTGTGTAATATCATGTCCACTCAATGACTTACACACCTATGGAAGGATTTAAATCAAACTTGGCAAACATATAAACCAGCATGAGACGATGTATTGCAAGCCACATCTTGGTGTAAAAGTAAATGGTCAAGGTCAAATCGAGATGTTGTTGGAATGGGCGATATTTGTCTTTCCTCGAGTCAGTTGAAACTGCTTTACTAGCAGTTAAACGTCTTCAGCTATCTACTGTTAAACGAAATTGTCAATATTTTTCAGCTTCAAACAAACCTAGAATTTTAATGTTCAAACTCTTAATAATTTGAACATTTATTTAGTAATAATATTTTTTATGCTTAAACTATAATGCATTTATAACTCATCAAGTCCTCACAAACATCCTACAAAAGACCTAGACTTCAGAAACAACACCAGAATCCTGGAAAACTGGCCACATAGTTAAACTCCCTAAAAAAGGAAATCTCACTGACACAAACAACTGGAGAGGAATCATGCTACTATCCGTAACTAGCAAAGTCCTCAGTAAGATCATCCTCACAAGAATGACAACACTAACAGACTCAATTCTGAGGAAGGAACAAGCATGACAACACTAACAGACTCAATTCTGAGGAAGGAACAAGCATGACAACACTAACAGACTCAATTCTGAGGAAGGAACAAGCAGGATTTCGAAGGGGAAGATCATGCAACGACTAAATCTTCACCTTAAGACAAATCATCGAGCAGGGCAATGAATGGAACTGTCCACTCTATGCCAACTTCATAGATTTCAACAAAGCCTTCGATAGTGTACACCAACCTGCACTATGGAAAATCCTTGCACACTATGGCATCCCAAACAAGATCATCTCTATCATCAAAATACTATATACCAAGTTCCAAGCCAAGGTGATCTGTGGCTCAAACCTGACAGATAGCTTCCAAATCCAAACAGGAGTAAAAACAAGGGTGTTTGCTCTCGCCTATCTTATTCAACTTCTGCATAGACTGGATGATGAGGAGAACCATTGAAAATAGCAACAGAGGAGTACCTTGGACATTTCAGGAGACATTGGAAGATCTGGACTTTGCAGATGATATAGCCCTACTCTCGCTCAGACACCAGAATATTCAAGGAAAGACGGAAGACGGAAGACCTCTTATCCTATGGCAAACAGTTTGGTCTCAACATCAGTGTCACAAAGACCAAACTGATGAAGATAAACACTGTCAACACACGAATCATCACACTAAACAACATGGATATAGAAGTAAAAGAGTTAATATACTTGGGCAGCAAAATTACCACCGATGGAGACTCTACGGTAGATGTAAATTACAAAATCTCAAAAGCAAGATCGACATTTGCCAGTCTCTGCAACATCTGGAAATCAACATCAATCAGCACCAACACAAAGATCAGAATATTCAAAAGTAACATCTTAGGGGTCCTCCTTTATGGCGCTGAATTGTGGAAGGTCACCAAGAACATCACCAATATTCTAGACACTGTTTAAGAAGAATCCTAAAGATATTCTGGCCAAATACAACCAGTAATAACAAATTGTATCGCAGGACAGCAACATCACCCATTTCATTACTGATTAAAGAGAGGAGATGGAAATGGATTGGCCATGTCTGTAGAATGGAACCACCAGGGAAAAGAAAGAAGGGACGACCGAAGGAAACATGGCGAAGATCTATTAAAAAAAGAGATGAAAGAACTTGGATGGACTTGGGGCCAGATACCAAAGATAACCGCCGACAGAATGAGATGGAGATCCTCTGATAATATGAAAGATTGCTATTTTAAGCGGAAAAAATGTCCATGCAATTCCATTTTGAGGGAAATGATAAAAAGAAGTTAAGAGAAGCCAACATAAGTTACGTGAGAAGAAATGTTCACTTTCCATGAAAAGGGCAATAACTCTCTTCATAACTGTTGATAGATAACAATTCAAGTTACAGTGGTATAAGTTTCAAAAATAGGAAGAATTACTGTATGATTTTAACAAACCCTATGAATAAATGTAGGAAATCATGGACAAAGATGCATTATAAGAAATACCACCACATTTCATGAAAATGGTAAAAGATCATAAGGATGAAATTTTGAGACATCTGGACAAAATTGTGTTGATGGATAGCAGATTGACAGACATCCAGAATCTATTGGTTTTATTAGTGGCCTTGATTGCTTAGTGGTCTAAAATAAAAGCTATCTGTTTACAGCGCCTTTTGCTTTCTTGGTTTGAATCCCAAGCAGATCCTAGTGTAAAAAAGCCACTTTGATTGTCAAATTTTTGTGGATTCCTTGGCACTCCAGTTTCCTCCACCATTACAGAACTAACCTCCTTGACAGATATAAAAGTATCTTGACCTTGTTAAAAACACCATTCATCTAATCAAATCCCTTCAGTCTAGTAAATATTAGCTGAGTAAGTTATTGACAACTTTAATATGCAAACAGAAAACAATCGTTAAACTTACATTTTTAAAAAAAATATTTAATGAATCAGTATTTAAGGGAAAGGAAAAGATAACGAATGTTAATTGGACTGGATCACAGGAGCTCTTAATTAAATAATCTCTTTTACTTTCTTCTGGAGCTGACTTCCAGTTTAAATGTTTACAAATGTAACGAAAAAACCTGTCTCCCATTGGGTCTACAGATGTTAATCCTACAAATCTCATGAAACAAAAAACCTGTCTCATATTGGGTCTACAAGTGTTAATCCTAAAATTCTCATGAGACAAAAAACCTGTCTCATATTGGGTCTACAGGTGTTAATCCTAAAATTCTCATGAGACAAAAAACCTGTCTCACACTGGGTCTACAAGTGTTAATCCTACAATTCTCATGAGACAAAAACCTGTATCACATTAAGTCTACAGGTGTTAATCCTAAAATTCTCATGAGACAAAAAACCTGTCTCACACTGGGTCTACAAGTGTTAATCCTACAATTCTCATGAGACAAAAACCTGTCTCACATTAAGTCTACAGATGAAAATCCTACAATTCTAATGTGACAAAAAACCTGTCTCACATTGGGTCTACAAGTGTAAATTCTACAATACCCATGAGACAAAAACCTGTCTCACATTGGGTCTACTGGTGTTAAACCTTCAATAATCATAGGACAAAAACCTGTCTCACATTGGGTCTACAGATGTTAATCCTAAAATTCTCATGAGACAAAATACCTGTCTCACATTGGGTCTATGGATGTTAATCCTACAATTCTCAGGAGACAAAAAACCCGTCTCACATGTTAATTCTACAATTATCACGAGACAAAAAACCTGTCTCACATTGGGTCTACAGATTTTAATCTCACAATTCTCACGAGACAAAAAACCTGTCTCACATTGGGTCTACAGATGTTCATCCTACAATTCTCATGAGACAAAAAACCTGTCTCACATTGGGTCTACTGGTGTTAATCCTACAATTCTCATGAGACAAAAAAACCTGTCTCACATTGAGTCTACAAATGTTAATCCTACAATTCTTATGAGACAAAAATCTGTCTCACATTGGGTCTACTGGTGTTAACCCTAGAATACTCATGAGACAAAAAGCCTGTCTCACATCGAGTCTACAGATGCAAATCCTACATTTCTCATGAGACAAAAAACCTGTCTCGCATTCCGACTTTTGGTGTTAATTCTACAATTTTCACGGGACAAAAAACCTCTCATATTTGGTCTACAGGTGTTAATCATACAATTTTCTCGAGACAAAAAAAGGGTCTCACATTGGGTCTGATGTTGAACCCAAAATTCTCCCGAGACAAACAATGTGCCAGATCATAGAACTCCATCAATTAGTCAATTACTGGACAGGATCAACTAATACAGAATGGATGCCTGTCTCACATTGGGTTTACTGGTGTTAATCCTATATGTCACTGCCAAAGTCAGAAATTTATCAGGAGATGAATAAACTAGCAAGTTACCTTTAATAATATAACAATGCAAAGACAGTATGTGACAAACCAATAAAGCAATGATTCCTGAAAAAGGAAACTATATAGGTTATAGTAGGAAGTCAAAAGAATTTTCTGAAAAATCTTTTCTTGAGGCAAGAGACTCAAAAAATAGTGTCTGTCCTTGTTTATTTTTATTGGGTTTTGAATAGTAAAGGGGTGTTTGGAGAGTAAAGGAGGTTGTATAAATATGAGCTCCTGTGAGTGGATTTTAATATCATACAAATTATACATAATGTTTAACAATATATATATATATATATATATATATATATATATATATATATATATATATATATATATATATATATATATATATATCTAATGCAGAAGAGAAAACAGACCACCCCATTTCTGATCATCTGTAACCTCAACTGTACATAATGTTTTACTGTGAAATCATCAATTTTCGTGGTTCTAATAAAAAATATCATTTGGTGGGGGAATAAATTCATGGTTATAACCGTAGTTAATAAAGTGAACCGCATGTTGTAAGTTGTTATAAACATATGCTAAAGTATCTCATTGACATGTAAATTCGTGGGTCGAGTTGTCTACGAAAAAGACGAAAAATTGAGACACCACAAAAATTGATGATTTCATAGTTTAACATTTAAACAGGCTTTATTACAAATGTTAATAAAATATAAGTTTGT
The DNA here is from genome assembly GCA_029721355.1 of Tegillarca granosa. Classification (NCBI taxonomy): domain Eukaryota; kingdom Metazoa; phylum Mollusca; class Bivalvia; order Arcoida; family Arcidae; genus Tegillarca; species Tegillarca granosa. The sequence goes on along the minus strand of CM056601.1, from coordinate 7,067,491 downwards.
CCATGATAATTTTATTTATAATTCTGTCCTTTAAGTAACATTTCAGAATATAGACATCCAACATGCTGTCTATTGTTCTGTCTCTTGCACCAATCTGGTAATAAGTTTGAACATAATAAAATGATGAGGAAGATTTGGCAGAATATACAGACAACATGTTTATTATTTTACTGTGACTAAAATACACATTTTGTACAAATATTTAAAATAATAATTTTAAATGGTTACAGAATACATACTCTCTCTCTCTGTCTCTCTCTCTGTCTCTCTCTCTCTCTCTCTCTCTATGACATCAAATAAATATACATTCCCTAATGTTTTTTCCCTATCAAACCCAACAGTACACATCAACTTACACAACTCTCTCTCTCTCTCTCTCTCTCTCTCTCTCTCTCTCTCTCTCTCTCTCTCTCTCTCTCTCTCAAGCTTGCAACACAGGTCCATCTAATTTAGCTTCAAGTTTATTTCCAGCCGCAGAAAATCCAGAGGCTCCCTACAAAAGACAACAATCTATGGTATAGTTTTACAAAACTAAGTTAATAATAATGTATGCAGCTAAATCAGCTAAATGTTTGTGATAAATATTTTTTTCTTGCACTACATTTCTTTTCTAGCCAAGATTTTTGGATGGTCTGCCATTATAAACCAAGTTGCTTCCCTTTGAAATGCAGAGTTGCTTTCCTTTGAACATGCAAAGTTGTTTCCCTTTGAACATGCAGTGTTAAATGCACATTAATTTGCTAAGGTCCATTTGCTCCAGGTGGAGTGTATAAATTTGTTTCATAACATTTTTATCCAATTACAACTAATTTTGAAACATCTTTGATTATATGTTTGCAATGTAAAATTAAAAGCCATGGGCAGTGATGATTCTGTTTCTTTAAACACCTATTTTGACACTCCAAAACATCATTCTACAACCCTATTATGATATTCCAAGCCTAATTTAGACACACAAATCCTACAGCATCAATCAAAACAAATTGCAACACTCCAAAGAAAGCATGACACTCCAAACCTAACTGTGACACTTCACACCTAACTGTGACACTCCAAACCTAACTGTGACACTCCACACCTGTGACACTCCAAACATATCTGTGACACTTCACACCTAACTGTGAGACTCCAAACCTACCATGACATTCAAAATCCAATTTTTACATGTAAAACTGTTCATGACATTTTTTATCCGACTGTTGCACTCCAAACTTAATTTTCACACTTTCAACCATATTTGAACACTTAAAACATAATTGTGACATTTCAAAAATATTTAAGACTCCAAATTTACTACTACATCCCAAACCAATCTGTGATATTCCAAACTGTAAATCTACTGCTACACCCAAAACCAAACTGTGATATTCCCAACCTAATGTAACTTTCCAAACCAACAGTGACATTGACACTCCAAAAAACTTTATTATCAATATCACGGATTAAATGACAAGTCAGTGTACAAGTAAATATGTTATAGTCCTTCTCCATCGTATATCAGATCTACAGGTGTTAATCCTAAAATTCTCATGAGGCAAAAAACTTGTCTTACACTGGGTCTACAGATGTTATACCTACAATTCTCATGAGTAAAAAAACTTGTCTCCCAGTGGGTCTACAAGTGTTAATCCTACAATTCTCATGAGACAAAAATCCTTCTCACATTGGGTGTACAGATGTTATTCCTACAATTCTCATGATACAAAAAACCTGTCTCCCATTGGGTGTAGAGGTGTTAATCCTAAAATTCTCATGAGACAAAAACCTGTCTCCCATTGGGTCTACAATGTTAAATAAATGCTACAATTCTCATGAGACAAAAACCTGTCTCACATTGGGTGTAGAGGTGTTAATCCTACAATTCTCATTAGACAAAAAAAAACCTGTCTCCCATTGGGTCTACAGGTGTTAATCCTACAATTCTCATGAGACAAAAAATCCATCTCACACGTGGTGTACAGGTGTTAATCCTACAATTCTCATGAGACAAAAAACCGTCTCACATTGGGTGTACAGATGTTATTCCTACAATTCTCATGAGACAAAAAACCTGTCATATACAGGGTCTACAGATGTTAATCCAACAATTCTCATGAGACAAAAAACCTGTCTCCCATTGGGTCTACTGTACTCATAAGAAAACTTTTGTCTTAAGGGTTAAAACTGCATTAAGTTGTTCCATTTTCTTAATTTTTTCAATTTTCTAAAAAATATATATATTTTAAATAGAAAACTTATAATCATGATCCCTAAGATATTTTTTTGTAAATTTTCATTCCTATTAGCTGTAAATAAATGGAATCCTCTAACAAGTTAATCACTTTTTTAAAAATGATTATTATTGGCTGGGAGCATGCACACTGATGTATGGAGACTCAATGAATCAAAGGTGAAACCTGACAAATTGCATTGATTGTCCTATCATTATATCCAATGTATTTATATTGGCGTTATTTATCCCTTACAAAGTCACAAATGACAAATTTAATAACATTCTGTGTTTAATTTATCGTATTTTATCATTTTGTAAGTTTTAGATTAAAGTGTTTAAACACAGGCTACATCTCACTGGAAAATTACTGCTATCTATATATTTATTCAAGCTTTGATTGCTGAACCAAATGTAACATTAGGAACACCGTTAAATAAATCAGCACTGTTTTTATAGTTTTCCTAGGAAAACTTAATGCAACTTTAATGCCTTAACCACTTGTTCATCAACATTAAGTATCTGTTTTGAAGATTTAACCAAAGTTTTCTATTTTGGACTACAGGTGACTCAGCCTTAGATATAAGTCTCTCCATGTCAGTCTGTTGACTAATTTCTGACACAGGGTAGTTTTTTTTAGGTCATATTAGTTATAAGAACTACCAGTAACCAATATGAGAGTATTTGGTTAAATTGTGTCACTGCTAGTTTCTAGAATGAATTTTAAAAAAAAGAAGACTTATAATACAAACCCTCTGTAACGGTATTAAATCTTTTTCTGTCATCTTTTTACCATTTATAGGATCAAGCATATCCTTCTTTATAAGTTTCTCAACACATTCAACTGTTACCACACTGCCTCTGAAACAATACAATGTATAAAATGAAAGAAGAAATTTGTTTTCTATAACTTTGTTAGAAAGTCTACATCTTCTCTTTATTTTCTCTCTAATAACAGGGGCCATGGTAGCCAAGTGGTCCTAAGTGTTCACTTGCCAATCCCAATGCCTTTTATCGCCCAGGTTTGAATCCCAATTATGCAATTACTAGCGTGAAAAGGTTGTTATTTAGCTTGCAAAGGTCAATAGTTTTCTCTGGGAACTCTGGTTCCCTCCACCATCCCAGAACTGACTACCTTGATTTTAGAGAAAGAATTTGACTGGGGGTGTAAAACACCTCCATTAATCCAATCTTATCGCCTAATATACAGTTATAAAATATATGTAGCTGTAAAATTTAGGTACCAGTGGAGACAATTGAAATCAGAAAATGAGACTTTTGATTATGGAACTCTGCAGTTCACTAGAAATAATGGCAGATTGGTATTAAGTGATGTGATTCCTAACTTTGCACAGGCACTGAATATACCACAGAACATTTCAATGGTGTGATACCTAGTCTTAGACAGGTAACAGTAGACAGATAAAATTATATCCTAATGTTTGGTTTCTGACTTCTGAGGGACACATGATACAATGACAAAGTCGTATCCAGTGATGTGGTACCTAGCCTTGAAAGGCAACTAGATACAATGACAAACCTGTATATAATACATATCCATGTACTTACGATGTTCTCAAAACTGCACAAGGAACAGAATTTCCCAAGACATCATTTGTGACTGCACATACATATCTGGCCTAAAATAATATGAAATTTTATAAAACATTTATTTAAAATTTGACAATTTATGTTTATCGTTTATTTCAAAATATTTACATTTCAAATTCTACACTTACCAGTAACCCTAAGACACTGAATATTTTTGGATGTTTTAGAGAAAATAATTTGTATATACATGTAATTGATATCTGTGGGTTTTATTGGTCAAAAGGTCTAAATAAAAGGCTCACTGATCACAGTGTCTCTAATTACGTTGATTTGAATCCCACATGTTTTAAATAGTATGATGAAATTACTGATCAATGGTCTTTAGTTTTTTTCTATTTACTGGTACTCTGGTTTCCTCCACACACACACACACACACACACACACACACACACACACACACACACACACACACACATATATATTTATAAAAAACAGATAAACAATGACTGTTGTGAGTTAGTGAATTTCACCTGTTTTGTAATTAAAGATGTCTTTTCGTCTCTGTCATTTATTGGTGTAAATTTAACAGGAATTAAATCTTTAAGCTTCAATGTTTTTCCACTCATTGGACATCTTACTTTTTCATCCTGAAACATAAAATTTCACCAATAAAATGATAAAAGTATTGTTTAAAATTTATCATTCATATTCTCTTCTAGTGACACTTTTTACATTTTTTACTGACAATCTAAAACCAATGTAAGCCACTGAAATACAGAACCCAATAAAGCATGGTTAATTCTATATCACATGTCAAATCAGAGCCCAAGGTCTGATAATGGTCGAGGACCGATATGACATGTGATATGGAATTAACCATACTTTGTTCTTTATATCATATATTTGAATTTTTGCATATATGATATCAATTAAAAAATTTGTCATATCATTTGAGTGTAATAAAATTAATGAATCCAAGTTCAATATATCCAACGCCAGTTAATCCAAAATTTTCTGTCCATGTCTGGACCAGGACAACATGATTTTTGTTTATGATCGTCTGCATCAAAGTGGAACAATGCAGAGACGTTCCGGATACTTATAGCCAAGGGGATCTGAGAAGGGGTGTGATATTGGGGATGTGATTACTGGGTTGTGATATATGGGGTGCGATATTGATTTGTAGTTTGCATCAATGTGGGATAAGTAGAACAGTTTTTTTTTTATTAATTTGATGCCTTAAATCATTATTTTAAAACCCAAAATCAAAGAATGCCTTGTAGTCACTGCAGAAAAATATAAAAGGTGTTAATCTAGCACATTTTCATATGGCAATCTTATATAACATTTATTTTATATAATGTTATATTTTTTTCACCTATTTTTCATACAATGCCATATTTATTTTTTTATACAATACCAAGTTTATTATTTACCTATTTTTTAATATAACGCCATATTTATTTTTTACCCATTTTTCATACAATACCATTTTTACCAGTTACTGAATAACCCGTTGCACAATATCATGTTGCATACTGGTAAACTCAGTTGTGTAATAAATGGAATATTACGCAAAGGAAAAAGATATGCAGGGTAATATAAGACAGAATAGCTTTTAAACGGCTTTGTTCATAATCATAAAAATTGGCCAGGTTGTTATCTGGGTCAATGTGTTCTCAAAACGGGAAGAAAAATAACCAAAACATGTATCGTGCCATGTCACGTAGTGCAAGGAGTGAAAAGCAAAAATTCTGTGCAGAACAAATCTGATTATTTTGTCAACACAGTTTTTCATATCATTCGATACTCTTCATATGCACACACTGTTTTCAGTAATTAAAGCTCTGTTTTAATTCCCTACTGTAATTGCAGGGCTTACGGAAGTTCAGAGGGGTCGGGTAATTGTCTTTCTAATGAAAGGTCAAAATCAACAGGAGATTGCTTTTCAGTTTGGTGTGAATGTTTCCACCATAAAGTGACTTGTTCACTATCTTGGAGAAACTGGAAGGATTGCCGATTTACCTGGAACAGGGCATCTGCCCGTAACGACACGGCATCAAGATGCGACATCAGAACCCCCACCCCCACCACCACTCCCAACCAACAGAGAAATGCCTTGTTGGAAGAGTGAAACAATATCCCAATGAGAAAGATAAACACTCTTATTAATTCAAGGCACAGGAGAATAAAGGCTGTGGCAGCTGCAGGAGGTGGATATACCTGGTACAGAGAACTATACCCTGATTTGAAATTAATTTTCTGTGGGGTATGCCCAAATAATTTTAAAAGTAAAGGTCAAAATCCACTGAAATTTTCAGATATAATTTATGGAAGATAGTTCTTGATAGTTTAACAAATAAAATTCTAGACCAATATAATTTTCAAAAAATGCCTCTAAATTTTACCCCGCATTTCTTTTTCCTTTGGTTTACAATGTATAATAATATTTAATAACAGATATTATAATATAGCTGCTACTACTTTAATACCAACACTTTATAATATCAACATCAAGAAACTTGAACCATAATTCTTCATTAACTGATAATATTTAAATTCATAAATGAGTTGAGTTGAGTTATGGTGTTTAATGTCCGAGTTAAGAATATTTCACTTATATCGAGACATCGCCAGCTATAGGCGAAAGTGCAGAAATTTTGCCTGTGCGTTGCACTGATGGCATTATACAGCAGGGTTCTTTATCGTGCCATGCCTGCCATGACACGGGACCTCGTTTATTTTAAGTTCCCATCACCATTTCATTTCATAATGCCGAGTGCTTGGCAAAAGAACAGTCACTACCCACTTTCAAGTCTTGGGTCAGATCCGGCCGGGGTTCGAACCCACAACCTTCCACTAACTGAGCGAGCACTAAATTTATAAATGACAGCCATTTGCTTATAAATGACATTAACAAAAACTGGATTGAAAAACCAGATAAATACTGAATTAAACTTACTGGTTTTTCTATCTTTGTTGCTGCAGCTTGTGGTGTTAGTGACGGAATCCAGAAACTGGGAAGTTGTTTATCTTTACCATTCTTCATGTTACTTAAATTTACATCTTTACTTGACCCAGTTTCTACAACCAAAATGATACATGGGGAGTCATAACTGTTATATGTACTCTCTCTCTCTCTGACCTTGGTAGCTAAGTGGACTGAAACATGCATTTATGGTCAGCACTGCATCTCATCACTTGGATTCAACAACTGCTCAAGTAGATCCTGTGAGAAATGTTTCAGCTCTTCTCTTTCTCTGACACACACACATAAAGACAAATTATTAAAGCCTCTCTCTCTCTCTCTCTCTCTCTCTCTCTCTCTCTCAAATGTACATGACATAAATATCATTCTTATTCATCTAGTATTCTTTCATATCACGATTAGCGACTTGTATATGACTATACATGTGGTGTCAATCTGGCTGTCCAGTGACTGTATATGCATGTTGTATAAAGCAGTGCTTTAGATTTCTTTAAAGATAAATAATTATAAAAAATAAAACTAGAAAAATTTGGAAATGTATATACATTGTATAATGATCAATGTTAGCTATCACAATCACACCAAATTCACACATGTTGTATCATACATTTTCTTTAAGTACCTTGTTCTTTCAGACAACTAAATAAGTTGGGGCCTTAGTGACAAAGCATGTGGAATTAACTTCCAAATCAAAGCACTTCTCACTGTTAAAATCCTACTTAGTGTGAAAAAGTGTCAGTTTGCTTGTGCAGTTAAATGTTTTCTTCAGTTTACTTAACCATCAATGGATTATCAATATATCGGGTTAGTGAATTACTCCTGACTGGAGCAATAAAACAACGTTACTATTCTCCATGACAACATCAGTAAACATTAAGACATTAGACTGAAGTTAGGATATTACCTGCTTCCTTCATGATTGGTGCTTCTCCATTACGAATTAAAGTTTGTCTTTTTGATTCTTCTTCAGCTTTACTTAGCTCTTTAAGTTCCTCCTGATGAAAAGGTGTAATTAAAAACATAAAATAAAAGACTAAAATGATTTACATAAAAGGAAATTGATTGACTGATTGGTTGACAGACAGATTGATTGATTGATTGATTCATTCATTCATTTATTAATTTTTTTATTCATTAGTTGACTGACTGACGACTGATTGATTAATTGATTCTGTACTATTTTGTATAATTTTAATCTCACTTCAAGTTCATTTTCACAAATTACAGTTGTAGCTAAAAATCAATGGATTAACGTTATTTTGTTAGGGATTTCAGGAGTGATTATATTCTTTGGCTTTTTTTATGCACAGTTACAGGCAAAGTGTTAAATATGAACAGAAACACCCCATAGAAGTTTGAACTCATTAATTCTAAAAAAAAAAAAAACCAACCAATAACCAACAAAGAAATATATAAATTCTATTACTTTATTCGGAATTTAAACTGCAATTTTTTTTAATTTCACCATTCTCATGTAAACACTGCTTAATTATGCTCATATATTATTTTCCCTTCACAATTTGGACTTAGAAACCTAATGTAAATTATGTGTTTCCAAAAATCAACACAAAATTGTCTCCCCTCAGGGAACTGTCAACAATTTCAGAAACATTTGGATTTCCATTGTTCACTGACTTTATCTTTGTACTGGCAGACTGAACACTAATATTAGAAGATGTACACTGTAAATTATTACTAACATCCACTCACTGATTGTCCCAATTATGTTTTTTTAATACCACACGTAAAAAGAATGCAATGTTTTAAGTTAGAAAAAAAGCCTCATACTGTCCGTTCTAAGAAAGGAAGAAAAGATTTTGGCCCTGCATGCATCAATCAATCCTTTCTTTCATGGAATGAACAGTTTTGGCTTTTTCTTCTATTACACAAGTCATTCCACTGTCATTTAATACAGATAATAAGACCATACCTCTGTCTTCTTGCTTTGTTTTTCAAACTCCTTTAATTTTCTGGCAATTTCTTTTTTCTTCTGTATGATGTATTCAAGAATGGCTTCTTTATCATATAAATAACCATCTGGTCTGAAATAAGTATAAATAACCATCAGGTTTGAAACAAATATAAATAACTATCAGGTCTGAAACAAGTACATATGACCATCAGGTCTGAAACAAGTAAAAATAACCATCAGGTCTGAAATAAGTATAAATAACCATCAGGTTTGCAACAAATATAAATAAATAACTTTCAGGTCTGAAACAAGTTTATATGACCATCAGGTCTGAAACAAGTACATATGACCATCAGGTCTGAAACAAGTACATATGACCATCAGGTCTGAAACAAGTATAAATAACCATCAGGTCTGAAACGAGACAGTATAAATAACCATCAGGTCTGAAACAAATATAAATTACCATCATGACTGAAACAAGTACATATAATCATCAGGTTTGAAACAAGTATAAACAACCATAAGGTCTGAAACAAGTACATCTGACCATCAGGTCTGAAACAAGTATATCTGACCATCAGGTCTGAAACAAGTACATATAGCCATCATGTAATTCTGTCCAATCCACCATGTTAGAACTGAACACCTCGATATAAATGAAATAATATTGATTGTAGCACAGTCAGATAAAAATAACCCATCTGGTTCAATCAATGAAATTTAAGTTAGTTTACATATATGTAATTATTAAAACAAGAGCAAAGCTTCATATTGTAATCACAAACGTTTGATTACATGTACATAATATGTACATTTGTAGTTTTTGTTGTTGTTGATATGATAATGTTGTTTAACATTGCCTCAGTAATTTCCAGCTATTCATAACAAGGGCATGGTTACTGATCTTTTAGGAATATAAAAGCAAGTTAATGTATGTGTGTGATGTGCAAGTGTATATTATGGTCAGCCAATTAACTAGTGCATACTGGGAGTTACTTTATGGTAAGGTGTTAGCTCACCAAGTCATTATGCCACAGACAAGTGTACCACTCTCCTAGTCCATTATCCTAGCACCAGGTAAACCAGTAAATACCCTATTCTTCTAATGCTGAGTGCCAGACAAGAAAGCAATATCTCAAATTTTAAAGTCTTATGTATGACCTGGCTGGGGTTTGAACCCATGATCTGCTGTTCTTAAGGGGGACATTCTACCACTAAGCTGACGAGGTGGTCTATGACTCTATGTACATTTGTTATATGTACATGTGTATTCCATTTATACATAAACTTATTTATCTGAATTTCATAGAATGCCCTGCTATTTTCAAAACTGACAAATAGATACAAATCAACTTATATACATGTGTACTTGTGTTAATTTTTTGTGATTTGACCTTTCAAATTTTTCATGAATTTAAATACTTACGTAACTACAGGGTTTCTACATGGCTGAAGTGTTTAACAGCAACAATCAAACTCCTGAAACAATAATCAAAATGTAAGAACAAATACTAGTAAATATTTACAAGTACTTTCAACTGAATGAATTCTAACAAACACTAGCGGTATGCACATTTTATTTGGAGTTGTTCCTGAAATGCCTTTTACAAACACAATAATATATTCAAATGCATAAAATTAAAAAAAAAAAAATAATACCAAGAATGTACTATAGAACCATTAAACTACTGATACTCTCTCTTTATTCATTTTCTTCCAGAAAAAGCAAAACTTAGACATCAGACAAAGGTAGAGTGGAGAAATGGTGTGACATTCCCTAGTCAAGATTATTTCACTGATAAAAAGTTTTTAAAACATGGTCAGTTCAGGCATGGCAGAGGAACCGGTAAAACAAACTGACAAACTTTTACATACTATGATTTGATAAAACTTAAGACAGGGAAAAATTAATAGAAATAAATAAATAGAATTCTAGATACATGTATATAAAGATGCACAGTGTACAGAAAGGACCTGGATAGTTCCATTTACACAAGAACTAGGTTATTTATTTACAAAGCTGTGATTGTGTCAGTTTTTATTTATCTATTTATTTATTTATCTATTTATTTATTTATTTAATTATTTACATTTCTTAATAGCTTACGTAATAATTCAGAGAACTTAAACTCAGTCATATATTCATTACAATGGAAACAAAGGCAAAAGTTTGAAATAAAAGATCATGGTTTTAAAATGTAATTTAGATATTGAGTCTTGAAATCTATAAAATATCACATTGATAATGGTATGATATCATGAGGTCATTCCAGTTGTTTAATATCAACAACTACATGTTAAACAGTAAATAATAATCAACAGGACATATATGCCAAAGGCAGTTATCTTCAAACCCTGACAGGGTCTGACCCAAAACTTTAAAGTGGGTAGTGACTGTTCTTTCGCCAAGCATTTGGCATTACAAAATGAAATTAAAGTCACAGTTCTATTGGATGGGAAACGAGGCCCTGTATCATGGTAGGTGTGGCATGATAAAAAACCCTGCTGTATAATGCCATCAGCGCAACGCACAGGCAAAATTTCTGCGCTTTCCCCTATAGCTGGCAACATCTCGATATAAGTGAAATATTCTTGACTAGGACGTTAAACACCATTACTCACTCATGCACTCCAAAGAGAGTTATCTTTCTTGTTATGGGACAGCAGTGTTTCATTACCATTTTTAGGAATGGGGGCCAGGGCCTGTGCAATTGGAATTTTCATGTCATTTTGAGACAAATTGTGAAATTTTTATGTTGCAAAAATCTCCCCTCCCTTCAAAAAAGGAAAAAAAAATCACAATTAACAATGATGTTTATGAAATAATAGATTATACTGAAATACAAATCACATTTAAAATCATAATGCATTTATTGTTTCTTTCAGAACAAGAAAATTTTATTAATTAACAGCAAGATTTTTTTGGCATCATATTTTTAAATCTGTAAATGATATTTTTGACTTCATTGGAGACTGCAAGGAGGTAATTTTATTGGTAACTATTTTGAGTAACGGATCCAGATACCGAAAAATAAAATTTTCAATATGATTGGGAATTTAAGGTCTAAATTTGGGAAATTTTTAGTCTTTTTGCAATTGGGAATGGGGCCCTATTTGGGCCAAGAATTAAGCCCAAAAAATCACTGGACAGCCAAGTCATTTGGTTAACAATGTACTAATGTTATATGACATACCCTGACTGAATCCTTTCCAAAACGTACTGCTTTACTTCCATAACCTGATGATGATGTATCTCTTTTTCTTTCATGATATGTATAGACTGTACCAGCAGTGCAATTTTTGGAATGTCTAGTCATATTTCCGAATCAATTTTCTATAATAAAAAAGAGTGTAAATTTTAAACATTGTATAAACCATATACAAAGCAGAACCTCTATTGGTTAAATTTCTTGTTAAATGTTGATATTTTAAAAAAAAATCTTCCATTTGCAAGATAAAAAAAATTGTGTGATTTTGTCTAAAATCCCACAGGTGCTTGTGATCATTACGAACTGATATAAATATTTGATGTATGTTACCTTTCTGATAATCAAGTGATCAAACAGGCTTTTGTTGTAAGGATTAATCGATCTTATACCGATTGTAAAAAAAACTAACTAATTTTTTGTATATTCATAACAATTTAAGGACTTTAAAAGATAAAGAAATTGACATCGAATCCAGTAGAAAACAACTTACTCCCTGCTAATACTACTTCCTGTAAGTCACGAATAAAATATAGATTCGAAAGCGGTTATAAGTTTGACTTACTAGATCTCTACAGAAGTTATTTGTATTTTATTCAAAATTCCCTGTTAGTGAGTAATATCTATGTGACAGTCTTTGTATTTTGTTTTATTTTAAAAGAACCATTTATTTATCTTTTTAGCCCAAGTAATATTTTGTCATTTCCACATACAGAGAAACACATGCTACTCTTACCCTTCATCGGTTTCTGGATTTGTCTAGTTATTGCATTGGTTTTACATCATCATTTTTCAGCTATAAACATGTTAACAACAGGACTCTTTTCATTTCCTTATTTGTGTTCCACCACTTAGACTAGGTTTGTATGGATGTATTAAAAAAATATGTTAAAATGCACAGTAGTCACTAGTCAGTAGTATCAGAAGTCCATGAATTACTTGAAAAGTAATTCATGGACTTCTGGTAGTATAAATATAATATTAACTTATCAATATAGTTTGGAATACAATATCTCATGGCAATGTTGACTGCTGCTTCAAACACTCTGAATTATTTCATATGACGTGATTAGAAATTGACCAATAATAGTGCAAGAATTTCCATGAGGTATAATAATGAAAATTGTAAATCTGCACTTTGAATCATTTCAGGATATATTTTTTTGGTTAACATGGGACTTTTTTGGTTTGGTAATTAATTTCAAATATTTATAGTAACAACAACAATAATAATGATGATCATCATCATCATCATGATGAAAATAATGATAATACTAGTAATAACATCAATAATAATAATAAAAATAATAATAATAATAGTCCATAATAATATAGAAATAATTACCGGTAGATGTATTAAGTTAAACAAGAATTTTAAATTATACAAATTATAATCTTCAAAAAAAATTCAAAACTATGAAGTGCCATAAAAATATATACTGTATATATTAATTTTGATTTTTAGTATTTAATACTTTAATATATATATATATTTTTTATAATACATGTTTATTATGTAGCGGTCTGGGTAGCTCAGTTGGTAGGGCACTCGCTTATAGTGCGGGAGGTCCAGGGTTCAATCCTAGGTCTGACCCTGCATTTTTTCTCCCTCCTGTTACATTTTGGTGGCCAGTGTGGCCCTCAGAAGTGATGGACCGACATACTAGTTTATCGGGTGGCATTCGGGACATATAAAGTCCATCCATGGAAATTTGGGGTGAGATTTCCCATAGGATTATGGGAAACTCAAGAATAACAGGGGAGCTCAGTTGGTAGAGCACTCGCCTATAGTGCGGGAGGTCCCAGGTTCCATCCCCAGTCCGACCTTGCATTTTTTTCTCCCTCCTGTTACAATTATATATTATATGTTACCATATGTGTGCATAGTACCACAAAAGCTTATATTTAAAAATGATCCATTTCAGGGAGTCTACAGATGTATGTTAAAGTATTAAAGATACAATGGCAGAGGATTCTAATTCAAGAAAATATTTCATCACAAAATGTGCTAATATTCCTTCTCTTAAAAAGTGTATTACGACTGGAGAGTGGGCATGTAAAGATCGTCAGTTTCCCCCACAACCAGTGGATATACTGAAAGAGGCTTATTTATCATGCAACAAGGTTGTGATAATATTCAGCGTAAATAATTGTCATGGATGGCATGGTTATGCTGAACTTTCAGATATACCGGGATCTACCAGAAAAAATTCTAAATCACAAGATTCAGCATATTTTAACATAGAAAATATTGAAGGTGAAAATAGAAAAAATACTAATGACAATTGTGATAAAATTGACTCCATATCAACAAGTAACCATGATGGTACATGGCATTATTTCCCTGTAAAATGGATGAAACACTATTTAAATGATTTTGGAGAACAGTGCCTACCTTTTCATTTTACAGAGAAATTCAAGTCTGAAGACAATAATCCGTTAAATAAAGCCCGGAATTGGCAAACTGTGACGGACATTGTGGGAGTTGAATTATGTAAACTTATTGACAAATACTATGATGAACTTTGTGAAAAACAGCAAGCTAAGATAAAGCAAAGAGAAGCAGGAGAACCTTTACCATTCTTTAAAGCGCCAGATGACCAAAGTTTGATAGAAGAAAACTGGGGGAAAATTCATCGTAAAATTCAAGATGAACTTGGACAGATTATTCTCAGTTGTCCGTTTGGGAGTCGGAGGTAAATTTAAGGACTGGAGTTGTATTCTTTTGTTAGATCAATCAATTTTTTTCTTTTTTTTTTTTTTGAAAAATTGCATGAGAAATTTACTGGTTCAAAAAAAACACATTTTCAAAAGCAGTAGATCTCAAACTCACCACTGGTCCATTCTCAAAGATCATTAAAAGTTTGAAATAAATCATTTGAAGCACACAGGTCTTTAAAAAGCTGTATTGCAATAGTATTGATTTGTTTTACTTTTACCAAAAAAGACCACATACCAAAGGTCCAATACTGAAATTTTCCCCAATTATGTTCAACTTGGTGGATTTTTCTCATTTAAATTAATCAAGTGCAGGATTATAACAATAAGTTTTCTACTACATGTACATGTTTGCATTTCCTGATTTAGACATTGCTACTTTTCTCAGTTTCATGGGTCCGAGGACTAGTATTTATATGGGAAGTGAAGGCCAGGCAAAGTAATTTTTTTTGGTTTTAAACAAAATTTCTATTTTTCAAAACCAGTAGATCTCTTACTCATAAATAAAACAAATTTTAAAAAATTGTCAATCTGCACCAAATGCTGACCATCTAACCAGTAGAAGATCAAAATAACTATCGATTGGAATGGCAAAGATGGAGCTGGGACCTACGCTTTTAAAAATCAGAGCCTTTTCAGTTATTACAAATACGTGTTTTACTTTCTATACTGATGTTGTTTTAAGACATATGTAACATGCCAATCAAATAACCAGTAGCATAGCGGTCAATGCTGTTAATTGGCTATTATCAGTGCAGTTCATCAGGCTGGGCTCTAGTTTCTTTAATACTAGGATACACTTGTTCCAATTCCAACTCTACACCAAATGGAATTGAATCTTAAAATGTAAATTTTTTCATCATAATTTATTCTGTAAACATAGCTATAGAAGATGACCCTTATTTATGAATTTATTATATCCTTGTTGGAGCCAAATATTTAATTTTACTGATGGTGCTTTTTAGGAAAGACTTGTGATCCATGAATCTCTTGTTTTTTTTTTTAATCTGTGGAATAATTGTATGCATTATAGATAGACAGTGAATATGTTTAAATACTTTTATTTTGTTTTCAGATACAACTTACATACAGAAGGCAGTGATATGGACATGTTTATAGTGTATCAGGCAGATACCAGTCAAATACTAGGATTTACCCCTCCCAAACAAACAGTTAAGGTAATTCATTTACATTGAAATGATGTTATAATTAAGATATTGGGTATGTCCATCATTCAGTCCACCAGTCGTGTTTAGATATTGGGTTCGTCCATCATTCAATCCATGTGTCATGTTTAGATATTGGGTACATCCATCATTCAGTCCGCGAGTCATGTTTAGATATTGGGCGTGTCCATCATTCAGTCCATGAGTTGTGTTTAGATATCAGATGTGTCCACCTTCAGTCCATGAGTTGGTTTAGATATTGGACGTGTCCATTATTCAGTCCACGAGTTGTGTTTAGATATTGGGTACGTCCATCATTCAGTCCATAAGTTGTGTTTAGATATTTGGTGTGTCCATCATTCAGTCCACGAGTCGTGTTTAGATATTGGGTATGTCTTTATTCAGTCCATGAGTTGTGTTTTGATATTGGGCACTTCCATCATTCAGTCCACGAGTCATGTTTAAATATTGGGCACGTCCATCATTCAGTCCACGAGTCATGTTTAGATATTGGATATGTCCATCATTCAGTCCACGAGTCATGTTTAGATATTTGGTCCGTCCATCATTCAGTCCATAAGTCATGTTTTGATATTGGGTCCATGTATTATTCAGTCCTTGAGACATGTTTAGATATTTGGTCCGTCCATCATTCAGTCCATTAGTCATGTTTAGATATTGGATATATCCATTATTCAGTCTATATGTCATGGTTAGATATTAGGCGTGTCCATCATTCAGTCCACAAGTCTGTCTGTCCTTTTGTGTCTCTATCAGTCCAGAAATTTGTCCATCATTTTGGTTTCCCTGCAATACAGTGGTACTAAAGTTCTTGACTCACCACTGGTTCAAAGTCAGGAGTTTTCACTCACTGTTCATTAGGGTCTTACAAAATTTAAAAAAAAACACAGCTGGTTAACATGAATTTTTTTTTGTCATGCCAGGCACCTGTTCAACACTTATAGATCAACATTCTTAATATTTTATTTTATTTTTTGTTTGTTTGTTGTTGTTGTTGTTCTGCTGAAGCTTGTACTTGTACTTATAGCTGTCATATTTTAAGACAAGTACACATACATGTTATTCAGCTGTATAACTCTCCATATTTAAAAATAAAATAGAAGTGTATTGTATACCAAAAAATCTATATACCATCTGTATAACCTGTATAAAATCTGTATACCATCTGTATAACCTGTATAAAATCTGTATACCATCTGTATAACCTGTATAAAATCTGTATACCATCTGTATAACCTGTATAAAAATCTGTATACCATCTGTATAACCTGTATAAAATCTGTATAAAATCTGTATACCATCTGTATAACCTGTATAAAATCTGTATACCATCTGTATAACCTGTATAAAATCTGTATACCATCTGTATAACCTGTATAAAATCTGTATACCATCTGTATAACCTGTATAAAATCTGTATACCATCTGTATAACCTGTATAAAATCTGTATACCATCTGTATAACCTGTATAAAATCTGTATAAAATCTGTATACCATCTGTATAACCTGTATAAAATCTGTATAAAATCTGTATACCATCTGTATAACCTGTATAAAATCTGTATACCATCTGTATAACCTGTACATCTGTATAACCTGTATAAAATCTGTATACCATCTGTATAACCTGTATAAAATCTGTATAACCTGTATAAAATCTGTATACCATCTGTATAACCTTTATAAAATCTGTATACCATCTGTATAACCTGTATAAAATCTGTATACCATCTGTATAACCTGTATAAAATCTGTATACCATCTGTATAACCTGTATAAATCTGTATACCATCTGTATACCTGTATAAAATCTGTATACTATCTGTATAACCTGTATAAAATCTGTATACCATCTGTATAACCTGTATAAAATCTGTATACCATCTGTATAACCTGTATAAAATCTGTATACCATCTGTATAACCTGTATAAAATCTGTATAACCTGTATAAAATCTGTATAACCTGTATAAAATCTGTATACCATCTGTATAACCTGTATAAAATCATATAAAATCTGTATACCATCTGTATAACCTGTATAAAATCTGTATAACCTGTATAAAATCTGTATACCATCTGTATAACCTGTATAAAATCTGTATACCATCTGTATAACCTGTATACCATCTGTATAAAATCTGTATACCATCTGTATAACCTGTATAAAATCTGTATACCATCTGTATAACCTGTATAAAATCTGTATACCATCTGTATAACCTGTATAAAATCTGTATACCATCTGTATAACCTGTATGAAATTTGTATACCATCTGTATAACCTGTATAAAATCTGTATACCATCTGTATAACCTGTATAAAAATCTGTATACCATCTGTATAACCTGTATAAAATCTGTATACCATCTGTATAACCTGTATAAAATCTGTATAAAATCTGTATACCATCTGTTTAACCTGTATAAAATCTGTATAAAATCTGTATACCATCTGTATAACCTGTATAAAATCTGTATACCATCTGTATAACCTGTACATCTGTATAACCTGTATAAAATCTGTATACCATCTGTATAACCTGTATAAATCTGTATAACCTGTATAAAATCTGTATACCATCTGTATACCTTATAAATCTGTATACCATCTGTATAAACCTGTATAAAATCTGTATACCATCTGTATAACCTGTATAAAATCTGTATACCATCTGTATAACCTGTATAAAATCTGTATACCATCTGTAACCTATAAATCTGTATACCATCTGTATAACCTGTATAAAATCTGTATACTATCTGTATAACCTGTATAAAATCTGTATACCATCTGTATAACCTGTATAAAATCTGTATACCATCTGTATATCCTGTATAAAATCTGTATACATCTGTATAACCTGTATAAAATCTGTATACCATCTGTATAACCTGTATAAAATCTGTATAACCTGTATAAAATCTGTATAACCTGTATAAAATCTGTATACCATCTGTATAACCTGTATAAAATCATATAAAATCTGTATACCATCTGTATAACCTGTATAAAATCTGTATACCATCTGTATAACCTGTATAAAATCTGTATACCATCTGTATAACCTGTATAAAATCTGTATACCATCTGTATAACCTGTATACCATCTGTATAAAATCTGTATACCATCTGTATAACCTGTATAAAATCTGTATACCATCTGTATAACCTGTATAAAATCTGTATACCATCTGTATAACCTGTATAAAATCTGTATACCATCTGTATACCTGTATGAAATTTGTATACCATCTGTATAACCTGTATAAAATCTGTATACCATCTGTATAACCTGTATAAAATCTGTATACCATCTGTATAACCTTTATAAAATCTGTATACCATCTGTATAACCTGTATAAAAATCTGTATACCATCTGTATAACCTGTATAAAATCTGTATACCATCTGTATAACCTGTATACCATCTGTATAACCTGTATAAAATCTGTATACCATCTGTATAACCTGTATAAAATCTGTATACTATCTGTATAACCTGTATAAAATCTGTATACCATCTGTATAACCTGTATAAAATCTGTATACCATCTGTATAACCTGTATAAAATCTGT
This sequence comes from Tegillarca granosa, assembly GCA_029721355.1. Lineage (NCBI taxonomy): Eukaryota > Metazoa > Mollusca > Bivalvia > Arcoida > Arcidae > Tegillarca > Tegillarca granosa. Next base: position 7,048,136 of record CM056601.1, on the reverse strand, counting down.
ATACCATCTGTATAACCTGTATAAAATCTGTATACCATCTGTATACCTGTATCAAATCTGTATACCATCTGTATAACCTGTATAAAATCTGTATACCATCTGTATAACCTGTATAAAATCTGTATACCATCTGTATAACCTGTATAAAATCTGTATAAAATCTGTATACCATCTGTATAACCTGTATAAAATCTGTATACCATCTGTATAACCTGTATAAAATCTGTATAACCTGTATAAAATCTGTATGCCATCTGTATAACCTGTATCAAATCTGTATAAAATCTGTATACCATCTGTATAACCTGTATTAAATCTTTATACAGCCCATAGGAGCCTAAACGGATGGACTTCATATAGAATCCTTTATATATATCGTTTTTAAAGAATAAAATACAGAGCAAATGGACCCTGAAACTGGTGGTAATAGACTTTGGTTGCTGTATCTGGTTTTTTTTGTAAATGTATAAGAATTGATTGGAGGAAAGTGAAGTAATGGTATTTTATACTCTAGTCAAATTGCAACTTGGAGTTGAGTTGAGTAATGGTGTTTAACATCCCAGTCAAAATTGCAACTTGGCTTGCGTATCCTAGTGCCAATAGATTTTTCACAAAGTATATTGCGTTGGCCCATAAATGTCAAGAAAACTGGAGTACCTGTAGAAAACCACCAAATTTTCTCATTTAAGGGTCTGCCAAACTAGAGAGTGAGAGGCACTGTGGTCTAAAATGTTTGCTTTTTAAGACCACTTGGCCAACAAGTCAGCTACTAGAATTTAGTCATATTGTTTGTAATATTTTTTTAGGTAAAGTATGCTATGTATCTATGTATACTAGTATTTTATTTATTTATTTATTTATTTATTTATTTATTTATTTATTTGAGAAAACTGGAGTGCCTTTGATATCCTATTTTTTGCCATTTTATATAGAGTAATGATGCTAATTCCTGTGACTACACTATACATGAGATGTTAAGGTATACAGAACTTTTACTGAGTGGTGATCCAAGGTGTGTGGAAACATTATTTCTAAATGACGATGCTCTTATCCAATCTTCAGAAACATTCCAACAACTCAGAGAGCAAAGGCAACTCTTTGTTACCAGGTTAGTACAGAGGAACCTGTGTATGTGGACTGGGATTGGTGACCTTTCACTCTTTGTTACCATTAATACAGAGGAACCTGCCTACATGGACCAGGTAAAAGTAATGTATTATTACTCTTTGTTACCAGGTTAGTACAGAGGAACCTGTCAATGTGGACTGGGATAGGTGACCTTTCACTCTTTGTTACCAGTTAATAAAGAGGAACCTGTCTATGTGGACTGGGATAGGTGACCTTTCACTCTTTGTTACCATTAATACAGAGGAACCTGCCTACATGGACCAGGTAAAAGTAATGTATTATTACTCCTTGTTACCAGGTTAGTATCGAGGAACCTGTCTATGTGGACTGGGATAGGTGATCTTTCACTCTTTGTTACCCCATTAATACAGTGGAACCTGTCTACATGGGCTGGTGTAGGTTACCCATAAATACAGATACTTTCTTGAAAACGGTTAAGATTCTTATTACATATGAGATCTTAAAAGACACTTGAGTATGTTCAACATTACTATGATTTATTCTGAACTGAAAAAAATGCTTACTGTTTGCTTCTAGGATGGAGTGGTTTAAACTTCTGGCAATATGTCTCTGATAGGCACCAGGTACCATGCAGTTATATTACATGCTAGCCAATTTATATTTGTAAATGTCACCATAACTGACCAAATCTGTCTAAAGTGAATCTTTGCTATGTCATTAAACACTGTTACCGGTAATCTATTCCATTCCTTTTATTCCTTTGGGCCTCAGTGACTGGGTGGTCTAAAGTGTGCCTCTCACCGCCCAGCTTCAAATCACGCTCAAATCCTAATGTGAAAAAGTTGGCTTTTAGCATGTTTAGAGAAGTTTGTCCTTATTATGATGTGTTTTTTTAGGAATTTATTTATTTATTTATTATTTTTATTTCCTTGTTTATTTATTTATTTGTTTTATTTTTTTATTAATTTATTCATAAATTCTTTTTTTTGATACAGAGAATGCCTAGATAAATATCTACGTGATGCCTTAGGGTCCCGAGGTTTAAAACAGTTTAAGAAATGGATGGATGATAATCCTGAAGAAATGGTCGGCATGATGCCGGAGAAGATGTGTAAATTAGCTTACATCATTATACGATTACTACAGAATGCATGGTATGCAGTCATACATCCCTTCATTCCAAGTACTTATTGTAAAATGTTTTCAAAGTACATTATGATAGGCCTTAACATTTTTTTTACATTTTTAATATTTTCACAAAATATGGTAAAAATGATTTATATTCTATCATTAAAACATCGCCAGTCATTGTCTGTGATTAAGCATTGTTCTTTAAATGAATTAACTTCATCATCATCATCATCATTTATTTATTTCCGCTATATTAGAGATGCAATGTATGAAAAACATAGTAAACATAGTTATTGACAAATAAACATACATGTATATACACTATTTATTACACATAATAACATAAGTAAAGAATGTATAAATACAATGTATAATATAATACAAACTAGGTGTCCAGTTTAGGTGGGCTGTTACTATAGAGGTGACATGACAGATGTCTTCAGTCTAGGCTTGATCTCTGATACCACATGCAGTAATGAAACATTGTATAAATCTAAAGGTTGAAAAAAGTTCAAATTCTGTTATTTTTGAGATCATGATGTCAGTATTTTCCTGATAAGAGGAAGCAGACAAGACATTGGAAAATCAATATTTACAAGTGAAACTGATTCAACATAGAATTATATCAGAAAGACACAATTAACAGTTGATTCCAGTTAAATGTTGAGTTTGAATTATAAAACAAAATATGTAATAAAACAATATGCAAGTAAATGAAAATTTACATCCACAACTGAATCCAACAGGTAGGGAAGGGCATTAACTGTCTAAGTATATAGTAACAAACTTTGTCATTGTATTCATTACAGTAACATAGTAAATGGTGAGCCACTGGTTGTATACCGACCGGACACATCCCCCGAAAGAGAGTTACTGATGGATATCAGGCAGAGAAAATTGTCCATACAGGAAACTTATCAGGAAATAACTAGGTATGGGTCTCATTAAACATTTCAGAGTCACATGGCTCAGCTAGTTTTTAACAAGGTAGGGTCTCATGAAACATTTCTGAGTCACATGGACCAGCTGGTTTTAAACAAAGTATGTTCTCATGAAACAATGCGGAGTCACATGGCCCAGCTGGTTTTAAACAAGGTATGTTCTCATGAAACTTTCCCAGTCACATGGCATAGCTGGTTTTAAACAAAGTATGGTCTCATGAAAAATAAATTTCTCAGAGTCACACTGGCCCAGCTGCTTTTAAAAAATATTTTAAAATTAATAAATACATATATTTTTGTGTAAAAGTTGATATATTTGTTATACAGTACATATCAGAAGAAACTGTGAATCATTTGGATGTACATGACATGTATTAGGCTAAGTCATTCATGATCTGATTCCAGAGTTTATAAATTTTCTGAGGAGTGTTAACTATACAAACACCTTATAACAGCATGTGACAATATCTCTATATTCATACCTTTTTGTACTGTATGTTACAACTAGTATTAGTAACTCACTCACTCACTCAATCCTCTCTGCACCATCAGGTGCTTGAGGTGGCTACAGTATTAGTAAAGACTTGCTGTAAACACTGTAATCAGATTATAAAACAACTTTTATAAAATAAATTGCTTATAGCTAAAATGATGAACATGCATTAACAGAAATTATTAGGTTAAGAAAACCTGATATGGTCCCAAAATGCTAATTATTGGGTTTTTTTATGTCTGAATGTAATCTTGATTCCCAAAAACGGCAGTTATGGTGCCATTTTCAATCCCCTGGGATTCCTCAGAAGCCTAGCGATTTTTAGTCGTCAGTTTGTCAACTACATGTATATTTCACAGTTTGAATGTTGGTTATATCTTTAAATGTAGCTATAGGATAGTTTGAATTGCAAGATATCTTGACACTTTTTCTGTTTTTTATCAGAAATTTTTAAAAATCCAATAAAAAGTACTGGAAAATGTGTTTTCCAAATTTTCGAATTATCTATTCTTGTAAATTTGCAATTATAATCTTCAATATTTTTATAAACACTTGGTAGTTATGCTCTACTAAATTCAAAAATATTGGAACCTCATTGCCATAGCAATAATGTATTTAGAACACTTAAAGGCAAGTATAGACAAAATTGTGAAAATGTGAAAATTTGAGTTGTTTTTGGGGTAGTGATATGTAATGCTCAGCTTGAATCTTCAGATGTGTCATGTACATGTATAAATAGAAACAAGACACGAAGCTTTACCAAGTTTTTAAAGATGGTTGACATTGACCCACATTCAAGGTCACAGTGACATTTACTGAAATGCTTAGAAGCACGAAAATATATACATGTGTGGCTTCAGTGCATAAAAAGCTCTACCAAGTTTTGAAGCTGGTTGAACTTGACCAATTTTCATTTAATCTTTAAAAATCCTCCATGAACTGAAAATCTAGAAGGTTCATCAACACAGAAAGCTCTACCAATTATTGCAAAGCTGTTGACCTTGGAATACATTCATGGTCACAGTGACCTGAAGAAATCATCAAAACTGAAAGTGGAAATAAAACACATTTTCTCTTCTCCATTGTATTCTCTTTGAATAGTAATGATTGACACCTTGTTTAATTTACTTATAGTAATATTTCTTTAATCATATAAAGTTTATGATGTAATTTGTATTTTAATAAATACCTGGTAGTACTATTTAATTTAAGTAAAACAAACAGAATCTCATTAACCTATTTGGAACCACCACAGCCCAGATTTATTGAATTGCGTTGCCATCTTGCATTAGTATCAATTATCTATCCAGTTCATTTAGCACCTGCATGAGAAAATGGTTGACCTTGACTTTCAAACGTTACTAAACCAGCCTTTTGGGTAAAAATTAATAATAATTTCATTTTCTCAAATTAGCAATTCAAGGCCCATAGACCTCTTGTTAGGGTGTGACATGAAGAGCTACTATTTAATCAGTTCATCATATATATTCTTGATTTCAGATTACAGAAATATATAGATGAAAAGAAAGACTTTAAAACCAGTGATACAAGTAAACTAAAGTTATTTTTGGAGTCATGGTTACTGAAAATAAGATACAGGAACTTGCACAATGGAATGTCAGGACAGTCATCTACATGATAAAGGGTTCCAAGGCGGGCATCAAAATATTTGACCATACACAATGAAATATCACAAGTCATCTACATGATAAAGGATTCCGACACCGACATCAAAATTTTGGACCAAACAGAATAAAATGGCACAACAGTCATTTATATGATAAAAGATTCAGATGCCAACATCAAAATATTGGACCATACACAATGAAATGTCACAATAGTCATCTATGTAATAAAGGATTCTGATGTCAAAATATTGGACCATACAGAATGAAATGTCACAATAGTCATCTATGTGATAAAGGATTCTGATGTCAAAATATTGGACCATACAGAATGAAATGTCACAATAGTCATCTATGTGATAAAGGATTCTGATGTCAAAATATTGGACCATACAGAATGAAATGTCACAATAGTCATCAATGTAATAAAGGATTCTGATGTCAAAATATTGGACCATACAGAATGAAATGTCACAATAGTCATCTATGTGATAAAGGATTCTGATGTCAAAATATTGGACATACAGAATGAAATGTCACAATAGTCATCTATGTGATAAAGGATTCTGATGTCAAAATATTGGACCATACAGAATGAAATGTCACAATAGTCATCTATGTGATAAAGGATTCTGATGTCAAAATATTGGACCATAAGGAATGAAATGTCACAATATTCATCTATGTGATTAAGGATTCTGATGTCAAAATATTGGATCATACAGAATGGAAGCCACAATAGTCATCTACATGATAAAAGGTTCAGACACAGACATAAAAATATTGGATCATGCACAATTAAATGTCACAATAGTCATCTTTGTGATAAAGGATTCTGAATCAAAATTTTTGACCATACAGAATGAAATATCACAATATCTATCTACATGAAACAGGGTTTGGACGCTGACATTAAAATATTGGACCATACACAATGAAATGTCAGAACAGTTATCTACATGATGAAGGGTTCTGACGCTGACATCAAAATATTGTACCAGACGGTTAAATGTCATCAGACTCCAAAAAAAAAAAACATATTTTAGATTTAAAAAAAAATAACTATCTACTTATTTATGTTTGTAAAGGCTGTGAAGATTTTTTTATAAATGATTAAAAACTTGTTCATTAAGTGTGTAATACTTTACATGTTGTAGCAATAATTAACTTGATTAAAATGTTTTTATGTTTTTAATATATTTTTAACCCTTCATTTATCTTATCAGGTTGTACAACCTCGGTTAAACCACTAACATCCGGAAGTGTGTCTTAATTTTTTCTATTTAAAGAAGAAGCCAAGGACATGTAAATGGACAGACAAACCTGCTTTAGCAATCACTTCTATATAAAACAACCTGTTCATAAAATCCAGTGTTTCAATGGTCCCTTTGTTTTCATATTTCAACCCAAAGGACACTTTTATAATGACAATTTGCCATCAGGACCACCGTTTTAGGTCCATGTTCTTTATATTTTAACCAGAAGAACAACATTATATATAAAGACCTTTTATTTTTATTTATTTATTTATTTATTTTTTTTTTTTTTTTGGCCAGAATAGACACATTTTATTCATTTAATTCCTTATTACGGAATGTGATTAAAGATTTTGTGGTGACCAGTTTCATGAAAAATCTCTTATAATTCTGAAGTTCTGTTACTTTTATTATGTATTAATATAATAATGATTGTGTGAATATATATATATATATATATATATATATATATATATATATATATATATATATATAAACACAGTCCTCTGACAGCATATTAACATCACAGTCTTCTAACAGCATGACATCAAACAGTCCTTGCACAGCATATTAAAATCACACAGTCCTCTGGCAGCATAACATCACAGGGAGAGTGAAATGAGGGAGACCAGATGTATTTTAAAGCTGTATTAGGTTTTTCCTAGGCAAAAATTTAAAACGGTGCTGATCTTATTAATGATGTACCTAATGAACAATTTTACATTTGGTTCAATCATATAAAGCTCGAATTAATACAGAAATAACAATATTTCCGAGCGAGATGCAGCCTGTGGGATCTAATCTTAGAACTGTGGTTACGTCCTAAAAATCATGGTCATTTAAACACAACTTACATAACATGTGAAATACGATAAATTAAACACAGAATTTCATTAAATTTGTCATTTGTGACTTTGTAAGGGAAACGTAACATCATTGCGAATATGTCTAGATATTAATGACAGACAATTAATACAATTTGTCAGGTTTCACCTTTGAATAATCCGTACATCCCCGCGCATGCTCCAAGCAAATAATTATCATCATTAAACATTGACCAACCCCTTAGAGGATTTCGTTTATTTACATCAAATAGGAATGAAATTTTAGAAAATTAATCTTATGGATCGTGATTAGAAGTTTTTTTTTTTTTTTTAAAAATGTTTTTAGAAAAAAAAAAATAAAAAAAAATGGGGAAATCTTTTAAATCCAGTTGACATTCGAACACAATATGCTTTCCTATATAATTTGATTAATAGAGGTATAAGTCATAATGCCTTCAATTAGCAATTGGCTAATGGTCAAGGGAACCTTAAAACTCATTTATCAATTTGATGTTAATAAAGCTGTCAACAAGGGTTACAAAAATACAGTAAACTGAGGTTTCCACATGTTTAATAATAATGTTCCTGAACCAGTTGTGAAGGATTCAAAAAATAGTTTCATATTATGTTGTTATAATTTATAATTTTTTTTATTTTAATAATTTTTCATAATCTTATTCACACACCATGTTTGATCTGGTCCATATCAGTACTGTATCTGGTAATGTCAATAACCAAGAAATGTTTAACTATAAAATTTCAAATTCGAACTTGACCTGTAAATTATCATTATGTATAAATAATTTATCTTAACTCTTAAATCAAAATATGGAGGAGTTAAAACACAGGGTCTTAGTCATGCTAAGTAATCCTGCCCAGGAACATAAACTGATTCTGAAACATAAACCAAATTCAATTATTTCACTATAATTTGAGAAATTGATGGCAACATATATTATCTGATGCCAGCTTTCAGAAAAATTTCTGATCTGGTTGCAAAATCAGATGTTTTAAGAGTTCAAGAGATCTTCAGTCCCTATACTGTTATATACCCTCAGAATACATGTATTAATGTTACGAGTATTTTAGGTGTATAGGTCTGAAGCTGCTGCTGTCTCCATATTTACAGTATACGGAAGAAAACCATAAATCACAAAACATACAGATCAGATGTGATGGAATTTATTTATGAATTTGTTACAACTTCCATGACACATATATATATATATTTCTATATTTACAAATTGTATTTACAACATTTACTGTATAAATTTATCCTGTATATACAATAAAATTATCACAGATATCATTGTGTTTTTATAAACCATTAAACCATACTTCAATGTTTGTAATCTTCATAACAAATATAGAAAAAAAAGAAGAAGAAAAAATTGCAAAAATCTTAGTGCAACTACTTGTATTTTTCTAAAATTCTATACACAGATTGAGACTACCTTTTTTTCTTCAAGTATGGTTTTACTCCTTTAAATATTCACAATCCTTTACAAAAATAAGATTTAAAAATCAAAGATGGGTGCATACATACAATAATACAAGTAACATGAATAAGAAACACTTTCATAAATTTTTTTTCAAATATTCCTTTCTTAGTTGACTTTCTAAAGTTCAGTATTACCTTTTTTTTTTTTTTTCTCTCTAAATTATGTAATGATAACTTCACATCTTGTTAGAATTCTGAAATCATTAACTGTTATTCCATTCTTAAATTTTCTCTTTTTAAAAACAAAAACAACAAATTATCTCTCTTTATATGGAAAATAAATATTTAATACTGTGGCATTGTCCTCTTGATAGCTCTCCCAAGAAGAATGTTGAACAATATATAACAAATGTGAATTTCACAATGATCTTTTAACCCTCTCTGCACTCTGAAAAATGTCCCAAAATGCAATATGGAAAAAAATTGGACATTCAACTAATATATATGGCTGCTGAGAACGATATAGTTGTGTTTTTTTTATTCTGATGAACTCTAAAACTGATAGTATTTCAGATTCACTTGAAATTTTAATTAAAATTCATTTATTGTCACTGCTTGAAATAAAAGCTTGATTGCCACAGGAAATTTTTTTTATATAAAATAAACGGTTTTAACATCATTGTCATCATCATTCAAAATCACACTGTTATTGGTTTTTTACTTCCCACATTCTGGTATTCGGTGTTATACATTTTTGGTGCTGTCATTATTGATTTTGTTCCTGGAGCTGGAAACAAATATATACATATATTATATATTTTTAAAACATAATTTTATCCTAACAAGACTTAATAAAAAACTTTTGTATGACCATACTCGTCAATTGAGCATTTTATAATATTAATAAAAATAATAAATCTTTATTTGTAGTCGAAAAATTTAAAACAAGTAACATAAGCTCTACTGAGCTTTTTATCGAATGAAGTTATACCACCCCTGCCAAACGAAGCATTTTAGGGTTAGGGTTGTAAAATTCCTATGACCTTCTGGTCAGTTATTTGTGTAACATTGTGCTCTGGCATCCTTCACCATCCCAGAACTAAAAGTATTTCAACAAATCTATATCCTTGTTGATAAAAAAAGTAAAATTATATGGTTTTGATGTTGTTTAATGCTGTATCAGCAATTTTTCAGGTATTTGTGATAAAAACAAATTTATTTATCTCTAAGGATTAATCTATTAAGAACAATTTTTTTCATGCATGATAGTGCGAGTGAGTTTTATTCATTTTCTATCTGCCTTGTACTATCATGCACTCAAGGTGACTATTTGATAAAGTGCTACCTCACTGAATCAGTATGCTTTAGACAACCATACCACTCCTTCAGTCACATTATGTTGGCACTGGATAAACCTGAAATTATTATGTCCTTCTAATGCCAATCACAGGGTGAGGAAGCAGTATCACAATTTTTAAAAGTTTTAAGTTTACCCCAGCTGGGGCTCAAACCATCAACCTAACACACTCAAGGCAGACGCTCTAAAGCTGAGCCATGGGATTAATTTTTAAAGCATATGGAAAGACCTCAAAGAATATTTTTAATTTATACATACGTGGTAGAGTAAAGGGTGTATCAACTGCATTGTAGTAATTTTCTTTAGCTTTAACATCCGAGGGTTGTATAAATGATTCTGTGTACAGTGATTTGAGTCCTCCATGTGGCACTGGTATCATTGTTTTTGGCTGTCTTGGTATCTTTGTTCTGGATTTGAACCATGTAGGATCAACCATTGGTAACTGCTCTCTTGGAACAGTGTCTTTTGGAATGGGACTAGATAAGAAAGAAAAATTCATTAAATCAGACTGAAATCAGTTAAGAAGACTATAAATGAATACTAGTATATTAAGGTTTTTGATTTTTAGTGCAACAAAGCCGGTCCAAGAGTACATGTGTCTAAATGATGGGCTCAATTAATATTCTTTTAAAGGTGCATTAAGTTTTTTAATTATCTGATTTTTTTTATTTTCTAAAAATATATTTTTTTAAAAATAGATAACTTCTAATCATGATCGGTGAAATTCATTTTCTAAAATTTCTTTCCTTACAGCTGTAAATAAATGGAATCCACTTATGGGTTGGTGAATGTTAAATGATGATTATTATGAGCTTGGAGCATGCGCATGGACATATGGGAATTCCAATGAATCAAATGTGAAACCTGACAAATTGTATCAATTGTCTGTTATTAATATCAAGATCTATATGCAATGGTGTTATGTATCCCTTATTAAGTCACAAATGACAAATTCAATGAAGTACTGTGTTTAATTTATGGTATTTCACCGTTTTTTAAGTTACATTTAAATGACCTGGTTTTTTATGACGTAACCATGTTCTAAAATTAGATCCCACATGCTACATCTTGCTAGGAAATTATTGTTATTTCTGTATTTATTCAAGCTTTTATCGTTGAACCAAATGTAACATTGTTTATTAGGAACATCATTAAGTAAATCAGCACTGTTTTAATTTCTCCTTGGAAAACTTAATGCAGCTTTAATGCTACATTAAAACTTCATTAACTCTCCAATTTCTCAGACTTTGATATTCAAGAACACCAAGACCTTCTTTTTTCCTCCCTCTCAAAGAACCCCAATACATGTATTTTTTCCCTTTTCAGTGAATTCCAAATTCATGCATATGTACTTTCTTCCTCCTCGTTTTTTTTTTTAAATCATAAAAAAATTGTAAGATAAGTATTATTTACCACTACAGATGGGTTACTGATGCACAGAATGTTCAAAATCTGTGGATATTTGATTAAAGACATTTGTAATTCAGCATCTTTCAAGACAAACTACTAGTAATTTCAAAAGCAGATTACTTTCTGTTGAAATGTTTTCATAGCATCATTTCAGGCCTATATTTTTTTTACTGTTATATTTACATACTTGTGTTTGAGACCATGTCCCCAGGCTTTAGGATATTCTTCACACTCCCAGTAAGTAGCAACATCTTTCTTTGGATATTTTTTAAGTTCATCTGGTTTGAATGATCTGTGATCTTTATGTGTTGTAGATAAATAAGGATCTAACAGGCGTAAAACACCATGATCACGAACGTAAAATGGATTTCCCTGTAACTTGGGGTTCTGTGTGGTACCCTGACCAACCTGTAAAATGAATTCAATATTAATTTTTAAACATTTCATTAGCAATAAAAAGAAAAACAACATGCATTGGTACTAGATGGTAGAAAATTCAACCAAGAAAACTAAACAACAACATGGCTTTCAAGGGTGTTAAGTGCGTGACAATTGCATGAATGCATGCTATATGCAGCACTAAGGGGATTTTGGAGCATGTTCCCTCAGAAGACGTACCATAAGAATTTTAATTGTATTTTATTTATTTATTTATTTATTTATTTATTTATTTATTTTATTTATTTATTTATTTATTTATTTATTTATTTATTTATTTATTTATTTATTTATTTATTTATTTATTTATTTATTTATTATTTATTTATTTATTTATTTATTTATTTATTTATTTATTTATTTATTTATTTATTTATTTATTTATTGGAATACCATCTTACATAAAAGTACATATATGTTACAAGTGTTCTCCATCAACATAAAGAAATACAAAAAAGATTTTTCTGCAATTTCAATTAATTTTTTTTTTTGGTCATGTCTACTCCGTTTCTTGATTCTTGTTGTTGTTATGTAGTTTCCAAATGCACTGCAAGCACCTAACACATATTTCAGTACACCAGGCAGTTGTTGAAGAAACACAACAACTGGTCCATTACTGGATCAACAAGCATTATAACCAGATCTAAAGTTACTGCCAGCTGAAGTATTGTAAACAAACTTATATTTGGCATACTGTTTTATTTTTATTTATTTTTTTTTCACTGCTATTTTACTTTTCCCTTAAAAGCCCTTCTTTCTCTTCAAAAGAAGAAAACTATGTTAATACATTGTTTTTGTGTAATGTAAAGTTCAAATATTCTGTGTTTATACATGTAATTATAAAAACAACCTAAATGATGATATAAATTCTTTTGTGAAAAATAAAATAATAACCCTGTGGTGTTGGTCTCAAAAATTGTCTGCTCTCGACATTATCTAAAAATGTTCTGTTTAGACAGGTTCTACCGATTCTGAAAGTACAGGTTAACCTGTATTTAAAGACCATGCAAGAAAACAGGTACTTGTGACCCTTATGATGGTTTAAATACTGGTAAAAATAACAGTCTAAGAAGAAATATATTCAAATTTCTATAACCCAAATAAGTATATTGTCACTATAAAAAATTGGCTTTTATCAACATTTAGCAGTAATTATAAAGCTGTAGTTAGACTTTATACCTTTGATGGTCCATCAACATGATGATCTTTCAGGTTATAAGGTTGTGGTAGACCTAATCCAGCTGCATCACTAAAGTGATATTTTTCTCTCACACCTGGAGCAGCACAAAATTTTTCCTGCGTTTCTGACTTCTGGTTTCCCATCGTTAAAGGCTTTCTCCATCCACCTTTACCAAGCTGTTAATATTACATAAAATAAAATTTATATAAAATTGTACAGGATTTATTTATTTTTAAGTTTTTTTATGACATAGCTTTACCTATTTTACATTGTACAAGAATATCCATATTTGTGAATTATTTTTGAGGGCAAGCAATTAATGCAGAACACTAAATACAATTATCCAAAAGATGCATGATAAAAATAAAATGAATTTGCTTGAGAGCATCTGACTTCATCATCAGAGCATTTGGTTCACAATAAAAAGCATATGGTTTACATGTTCCAAACACACCAGCCTCTTCATTTCACACTACTGATGTCTTGTCAAGTGTCTGCATAATTATGAAACATGGAGGATTAAAAGTTTTTCAATTTTCTAAATTTTTTTTTGATTTTCTAAATATCTATATATATATTTTTAAAAATAGATATCCTCTAACCACGATCCGTGAGATTCATTTTCTAAAATTTCATTTCTTTTAGCTGTAAATAAATGGAATCCTCTAACCAGTTGGTCAATGTTTAACGATGATTATTATGAGCTTGGAGTATGCGCAAGGATGTATGGAAAATCCCAAGAATCAAAAGTGAAATTTGACAAATTGCATTAATTGTCCGTCATTAATATCCAGATGTATTTGAAATGGTGTTATGTATCCCTTACTGTGTCACAAATGACAAATTCAACAAAGTTCTGTGTTTAATTTATCGTATTTCACCGTTTTGAAATTTGTGTTTAAATGACATGGTTTTTTAATGACGTAAACATGTTCTAATATTAGATCCCAAATGCTGCATCTCCCTGGGTAATTACTGTAATTTCTGTATTTATTAGAGCTTTTACCATTGAACAAAATGTAATATTGTTCATTAGGAACATCATTAATTAGATTAGCATCATTTTAATTTTTTCTTTGGAAAACTTCATGCAGCTTTAAACTGTTGCATCAGTGAGAAACACAAACAAAAGTAGAAACATGTATAACTCAGCGCCAACAATGGTACATTGTGGTGAACTAATTTGATCTTGATTTCAATAGTACAAATGCTGCACTATATTACCTGTAGTGCAGCAACACTCAAAATTGCGAGTCATGCAGTGGCCTTGAAAGAACAAAAAATGGACTGGGAATTTGATTCTAAAGTCTACTGAATGCCTCCAATGATTTGTTTACAATAATAAAATGTGCTACACTTCATACCTTTTCAGCAAAATCTTTGACATAGTCCACTTTCCAGTGACCAGGTGCCTTTAAGTGTATAGAGTTATTATAAACACCATTGGGATACTTGTGGTCATGATATGTTCCAGTTGTGGTCAGATAGTGTTGGTCCCTGGTGATGTCATCTTGTTTAGCTAAAGGTGGAGGGACAGGTTGGTTTAATAAAGTCTGAAAGAAAAATTCAGAATAGATAAAATATTAAGATACATACCTTATACACGTACTTTTAATATTCTTATAATTCGGCCAGGTTTATAATGGGGTTCATTAATTTACCTCAGAAATTATAAGCAAAGGCTGTTGTAACCTGACCAAAGATTGTTGGTTCACACCCAAGCAGGAATTCACTGTAAACTTTAAGTAATACACTCCCTTTCACATTACTGTCACTTTAAACAAAAAAATAATGGACAGCCAGCCCAACAATGTTAGAGATAGATATTTCTCCTAATTCCAATCCAGTTGCAATGAAATGTTTTTTGGAAGTAGCAAGTAGTGATTGTTTCCTCTGTCACTACACACAGTCAGATCTTACAAACACAGTTGCCAGACACAATTTAAGTGTATATATAGGATCAGAGGAAATTCGGACTAAAGGGGCAAGGAACATCAATTGAAAATGAAATCAGGAACCTAATCACAAATGAGTCTAGCCTAAAGTCAACAGCCTGAATAGGAAGATCTCAAAAATCACAGCTCAAAATCTTGTACTGCCAATGAAAAAAAATGTACACGTGGACATATGATTGGTATGTAGTTTAAACCTAAAGGGAGATAGAGTCTTTAAAAGCATGGAAGACTAAAAGACGGGTGAATATCAAGTGGGGTACATGTCTATATGTGCTTATGTCCACAAGGGCGTTTCAAAGAAGCACGATGATAGTTTAAAGGTCTTTCAGGTTGTAAATAGTACGCGGCTTGAAATTAAAAGCTGAAAAATGTGTATTTTGGTCAGTTTGTTTTATTTTGTCTTTCATTCTACAGCTTATCAATTTCGAATTATCATTACCTCAAACTGGGAGTTTGGAAAGTAATATCCAGGTCTGTAGTGGTGACCGACTCCTGTTGACGTTTGATTCCAGTCTTGCCTTGGTTCGCTGTTTACCTCTTTAAAACTCATATTTTCCTTTTTATGGATATTTTGTTCGTTTAAAATGAAGTATGGTGTGTTTAAAACAGTTTCTTTAAAACATTAACACGAATTACGGCTGTTTATCGGGCCATTCGACGACTTTTACTACCTTATAATGGCCTTCTCATATCATATGCATAGCGCCTTACTGTGTACATGTAACCATGATAACGCGCACTGAATAGTGGGAATATCCGGTAAGAACGATAACCACGAGGCGACATAGAAATTAATTATCTGCCCTTGTAAGGATGCATAAAAACCTGTAGCTGTACATTTGGTATAATGCAATTAATCAAATATGTATTACAGACATGTTTTGGTCCTTGATATATTTTTAATAAAAAAAAGCAGTTAAAATCTATTTCGTTTTTATATTACACTTGTATTTTTGTATATAATTTGTATTAAATACCCGCTTAGTTTAATTAGAAATGTTTATTATGAAAATGCTAGTAAATAATAGCTCAGTAATTAGTTATTAATTATACACCCATAAATTTGCAAGTTTAACAGTATTGTAAATGTATTGACTGACAAAAAATCACATAGATTTTTCGTATAGAAAAATGGGATTTCCCATATATGGGATTTGTCACTGAAATTTCGGATATAAATACAAGTCCCTGTGTCTTCTGAAAATACAAATTAAAAGCATGGTATTTTCTTTTACCCTATCTTATAACTACAGTGTATAAGTGTTTGTATGTATAAATTATATTTGTGTGTATTGACTATTTGTGTTAATTTGCTTACTTTACTCTTTATAATAAACCGTGACATTTTACCAAATACCAGGGACTTATAACACTATCAGGCTATATACGTCCCTGCAAATACTACAAATGTATTTGGTGCCAAAGAAAACGCTTACACAAGCGTATCCGTTGAGGATAAACCGATCATTAAAATAAGAGACGCGTAATAATCGATTTTTTTCTTGAAATTTTATTTAACCAACGATTATAAATCGCTTGACAATGTTACATGGTAAAAACAAATTACAAATATCTTTAGCACTATCATGTGATAAAAGTCAACTATAGAACTGTTTTGTCTTGACAAAACAGTCGCTTTAATTTTTTTTTTAAGAAAAATTCTGACGTTTCTCTCTGGATCGCCACTCTTAATGTAACTAAATAACTTTCATTTTGTAGTTCCGAACGGATCTAAACTGTTTATATACCACTCAATTTATAACTAAATTCCTTCATCACGAACATCCGACAGCCCCGGATATCCAGCTTGATGCCACTTTTTCTCTTGAATATCCGACAGATGTCCCTCCCAACGTCACTGGATCCCTTTCATCTTGAAATAAGTTAGATTCAACTGTCAAGATGCCGTCAATTTTAACAGATCTACACAATTCAAATTCCACATAACTACACTCACATAATGGACACCCAGCATATTCAAACAATCCAGTTGTCACTTTGAATTCCACTAAATCCTGTAAACCCATTGGTGGACTGAGAAATTACATCACAAAAAGATTCAGGCGTGTTAGATGGTTTTACTTGTTGCTCCAACTGTTGTTTCCGCCATTTAATTCTTCTGTTCTGGAACCAAACTTTAACTTGAGATTCTGTCAAATTTAATGAAGAGGCCAATATGAACCTGAAACAAAGAATGAAGTTTAATTAAATACATGTATAAGAATTAAGACAATTTGTACAATTTGCAAAGGAAGGTTGGGGTTCAATTTTTGGTTGCACTTGAAAATTTACCTCTTCTTTCGTTAGTTAGAAGTGTATGTCACAGTGATTTTGGAAAATGGTTATTATTAATTATTAATCATTGCATCGGTACAAAACGCTTTCACTTCATCTAAAACGTCTCAATTTAACCTGTATTGTAACGTAAAACCTCATTCACAAAAAGCAGTTAAACATCCCTAAATAACATATATTGCAGTACTTTAAACCAGGGGTCAAAATGGTTTCAAAAGCGCGAATCACAGTGCTCTCATCGCCCAGGTTCAAATACAAATCGTGAAGCTTGTTACATAGTTAGATTTCCAAATACACTTCTGTTTTCTCAGACACTCCTATTTTCCCCAATATTTTTAACTGACTCTCTAATTGAACGTAAAACACCTTTTTTCCAACTTCATTAAAAAAAAAATAGATTGCTTTCTGAACAATCTATCAAAACTTCTTCTTAGTGGTGATTGTTACGTGGCGAATAAAATGAAAGTTGATGTTTTTGGTGCAAAATTCTAAATTGGAGATTTTTTTTTCAGATCTGCGCAAATAAGTTACACGTATAACAAAAAATTAAAGTTCTCACCTGTCAGTTCCCACCATGTATTGTTGTTTCTGAAATTCATTTTCTAATACTTGTAGTTGTTCTGGAGTAAAAATAGTTCGGTTACGTTTAGGTTTGGTATTATGTCTTTCTAAATTCACAGCGCCTTTCTGTTCTTCTAAATCTGTGAACAGAAATTTTTAAAAAATTATTTTTTATTCAGGGCATAAAAAAAGGTGTCGAATTAACAAACTATAACAATTCATTTTGATACGGCACAAAAACATATGGTGTTTAACCTGAATTGTGTGACACTTAGAACTATTAAAAAGATATTAACAAAGGGGAAATAATTCGTTGAAAAGGGATACTTAAATTATGATTATCTGATTATTACTTAAACTGGATGGAGACAATATTGCTTCGATATTAGGGTGTAAATCCTGGTAAACATTTTCGCAACGTTAACATCCCCTCCACCACATTACATCCCCTGAAAACTCTAAGAATGTTTTTAGAACAGACAAGAACTCAACACCGACATAAAAGTTTCAAGTCAAGTTCAAGTGCCATATTATTTTCAGCTGGAAAAAATACAAAAATAGTTTATTACATAAATTATCAGACAAATAAAATAATAAATCCCTTACCTTTAGTCATGTTGTAATCAGCGGTTTGTCTGATGGGTGTATGGTCTCCTGTGTGATATGGGTGATAGTTACCATGGCGTCTGTGATGACGTCGAATGGGTGTCACTCTATCCTTCATTTGTCCTTGCATAGTGGTTCCAGTGTCCGGTGACCCCAGTCTTGGTGATAAAACTTGGACATCGTCAACTCTATCCCGGCTTAAAATAGCGTCTATTGTAAATGAATCGGAATTTCTTCTTTTTCCAGCCAGTAATGGGGATACCGATGTCGGATAATAAGCAGGAAGACAAGGTACTGCTGAAGGATATTCATAAAAATCCATTAATTTTTCAGTGTATGGTGTACTGTATGGCCAATATCCAGATGGGAATGGAAAATTTGCCAAGTGCTCATTTGAATTCATCTTTGAATTAGCTTTCCTTTAGCCTTCTGCTATTTTGGTAAAACGAAATTTCAAAATATGTATCCTGACAGTTGGAATAAAGGTAAAACTGCGTGTGATATCCGTGAAAAAGCTCAAACGAAATATCGCAATTCACAAGTATACAAATTCACAATAGAGTCTAAAGAAGTTGTGGTTCATTTGAAAAATCGCCCTCTTATTTATTTGAAAGTAATTTCAAATTTCCTAGACGTTCAACCAATCAGCGAGCTCGGGGTATCATTGGTAATTAATGATATTAATCATTTAAAGGTGATGAATACTTAATTAAAATCATATAAACATATTACCCCGGTGGCAGATTTCGTCCAATAGGCGTGGATGTTCACACCTTTCAGTATTGCTTAGACTAATCCGATGTACGTTTAACCTAAGGGACGTTGGTGAAAATTAAGTGGTCATTAAATTTTCGGATTATTAGATTAATTAATCCGGTAACACCTTGATTGGTCATTACCTGATAATTAGCACATAATAGTTTTGTCGGAAAAGTTTATTGAAATAATGGACATGAACGGATACAAGTTAATGAAGTAGAAAGTGTTGTTTAAACATTCTATATTTATAATGATATTAAATAATTCAAGTAATTAATTAATGAGTGTTTCAATTAATCAATAATTATCAAATCACATTTTTGTACGATTTTCAGTTTTGTGGACATATTGCTTGTTATTGTTCTAATTACATTACTTGTAGAATTACGAAGTTTACGTACATCGTTGTATGTTGTAGAATTACCAATAAGTTAATACTATTATTATTATAAAACTACATGTATATAGATGTCACGACTAAACTTGATGAAAAATCAAATATATTCAGAAAAAAAAAACAGAAATCATGAATGTAACAAATTATATTGGGGAATATAAAGATGATACAAGATTGATTGATTGATTGATTTATTGATTTGTTTGTTTATTTTATTTACTTAATTTTTTTTTTGGAAAAATTCTTTTATTATTATTATTATTATTATGATTATTATAGATGCTGAGTATCAATACTTGATTTTCACCAATATTTCATCAAGTGCAAGTTACCTCTAAACTTTTATTATTATTTTTATTATTAATCCGTTGTTGTGTTGTTAAAGACTGTGATCTGTTAGACAGTTGTCCGTACTCGAAGTTTACAGTTTGGAGAAATGTTTAACACCCTACACATCTACAATCAAACCAGTGATTGTAATTTGTTTAAGACCTGATGAATCAAAATCAACCCCTTCAGTACCTTCTTTTTCAATTACTGATCAGAAGCTGTACGTAGTTTATATAATTCTGTACTATTTGTTTTTCCTGTCATGTAATTTTTATGTAGTGTTAACTAACGAAATTTTAAAATCCTTTCTACATGTCACTGGTGTACCAGCAATGTTGAAAGTTTTGATTTTTGACAAATTAAGCTTTCTAGGTAAAATTTCTTAAATGAATATATTTTAATTTTACAATCCACATCATTTATTTATTTATTTATTTATTTTCAATTCATTCATTCATTTTGCTTTTGTAGGAAGGTCAAATAAAGAAAAACTATAAAGTGTTTTAAATATGGTAATTATATGTACTTCTAAATGAGAGATAGAGGTCAGTGAGAGAGAGAGAGAGAGAGAGAGAGAGAGAGAGAGAGAGAGAGAGAGAGAGAGAGAGAGAGAGATTTGTCGCTGATGTATTACACCTATAAAATAATATCATTTTGATTTTTTAAAAAGAATTTTAGAAATGCAGAGAAGAAAGAAGAATTTTAGGAAGAAGAGACCTAAGGGTGTTTTTTTTTTTTAAATTATCACACATTAGAACATCAGTGTGTTGGTTATACTTATAATGTATGTAACACCTTGCTAAATGAAAACAATCATGAAAATATTATAATGATACATTAACCATTTAATTAACACCTATCAATATTATATAATTACTATCATAGTCTCAATCTTGTTATCTTCATCCTAATTAAGCACAAAACAGCATGTAATTCCTGTATCTAAGGGGTAAAATGGAATCGAATTCATTATGGGTTTGGATCAATGTTTTTTTTAATGACTGAAATTTCAATTTTAATTAAAAATTTGTGGATTTGTTAATCTTTATTGTCAATGCTGTGGTATAAATTCGTAAAAAAAAATTAAAACGTAGAAGTCGTACGTTAAAACGTTGAAACCGTTAAAACCGTTTCAAATGCCACCGATATAAATAATGTTTTTGGCTGTCTAGTCATAAAACAATCCTGATTGGTTGGTTGATTGTTGTTTTACGTCACATCAGCAATTTTTCAGCTATTTGTTACAAGGCAATTTTGATTGATCTCGAGGATTAAATCTTAACAAAAGTTCAAGAGCCCTTTACAAATTTCAAATTTGGGGCTTAACTTTTATACATTTTTTTTTACTTTTTGAACCTTTCTTTGGATGCTAAATCTTCAAAAGAATATTATGGCATGTTCACATGAAATGGTTTTTTTTAAATTATTTTTTTTTAAAATTAATTTATTAGGACCCCTCTATAATTTCTCCATGTAGGGCCCCACCATCAAGATTTATTAAATATCTAAGATCTAGCAATTATTTGCTTTAAATTTGTATCAGGTGAGTTACATATTGACAAAACTAAAATATGGAAATAATATGATAAATTAAAAGTGAATAAAAGTGACACCTTGAATATCAGAATATCTTGAAAACAATTAAAATTAATCCAATTTCAAATTTGTCAGCCATTTCAAATAAAAGAGTTATGTATGTAACAGGAAAGGGAATTAATGCAGTGGCTAAGCTGGGACTCAAACCCAGGTCCTTCCCAAATACAAGCGGAACACTCTACTGACTGAGCTACCCGACCACCTATCATGCATGGTCCACAACATATAGACATGTAGAGCAGGCAAAGACATAAATCTCTGACATGGCACATGCTTATTATTTGTATAACTTATATTGCCACCATATTAATTTTGATAACACACACACACACACACACACACACACACACACACACACACACACACACACACACAAGAACTGGCGCTTTCTCCACCGTTGTAATACAGATATATATATATATATATATATATATATATATATATATATATATATATATATATATATATATATATATATATATATTTATAAAAACTGCAAATGTGGCCTGAAAAATTCATTATCAGTGACATACAAAACACAATTAAATGTCAGTGGCCTTACGTACATGACGTAGGAAGTGACAATACCGGTATTATGTATAATCAGCGTTATTTAAAACAGAGTCTGTTTAAAATGTAGCTGATATAATTAAGAAAGAATGCTCTAGAAACAATACTACTATCAGTCCATAATTGTTTGTCGTATGCATATTTGGAGAACAAAATTCCATATTTAAACAAAAGCATTGAAAAAACCCATGTTAAATTTACTAACCTAATTGGGAAAAATAACCAGACTTATTCAAAAAGTTTATTTTAATTCTATGCATATAACAATTTTTAATGTTTTCAACAAGATAACAAATCCTCTCTGTCCAAAATATCCCTTGTGCACTTTCATAGGATATTGTGTCATGATTTGAATATTTTTGATGATCACCCCCTGAAAAATCTGAACAATAATGAACACATAATTATTAACTTATGGCACTTTCCTACAATTTTCGAATTGGAAAAAAATCAAAACTTTTTAGCTACTGGTATATCTATTGCATCTTTTGACATCAATTTATTTTTCATATTTCTTTTAAATTCAACACCATGTAGTAAGGAAATGTGGTCTGCATATTCATTCATTTGGCCTTTATTAACCTTAAAATACCCTGATGTAATCTTGGGTGAGGCACAATTGGATCATTGAAGTAATTAAATTTACCGGTAAGCTTTTTCAAAAATCTGTTCTATGCACAGAAGAATTCAGAGAAGATTTTATAAATTTAAAAATAGAATTTTGTTAGGTCAATTTTTTAAAATTCAATCTTACTGTTATTATTATCAGGAAAGTTTTGAATAAAACAAATATTTAGAAAAAACCATGTGACAAACAATTATGGACCAAATGTAAATACTTTCAAATCTTATGTGCTAAAAAAATGTACATACTAGGCAGAGTTTGGATAGGGGTGGGGCGAGATGCCCAGGGTCTGGATTTGAATCAAGGTATATCTGAAAGTATAACAGAACCACACAGCTGTACTATAATATATTTTTTATTTCATGATTTTAATTCACACACACACACACACACACACACACACACACACACACACACAATCTGTAACATGGAACCATTTATCACAATTTGCAACATCTCAACAACAATAATGTAATAAAATTAGCAAAAACATAATCTTTTGTGTTAATGTTTTTTTTTTTAGAAAAAATATTTTTTTCAACTTAGCCCCAGAAATCAAATAAATGACATGTCTGTAAAGGAAAAAAAATTTTTTTTTCTAATTGTTTACAGAATCATGTCTGTATAGGATAAAAAAAAATTTTTCTAATTGTTTACAGAATAAATAATTTAAAATACTTTAAGTTTTCACAACATACACGTATTTGTATCTTAGTGTTAAAATTGTGAAATCTACAATATGCATATGACCTAAAAACATATTTAAGTGATGGAAGATTTATATTTAAACAGATCCATTCTTATAAAGAACGTCAGTCATCAATAAGTATTTATTTACAAAACTGTAAATGCTTCAACCTAATAATAATGGAACTCGCCAGCATACTACATGATCAATACCTCTTAATGTATGTGCAGAATGAAATGAATAATTTTTACATGAAATATTCCGGAAAAACATTGTTATTCTGGGAAAACTGCTCTTTATGCAATTCCACATATTGCCAATAGAAATAATTTTCCAGCATAAATGCTATGAGTACGTATCACATGGAGCTCTGGGGAATTCCATTATGAGATAACTTTTTAAAAACTGTTACATGCATGACACAAAATCTGATGCTGTGGTAAGTAAGTAAGTAAGTAAGTAAAAAAAAAAACAAACTCTGCAATATGTAGCAATAAGTTGCTTTTAAATTGAGAAATGTGAGGACAGGTGTCCTTATAAGCAAGTCAAACTGTTAATTGATAGTAATCAGTCAGTAAAATTGGTATTTAATTAAATAAAACATATTACACAGAAAACATAAGTGAATATACATGTAGGTCTAAACAGACTGCTACCTTATATCAGTGTCCCTTAAGACAAATTTTTTTTATACATATTTCTCACTGTCCGTCTTGATTGAATTGTGTTCCTGTAGCAACTTGCCGCAAATACATGTAGCTGCAAAATTGCTGAGGCAGCTTAAAACAATAATTCACCCACCCAATCACTCCTTTAGCAACTTAAAATCATTTATATAACACCACCACAAAAAAATATATTTAGTAATGAGTAGCATTTAACTGAAGAAAAATAACCCATATAAATATCTGTACCAGTGTCTCTTTAAGACAAGAACAGTTGAAAAAAAAACAAATTTTTCTTTATCCATCTTGACTGATCAATGTCCCTTTACAGCAAGTTAAAATCATTTTCATACCTATATAAATACCGCTTCAGGTATACTATATAATGAATCTGAAATTCCTTTACAGTTTATTAAGAATAGACCAAAATCATCCAGTATAAATAAGGAGCATTTAATTGAAGAAATATATCACATCATATTGTACCATTGTCCATTAAGACAAGTTCAGATGTATACATATTTCTAATCTTCATTCTTTAGGTTCAGACTCGTGCCTTGCTAAGGCTATGGGTACATTGGTGCCAGCAGGACCTTTAAAATGATACCTGAAATAAAAGTACAGTATCAAAGTATAATATACTGAAAATTCTGAGGCCCTAGAACCTGGTAAACAGAAATAACAAAAGATACTACAGGAATAATGTAGCTCATCTGCACATTAGTCGGTCAAAAACGTTAACCTTAAACAAAATGCTGAATCAACTAAAAATCATAAGCACTTACACTTCTAAAACTACATACAGCATTCTGCAATTCATTTGGACAAGGTCAAAAATATATGTATATAATTTGTAATAGCAAATTGGGTAGGTCGGTTTTAAAAAAAACCTTCATCTATAATACAGAAGATCCCAAATGTGAGCTCCACTTAAACCCCCAAAACATAATCACATGCTGGAAGTCATACAATGACAACAAACAATAAAACAAAAAACAAAAAAAAATGATATTGTAAATAATCAAGTGAAACTGGATGGTTTTTGCTGACAAGAATGAGTTGATGATGTCTTCAAGCCCAGTAAGTGCTTGAAATACTGTAACAAATAAGTCACTTACAGAATATGTATATATTATTACCCTAGACAACTAGTCACATCAGTCTCTTCTGTATTAAATTCAGCAACAGGTACCCCTCTTAATGCCACCTGGGGAGCAAACATAGCAGCAGGGTAGACAACTGATGATGTCCCAACCTGTAAAAAGATAGTTGCTAAGTAAAACATGTAAAAAGGCGATGATTTAGCCAAACAAAAGTATTTTCAAGGATTAACACTGATGGTCAAGGAAGTGTAAAAGTATTGAGCTAAAGAAGTGCAAAACCATCATCGGAAATGTCTGTAAAATTAAAATGTTTAGAACACTTGTATCTAACATTTTTAATTTTTATAAAAAATGTTTTTGCATTCCACTGGACATTAGACAGATTATTACAGATTCATTTTAAAAAATTCTGTTAATTTAGATTTTTTTTTTACCTATTTATTCATGAGAGTAACCAGATGCCAAATTTCAATTGTAACAAATATATTATTTTGATATAAACCACTTGTAATTATGCTGGCCATTTTCTAATAATGTCATCTGTGATATTAGTTTTATGATCAGTTCACGTTTATTTTTATAATTTCATACTTTTAAATTTTTACATTAATTTAGACTTTTAATACTATTATTTCTGTTTTTTTTCAATATTTTCTGATGATGAGACTTTAAACCTCCACCCCTCCCTCCCTCACACACTCCTATGATGCTAAAATATGTGTTTAAATACTCTGTATTAAGAACAAGAATGCCACAGATTCAAATGTCTCATCTGGTTAGTTTTTAATCGAGAAGAAAATTATTACTTTAACATTTTGACATGCCGCCGCCGCTACCACCTACGACAACACTGGAATAGTAATACCTAAGTCTTGCTTTATGGTAATGCCAGGCTCGACAAAAATCACTATATTAACATGAATCGCCACACATCTATCATATATAAATACATACTACAAGGCACAGGTCACATTCTGATAGTTCCTTTTCTGCAGCAGCCATGACATTGTGATCCAGACTCTCGCCAAACCACACGACATGTGGTCTTGTCATTCCACCACATCCAGCTTTTTTACATCTAAAAAAAAAAGAGCAATAAAAACAACAGTTTATTATAAAATTGGAGCAAAAATGATTGATTTTAATGTTGGTTATTGTTGCATCAGCATTTGTTTTAGCTATTTACAATGAGATCCGAGGTTATTAATATTTTAAAATAAACCTAAAAACAAGTTTGTATTTGTGTGAGATGGGCAAGTGTGTATTATGGGCTGCCTTGTATTACCAGCATTCAGGGTGACTTTTTGTTAGGATGCTTTCCCGACTAGTCAGTAAGCTGAAGACAAGCATACTGCTACCGAAGACATATTATAATGGCAACATGTAAACCAGTAGATAATCTGTGTCCTTAATACCCAGACCCAGACAAGGAAGTAGTATTTTAAAATTTAAAATCTTATGTTTGACTTGACCAGGGTTCAAACCCTTGACCTCTAGAGGTGGACTCTCTACCACAGACCTACTGAGGCATAAAGATCTCATAAAATACAGTATGTATGGTTTATATTATCTTAGTTACTTTGGTAACAGTTCTTTAGGTATTCTGGCATCCACTGCATCAGGATCTGGTGCACTGAAAAACAAAAAATAGAAGCAGTTATAGAGAATCCAGGATACCAGTCTGCAAAGAGAAAACACTGATATTTGGCAAGTGAACAGACAAACTTTCTCGCACAAGGATCTCCCTAAACGAGAAGGTGAAAGACATAGTGATCTATAAGGCAGCACCTAATGACCTGGACACAGACACCACATGTTATAAAGGAGTTCAACTGAGATTTATAAAGAATAAATAATATTGTGAATGAAAAATTGTATAAATAAAACTTACCCATAAGGCCATAACTGAATTATCGTAAAAGCAAATTTCAATTTAAAAATAGAATACTATCAAATATTCTTTTTAATATCTCAAATTTATGTCAGGATAAATCTACTTTCCTTCATTCCTGAAAAAAAAATGTTTCAAAAACCAAAGTAAAGGATAAAGGCAACTATGAAATAATGGGACACTTTCATATAATTTAGGGAATTTCATACATGCTCTTTTGCCTTTCAAGGAACGGACATGAGAAGACTGTCAAATAATTTATACCTGTTGTCTCTCAAATTTGAGCCTGGACGGGTCTGACCAAACTTTAAAATTGGAAGTGACTTTTCTTTAGCCAAGCACATGGCATTTAGAAACGAAATTCAGGAGGAGACCTTAAAAACTGATGCCTCATGTCATGACAGGCATAGAGGGCTACAGAACCCTCCGAAAGGTAAAATTTCTGCCACTTCGCCTACAGCTTGTAATGTCTTGATCCATGTGTAATATTCTTGACTGGGACATAAAACCCCAGTAAATCAAATCAAATCAAATATCAAATTTAGGTAACACATATTTCTAAACTTACCCTTTGTCTTCCAGTGCTGGGCAGTGAGGGCTGTCATAACTTACCCTTTGCCTTCCAGTGCTGGACAGTGAGGGCTGTCATAACTTGCCCTTGGCCTTCCAATGCTGGGCAGATAGGGTTATCATAACTTGCCCTTCGCCTTCCAATTCTGGGCAGATAGGGCTGTCATAACTTACCATTTGCCTTCCAGTGCTGGACAGTCAGGGCTGTCATAACTTATCCTTTGCCTTCCAGTGCTGGACAGTGAGGGCTGTCATAACTCACCCTTTGCCTTCCAGTGCTGGAGAGTGAGGGCTGTCATAACTCACCCTTTGCCTTCCAGTGCTGGACAGTGAGGGCTGTCATAACTTACCCTTTGCCTTCCAGTGCTGGACAGTGAGGGCTGTCATAACTTACCCTTTGCCTTCCAGTGCTGGACAGTGAGGGCTGTCATAACTTGCCCTTCGCCTTCCAATGCTGGGCAGAAAGGGTTATCATAACTTACCATTTGCCTTCCCGTGCTGGGCAGATAGGGTTATCATAACTTACCATTTGCCTTCCAGTGCTGGGCAGATAGGGCTGTCATAACTTACCCTTTGCCTTCCAGTGCTGGGCAGATAGGGCTGTCATAACTTACCATTTGCCTTCCAGTGCTGGGCAGATAGGGCTGTCATAACTTACCCTTTGCCTTCCAGTGCTGGGCAGATAGGGCTGTCATAACTTACCCTTTGCCTTCCAGAGCTGGGCAGATAGGGCTATCATAACTTACCCTTTGCCTTCCAGAGCTGGGCAGATAGGGCTGTCATAGTTTTTACTGACATCTCCACATTTAGTACATCTGATTGTAAACAAATTACCTACAAAACAAATAATGTAAAATTTGTACAAAAAATGTTTGGAGATACAAATTTGTATATACCATGTATTTTCATACCGTAATGTCACTAAATGGCCTAATTTACAAGTCAATAGTAAAGGACTCAAACACCAAATGTTTCATAAAGTTTTTCTCATGTAATTTTCATACTCAATCCAAGTATAAGCTATTAAAGAAGAATTTACAAATTCCAGTTGATTATTTCAGATGAGATTAAATTAGGTTTTGAGGTTCAAAGAACACTTTACCCTTCTGTAGTGAAGACTGGGTGGTAACTAAAGACAGGTAATTATAAGTAAAAATTAACAGACTGGTCGCTACAGACAGGGGGCATTAGTAGTGAACATTAACAGAATGCTTAAATCACACAGAGTGCTTGCTAGTACAAGTCAGATCATAAAACACACTAGCACATCCTATTCATATAGGAACTTTTTCATTGATTAATCCTTAGGGATGCAACGTTAGCCCTTTGCAGTTCGGGTAAATTTGGAAATTTTTACAGGTCATATGTGCACTTTTTTTTTAGAGCTACATAAATTATTGTGGCTGCAACACAGAACTTAGTATTAAATCGTAGGACTTGGCAAAAATTATTAACATATTTTGAAGGTCAAATATTGGCACCAAGATCTTTTTACTGGGGTCAAAGAACAATATTTCATCATTTTTTAAACGGGAAAAGTGCAAATTTGAACTGAAGAACTGTAAAGGGTTAAACAACAAAGCAACAAATCAATGAACAAACCATGAAGTTCCTAGTATATTTTCTGATCCTGCCCTTTTATGAAGTTCATCAATATTCTGGGTTATCACGACAACTCGTCGATTCTGCTTCTTTAGTCTTTTTTCACACTCTGCAATGGCAATATGAGCCTAAAAAGGAATACAATGTTTTATTCTTAAAATTTTTCTGACACGTATAGATCAAAACAGCTTCAACATAAAACATTTTTGTAACCACTGAATGATTATACAAAGATCGTCAATGTAATAACAAATACCATATATCTATAATTTAATTTTATGTTTTATATCCAACAAAAAAAGTTTAAATATACCTCTACAGAATATTTTTTTTCATTAATACAATACATAATAATTAAATTTTACAAATTTCTAACCATTTCATTGGATGAAAAGCGAAAATATGTTCAGGTCATTTCTCAATGACTCAAACTAAATTAGCCATGCCCACACACGTACCGAAATGTTTGACAATGTAGTAATCTAGAAAGAACTACTTTTAATGCACATCATTTTACCTTGTTTTAAAGTAATTTAAAGCAAAAAGTGCATAAAGTTATTCTCTCATTTGATTAAGTTGTCTTTTAAATTCGATAATAAGTACTGAATCTGATTTTCATTCAGGTAATTGAGAAATAACTCAAATGGACACTATGCACATTGTATACTTCACAAAGCAAATTACAAAGTGTGCACAGTGTCCATTTAGGTTATTTCTCAATGACCCGAATAAAATTCAGTGCTAATATCATTATAAAATTTATGAAATATTCTATCAATGGATAATGAATTATTGTTTGTTTCATGTTTTCTCTTACAAAGGTCCTTAACTTTGTTAAATATTATCTTAGAAATACCAGTGAAGTTGTAATCTGTTTACTCTGTAACAATGTTATTTTTAACTTTTTGATAAGTACCACCCGCTTTTATTGGCTAATTTTGCTGGTTACCAAGGGAGATGGTTAAGATGGACAAGTTAGTCTTACTGTGTTTGCTAGTTACCAGGTTAGAAACTGGAGAAAGGGGGGAAGAGGGGATACTGAAAATATTACCCGATTAAGGTTTTTTGTTGTTAATTTGCTGGTTACCAAGGGGAATTGTTTATACTTACAAGGTAGTCTGACTTTGTTTGATAGTTACCAGGGTTGGGTCTGGAGGGGTGAGGAGGGAGAGAATACTGTATTATTACTAGATATGGGTATTTAGTTGTTAATTTGCTGGTTACTAAGGAGAATGGTTCATACTTACAAGGTAGTCTGACTGTGTTTGCTAGTTACCAGGGTGGGGTCGGAGAAAGGGGGGAATTCTGAAAATATAACCCAATTAAGGTTTTTTGTTGTTAATTTGCTGGTTACTAAGGAGAATGGTTTATACTTACAAGGTAGTCTGACTGGGTTTGCTAGTTACCAGGGTGGGGTCTGGAGAGGTGAGGAGGGAGGGGATACTGTATTATTACTAGATAAGGGTATTTAGTTGTTAATTTGCTGGTTACTAAGGGGAATGGTTTATACTTACAAGGTAGTCTGACTTTGTTTGCTAGTTACCAGGGTGGGGTCTGGAGAAAGGGGGGGGGATACTGCATTATTACTAGATAAGGGTATTTAGTTGTTAATTTGCTGGTTACTAAGTGGAATGGTTTATAATTACAAGGTAGTTTGACTTTGTTTGCTAGTTACCAGGGTGGGTCTGAAGAAAGGGGGTGGGGATACTGCATTATTACTAGATAAGGGTATTTAGTTGTTAATTTGCTGGTTACTAAGTGGAATGGTTTATAATTACAAGGTAGTCTGACTTTGTTTGCTAGTTACCAGGGTGGGGTCTGGAGAAAGGGGGTGGGGATACTGCATTATTACTAGATAAGGGTATTTAGTTGTTAATTTGCTGGTTACTAAGGGGAATGGTTTATACTTACAAGGTAGTCTTGACTTTGTTTGCTAGTTACCAGGGTGGGGTCTGGAGAGGTGAGGAGGGTGGGGATACTGCATTATTACTAGATAAGGGTATTTAGTTGTTAATTTGCTGGTTACTAAGGGGAATTGTTTATAATTACAAGGTAGTCTTGACTTTGTTTGCTAGTTATCAGGATGGGGTCTGGAGAGGTGAGGAGGGTGGGGATACTGCATTATTACTAAATAAGGGTATTTAGTTGTTAATTTGCTGGTTACTAAGGGGAATTGTTTATAATTACAAGGTAGTCTTGACTTTGTTTGCTAGTTACCAGGGTGGGGTCTGGAGAGGTGAGGAGGGTGGGGATACTGCATTATTACTAGATAAGGGTATTTAGTTGTTAATTTGCTGGTTACTAAGTGGAATGGTTTATAATTACAAGGTAGTTTGACTTTGTTTGCTAGTTACCAGGGTGAGGTCCGGAGAGGTGAGGAGGGAGGGGATACTGTATTATTACTAGATATGGGTATTTAGTTGTTAATTTGCTGGTTACTAAGTGGAATGGTTTATAATTACAAGGTAGTCTGACTTTGTTTGCTAGTTACCAGGATGGGGTCTGGAGAGGTGAGGAGGGTGGGGATACTGCATTATTACTAGATATGGGTATTTAGTTGTTAATTTGCTGGTTACTAAGTGGATTGGTTTATACTTACAAGGTAGTCTGACTTTGTTTGCTAGTTACCAGGGTGGGGTCTGGAGAGGTGAGGAGGGAGGGGATACTGTATTATTACTAGATAAGGGTATTTAGTTGTTAATTTGCTGGTTACTAAGGGGAATGGTTTATACTTACAAGGTAGTCTGACTTTGTTTGCTAGTTACCAGGGTGGGGTCTGGAGAAAGGGGGGGGGGGATACTGCATTATTACTAGATAAGGGTATTTAGTTGTTAATTTGCTGGTTACTAAGTGGAATGGTTTATAATTACAAGGTAGTCTGACTTTGTTTGCTAGTTACCAGGGTGGGGTCTGAAGAAAGGGGGTGGGGATACTGCATTATTACTAGATAAGGGTATTTAGTTGTTAATTTGCTGGTTACTAAGTGGAATGGTTTATAATTACAAGGTAGTCTGACTTTGTTTGCTAGTTACCAGGGTGGGGTCTGGAGAAAGGGGGTGGGGATACTGCATTATTACTAGATAAGGGTATTTAGTTGTTAATTTGCTGGTTACTAAGGGGAATGGTTTATACTTACAAGGTAGTCTGACTTTGTTTGCTAGTTACCAGGGTGGGGTCTGGAGAGGTGAGGAGGAGGGGATACTGTATTATAACTAGATAATGGTATTTAGTTGTTAATTTGCTGGTTACTAAGGGGAATTGTTTATACTTACAAGGTAGTCTGACTTTGTTTGCTAGTTACAAGGATGGGGTTTGGAGAGGTGAGGAGGGAGGGGATACTGTATTATTACTAGATAAGGGTATTTAGTTGTTAATTTGCTGGTTACTAAGGAGAATGGTTTATACTTACAAGGTAGTCTTGACTTTGTTTGCTAGTTACCAGGGTGGGGTCTGGAAAGGTGAGGAGGGAGGGGATACTGTATTATTACTAGATAATGGTATTTAGTTGTTAATTTGCTGGTTACTAAGGAGAATGGTTTATACTTACAAGGTAGTTTGACTTTGTTTGCTAGTTACCAGGGTGGGGTCTGGAGAGGTGAGGAGGGAGGGGATACTGTATTATTACTAGATAAGGGTATTTAGTTGTTTATTTGCTGGTTACTAAGGGGAATGGTTTATACTTACAAGGTAGTCTGACTTTGTTGGCTAGTTACCAGTGTTGGGGTCTGGAGAAAGGGGGGGGGGGAATACTGAAAATATTACCTGATAAAGGTTTTTTGTTGTTAATTTGCTGGTTACTAAGGGGAATGGTTTATACTTACAAGGTAGTCTGACTGTGTTTGCTAGTTTCCAGGATTGGGTCTGGAGAGGTAAGGATGGAGAAGATACTGTATTATTACTAGATATGGGTATTTAGTTCTTTATTTGCTGGTTACTAAGGGAATGGTTTATACAAGGTAGTCTTGACTTTGTTTGCTAGTTACCAGGGTGGGGTCTGGAGAGGTGAGGAGGGAGGGGATACTGCATTATTACTAGATATGGGTATTTAGTTGTTAATTTGCTGGTTACTAAAGGGATTGGTTTATATGGACAAGTTGGTCTTACTTTTTGCTGGTTACAAGGGCTGGGGTAGTGGAGGGGGGGGGGAGGGAGAGGGATACTGACATTATTACCTGATAATAGTTTTTCAGGTTTTAGTTGTTAATTTGCTTGTTACTAAAGGGATTGGTTTATATGGACAAGTTGATCTTACTGTGTTTGCTGGTTATCAGAGGGGGTTGTGGAGAGGTAAGGAGGTAGGGGGATTCTGACATTATTACCTGATTAGGGTTTTTAGTTGCCATTACTTCTCTTCTGTAGTGATAAAACTCCCAAACAAGCGATGGATTCTCAGCAAATGCTGTAGGAGAAGCAAGGTCCTGAAAAACACAAATCATGTTTTTACAAAAACACTTGACAATTATATATGATGAAATTTTTCACAGTTGGTGATCAATCTGTTTGGGTCATAGGAAAGAACAAGTTTGTGTAAAATGATAAGTTCATGATAAATTGCATGTCACAATAACTTACAGGTGCTCTCCACTTTCTCCAGAATCCCCCAGCTCCTCTAAATGTTGGAACTCCACTTTCAGCACTCACACCAGCTCCAGCTAACACAACAATGTGCTTAGCTTTAGCAAAATCTTCACGAAATGCAGCCATGTCCGAACTTGGTCTACTCTGAAAGTGATAAATAGTATTAAATATCTATATTAATTGCTGAAAAATTGTTTTAAAATGACCTCAAGTATTGTCAAAAACATTATAGCAGTATTAAAAAATATCACAAGTTGTGTGAGTAATTAACAACACAAACTTATTATTATGATGGTTTTTGCTTTTTTTGGAAGGAGGAGGGGGGGAGGGGCTGGGGGAATCTTTGACCAATATTCACTGTTTCTTTTAAAGACTGTTTTGCTAATATTGTAACTGTAGAATACATTAAAGTAATTCAAATGCTTTATTGAACCTTGTTTTGGTAAGTTAAAATGACATCTTAAATTCATGTTTACCATAGTTAAAGTAGAAATTAAGTCCAATATATTTAAAACAGAATAATAGAAATTATACCCTCCACATTATAAAATTTAATTGAAAGGGTAAAAACTATGGAATATAAGATGAAATAGCACCACAGTGTCATTTCTAAGCTAAAAATCTTCTTTTTAAAAATACATACTGGACTCTTCATAAATTGTAATTTAGCATAAGCACATGGCCAAAATCTGCTAATTACTTTAAGGACATTAGTGTAAAGTTACCAAGAAGCACCTGTTTAATCAAAGAAACAAACTTAATGGAGGGCACATTATTATATGCCATATAGTGAATCTAGTAAATATTACACTGTACTTTACTTAAAACACTGTTTATAGCCACTACATATTGTTGGAGTGTCCTGACAGGCTATCCTCATGTGTGTCAGCAGTGTTTTTTTCAAGTGGGACATTTGTCATGTGCATAATTTTGAATTTTTTTGACAATCCAGAATATTTCTTTTGGTAAAAGTTCAAAATTCTGCACATTGACACATTGTTCCACGTCCTTATAGTTCATAATTGAGAGAAATATGAAGACTTATACATATCTTTAATTACAAATCTTTTGTTGTCAGAATTTTCTGAGTGAGTCCTGTATCCTACAAAGAAAAAGAAAGAAAGATATTTTATCTTCTAAATACTATGAATGATTTACTTACACCATCATTGTTGACCAGCTGATTTGCAAGGAGAAAAAAATCCATTTTCTTGTCTCTTCTAATGCTTCTTAAACCCGGACGTGTACGTCTGAATGCTTGTGACAATATTGATAACATTGGTATTTAATAAAACAACGGGGAAACACCTAACCGATAATAATTCTATAAATAAATTTTGGAAATACCCCGGATTGTCCCTGACGATAATGGCCGTAATAAATTATACCTCATTTATAAACAAAATTGACATTTTAAGTATTTATAAGACTCTTTTAGTCTGATATCATTCATTTCATTCCATTTTCTAAACTAAATCATCAAAAATAACCATAAATAATGCACTACATGAGGTTGTTACTTAAAACAACTTAAGAAGTTATTGATGTATAATAAAATCTAAAGTAAATAATGATGTGGACCCACATGAAACCCGGTTGTTATAAACATCAATCCATTCTGTTTTTTTAATGTTTAATATATACCGTTCAAACGTCCCTTTAATGTTTTATTCAGTTTCAATTTTTCTTTTAGTTTTTTTTATTATGTCATTAATTTCTATTTTCATTTTCCACTACGAATCAGTTGTTTTTCATGAAAAAAAAATTCCCACTTTCCCTACATGGGTCTTGATGGTTTTAGCTAGGTAAAATGTGGCAAGCCCCAGGCTCTACATAGTTTGCCTGGTAGTTCAGCTGGAAGAGCACCCCACCAGTATCAGAAAAGTGATTTGTTCAAGTCCAAAACCGCTGCATTTTCTTCCCTTTTCTTTTAAGCTCGTCCAACCCTGGGAACTTGGGAAGTGGTCGAAAAACAAGTGTGAAACCTTGTGGTTTCGATTCACTGAGGAAAAAACTAAAAATATAGAACAGAGAAATGTGGTGGACTAGGGTGTATAACAATTCGCTAATTTATTTGAGGAACTCTAGTCAGGTTAATCGTGTATTTTTATTTAGATGTTTTTAATCGGTCACATTATAATTTTTGAGTTTTCTGATTGAAATAATCAAAAATTTATAATATGTCATATCTTTGCATCAATGTTGAGTTTAGATCGTGTCCTGTCATGATCTTTAAAAACGATAATATATCAATCGAACGCATTTATATCTTGTTCGTTGTCTACTTTCGTTATGTGAACTCGACCGCTACACTACTCAACATTTTATTGTTTAATCCTTGTTATCTCATTGACTCGTGAGTTATTCAAATTTATTTTCTATTTATTTATTTAGTTATTTAGTTATTTTTACCAGTAAGGCCATTGTTAAAAATATCATGTTTACAAAATTATCTACTTTCGTTTCATTTTGTAACAGGAAAGGGAAAAAAATACAGCGGCCAAACCGGGACTCAAACCCTGGACCTTCCCAATCATAGCGTAACGCTCTACTGACAGGGCTACCCGGTCATTTATCAAGCCCCTTCCGCTGCATTTGTTTACGGTACCCAGACTTGGTAATTACTGTACGCTGCCTTGTCTTGATTACCTTGGCATTAATTCTGGTCCATTTATGGTTTTTAGTATCGTTTTTATACGCCCGTCTATGACGGGACGTATTATGGTATGGCACAGTCCGTCCGTCCGTGCGTATGTCCACACGTCGTACGCTAACTCAAGAATGCTTTGAGCAATTTTAATGAAACTTTTGTGAAATGTTTGTATCTAAGGCAGAAAGCTCCCTTTCGTTTTTGAGATTCGTATGTTTTCTCGTTGCGGAGTTATTGACCTTTAATTGTCAAATTTTAGGCATTTTTTTGCATGTTGTACAATAACTCAAAAATGCTTGAAACAATTTGAATGAAACTTTTGTGTTATATTGGTATCCATGGCAGAGAGCCTCTATTTTATTTTTGAGATTCGTATGTTTTCTTATTGTAGAGTTATTGGCCTTTAATTGTCAATTTTCAGGCATTTTTTTTTTGCATGTTGTAACTCAAAAATCATTTGAACTTTTTTTTATGAAACTTTTGTGTTATATTTGTCCTATAATCAAAAAGGTTTGTGATTAAACATTGAGAAATAAATTTGCTACTTTTGTTTTTAAAAAAATATGTTTCAGCTAAATGTCAAGTTGTTTAAGACATAAAAAAGAAGTTTAAATATCTGACGGGCGTATCATGCGCTCCAGGCGCAGCTGTTTATTTGATATTCCTATAACTATATATTTTTCAGATTTTCAGCATTATGGCCTGTCGTTTGTGTAATGTCGAGAAACTGTCTAATGAGTTTCCTCCTACAACTGTACTTGAAGAGTGTGACCACCCCTCTCTTGTTTGTTTACGGGTATGTATAATTTATTTACTTATTTATTTATGATTTTTATGAGTAAGTAATGTCGAGAAGCAGTCTTGTCAGTTTTGTCACCTAATAACCACAATATTAAAAGTTAATAAGTGCATGTTCTAAAGAATTAATTCACTTCTGACAATATTTATTCGTGTAATTGTTCTCCAATAAAAATACGGGCTTTGAACAACCTGAGCTAAGAAAGCCTTTTGCAGTTCCCACAAATTGACCCGAACTAACCGTTTCTTTCACCACCTTGTCAAGCTACGCATGTGCTTTTTTCACTCCATTCAGTGTTTAGCACTAAACTGAATGTAGAAAAAACATTACATGTATTGAAAGTATTTGAGACGTATAGTGGAAATTATTTCTGTTAAGTTTTCAGAAATTTCAATGCCAAAAGAAAAATTTTAAAAGTTCTTTTTTCTCATTTTCATTTATTGTATTGGGTTTCTCTTTTGTTTTAGAGGGTTTCAGTTTAGTTTAAGGAAGTTTGTTTTAAAGATTCTTGTTCAGTTTCAGAAAGATGGTAACGAAGGTTCTGATTGGTTTCAAAAGGATATGTGGGATGGGTCCTGTTTTGTTTCAAAAGTATAGCTTGGTTACTGATTCATTTTGGAAAGATAGTAGGAATGGTTTCCTGATTAGTTTCAGAAGGATTGCAGGGAGGGCTCCCTGTTAAGTTTTAGAAGGATAGCTGGGAGTATTCCTGTTTAGTTTCGGAAAGTTAGAAAGAAAGGTTCATGTTTTCTTAGAAGTATATCTGGTATGGACTCTGTTTAGTTTCAGAACTTGATAGTTGGAGGGCTCCTGTTCTGTTTCAAAAGGATAGCTGGACGGTTTCTGTTCTGTTTCACAAGGGTAGTTGGAGGGTTCCTGGAAAGTTACAAAGAAAGGTTCATGTTTAGTTCAGGTCCATTTTTACAATTATTTACTCAAATGACTGTACGATCAACTCAAATATTCCCAATTTTTACTCATCAATATTTTAAAGTTTTAAAGTTTCATGAGACAATGTTTTGTTTTGTTCTACAAACCTACACTAAACATTTCAAATAATTATATACATTAGATATTAGATTTTAATTGCAATGTTTTACAAATTAACATTGAAATATTCACCAATTTGAGTTGAGTATTTTCTCAATTGAGTGAATGATTGTGAAACGTGGACCAGAAATATAGCTGAGAAGGTACCTGTTTAGTTTGAACAGAAGGATAGCTGGATTACTCATTCGTTTTGCAAAAATAGTAGGAAGGGTTTCCTGTTCAGTTTCAGAAAGATGACATTGAGGGTTCCTACTTAGTTTTAGAAAAATTGTTTGAACGGTTCTGTTTAATTTCGAAAAGTTATAAAGAAATGTTCATGTTCATATTAGAAGTATAGCTGGGAAGGACCGTGTTTAGTGTCAGAAGATATTTACTTGGATGGTTCTGTTTGGTTTCAAAAGTATAACTGGGTTACTGATTCGTTTCCGGGAAAGATAGTAGGAAGGGTTTCCTGTTTAGTTTCAGAAGGATGGCAGGGACGGTTCCTATTTAGTTTTAAAAGAATTGTTTGGACGGTTCTTTTTAGTTTCGGAAAGTTAGAAAGAAATGGTTCATGTTTTTTAGAAGTATATCTGGGACTCTGTTTGGTTTCAGAACTTGATAGTTTGGGGTTCCTGTTTTGTTTCACAAGAATAGTTACTTCAGGACTAGGTTTGAATGTGTGATGACTTACTGCTACTTATTCATTGTCAAAAATATTTCTTTTCATTTCTTTATTTTGATTTATGTTTAAGTGTGTAGTGAACTTTGTCAAAGATAAAAAGCAATGTCCCGCATGAAACATGTACACTGGCAGTGGACCCCGACTGTGAAAACATGAAATGGTTTGAGGCTATATTGAGGGAAATGTTCACGGAATACACAACTGAGTTCGCAACGCCAATTATTGGTCCCGGAGATAAAGTTATCAATATTACTGTACTGAATGGGGAATCCATGCAGCTTCCTTATAACCCGGCCATGGCAGTGTATGAGGTCAAAGGTCAAATACAAAGCAGGTTTAACCACGATATTGCTAAACAAAAGCTTCTGTACCAAGAAAAGGAGTTGAAGGTTAGAGTATGCTTGTAAATAAATTAACTTCAATTTTATAGTGTCCGGCATAATTTAAGAATTTTGAAATCTTGTCGTGAATTTAAAATAGTTGTTCATTCACACAAACAAGGAGAATTCAACATTACTGGCAATATATGCAAGGTATACGTATGAAATTTAATTATTATTTTTAGAAGGTTAACACACACACACACACACACACACTAGTTTGTGTTTAGAGATCAGCTGTACTATAAAATAAGGGCGATAAATCGATAAGTTGGAATCTTTAAAAGTACTTGAACCACACCACTAAAACCATTTTAGTTATCAAATTTTCATCCATAGTCGGGTGGGCGGTTATATTTAGAGATATTGATAAGGATTTACTCCGGTTTTCTCTTATTTCATTTGTGTTCTTCTGCAGTTTAAAAAATAACGTAAATATTGTCCATTATTGTTTGCAGTTTAACTATGTTAACATATACATGTATGTATTTTTGTGTTTTGTATTACAGAATGGCACTCTTAAAGACAATGGTGTACAGCCTAATGCCACTATTTACCTAGTAATTCCTCTTGATGGCAATACCCAAAAACCTTGACCACGTGATATTTGATCTCCAATGGGATTATCCATCGAGTGGGCGTGACATGTTGGATGCGTCATGTTTAGCCTATCAGAATAAAACTTTTCTCCGCGTTTTTGATTGGTTTTCTGGACCAAGCAGATTTTTCAAAGCGTCAATAACCCATTCAGGAGATAAACTAGATGAGGTCAACAGGAAAGGTCACCATACTATAGACGTACGTTTAAACAACTACCAAACTATGTCACCCATTTGTTCTTCACACTTAGTGCATGGGCGTCTCCGGATATTGGAAAATTTCCAAACCCTAGTTTGAGGTTTTACGATGCCTCAAACAGCGGGATTGATCTTTGTTCTACTACCTTCACACATGCTACCAATTCTCAAGCTGTGGTCATGTGCTCTGTGTCCAAAAACAAGGGCGGACAATGGGAGATATACGAGTCTGGTAAACTGTCGTCTGGTAATGCCGATGATTACACGCCATTACGAAAGACAATAAAAGAACTCATTCAAAAGGGTTTTGATTGTTTTAAAAGTTTTCTGACTGATTCCAAACCATAGTTTGTCAAAACCTACTCCTCATTATTTTGACTATTGGTATATTTGATCAAAATGAACATTATAAAATTGCCATACAAGCAGTTCGTGGCTATGTTAATGTACATGTATAGTTTGTCTTCTTTTTGGTTCAATCATAGTGAAACTCATTTAAGATTTTTATAAGTTGGAAGCTGTAAATCACGTGAAATTATTGAAATCAAAGTGCATGTACATAGCACAGTAAAACCACACAGAAAAACTAGTGATTGTTTCTGTTAAATAATCATTCATAAAATAAATATTTATTTGTGATAAACTGATTATTTATTATTTTATTTGTTTAAGTATTTTATTATTTATTTATGTATTTATTTCATAATTTTTGAATTATTAATTATGAATTGATTTATCGTAAACGTTTACAATGTTTAGTTTAATTGGAGTTGTTTATCTAGTTAGTTTGTATTTCCTCTTACCCTTGCACACTTAATGCCTGACGGCTGTGTGTAGGGTCAGAAGAATTTCGCCGCCTCATTTTCTTAAGACTGAAAATATTAGTGGAAATGTAGAAAAATTACTAACCTCGATCGTCTGATGAATGGTTTGTCTACAGAATATTTTATCGAGATAGGTCACGTAATCTTGTTTTGAAAATGGAAGACGAGTTCGGCAAACCTCAACATCGAAGAAATTTACCAGAATTCCCAAAACAACGGTGATGACATCTTTAAGAGATATGTGTGTAATGAGGTTTTGGAAGTCAAATAATTTGACCTATTGATCGAGGTTAGTAACTTTGTTACAGGTCTACTAATATTTTCAGTCTGAGGCGAAATAAGGTGGCGCCCATTCGATACCAATTGGTATAGAAAAATCCCAGTTTTTTTTATACAGAAATAGTTCTAACCCCAAACATAGCTGCAAGGCATAAGGTGTTTTAATGTCTGAG
Source organism: Tegillarca granosa (assembly GCA_029721355.1). Taxonomy (NCBI): domain Eukaryota; kingdom Metazoa; phylum Mollusca; class Bivalvia; order Arcoida; family Arcidae; genus Tegillarca; species Tegillarca granosa. The sequence continues at coordinate 7,006,544 of CM056601.1, read as the reverse complement.
GAAATTAGTACATGTAATTTCTATAGTCAGTAAATGAGAAAAACAAATCTGAGAAATGTAACTAAAGGTTTTTAAAAAATCGATGTACAAAAACGTATATTACGATATAAACCAAATATACATGTATCTATTCCACCATCTCATGATAAAGCACTGGTCAGTGTATAGAGTGATACTGACTTGTCAAGATTTTCTATTTTTAATTTGAGATGTGTGAACAGGTTCCCGAACACTTCATATTCAAACAATGGATTACTTTACCCGAAAATGTTATTTTATTTATTTTTATTTATTCTTATTTTTGCATGAATGGTGATATTTTAAGATATGTGTATCCATGCACCAGAACACTCCATATTTAAACTATGATTGCAAAAATGTGTTTTTTTATGATAAGTGAACGTTTCAGAAACCACATTGTTATAAGATCTTTATCTTCCTCTGCCAAGAGCTCCAAACAATCTCTCTAAATCTTGATTTAATCCACCTCGTGCCCGAACTTCACTTTCAAATTTCTGAAAAAATATGAAATAAATTAACTAAGTACAGGCACGTGTATAAACTTTCAAATATCCCTAGAAACACCTTAGAACAAATCAGCTGCTGTTTAACAAGTTACAACCCTAGAATGAGACTACTTCAACTGGATGATAAAGGCATTTTGTTCCGTACGCAATACTCATATCTCTTAAGTCTCCGAAAGTTTAACATCAGTAATGATTTAAAATTCAGTATCACTATATTTATTAGCCAATGGAAAATGAAGTTTTGGTGACCCATTAAACATAGCCGCCTTCATATGAGTGAAATAAAATTGATCGGGAGGTAAATCCACTGCCTAGTGTTACTTAGTGTCCAAAGACTTTTACCTTCAGAAATTCGACTCCTTTTTCTCTGTAGCAAATAGCCAATATAAAGTCTACCACATTGGTCAGTTGGTCAAGCCGGACATAACGACCCGTTGTTCTATCGGCGATTGTCTCGTAGAAATCATCAGATGTTGTATTGCCAAGACATTGTACAGCATAGATACGAACACCCTGTTGTGGACAGTGGGCAAAAAAATAAATTAGATTGCCTGAAAAGTTTTGAATCAAAAACGGTTTAATGAACGACAGTCTTGATGCACAAAAAGGTTTTCATTAAAACTTATTCTGATATTAAAGTGTATAAAACTGACGATGAGTTTAAGAGAATATAAGACTTTTTGGAAGAAGAACGGATTTGAAAAATTACACCATCATTTTCCTTTTTCGACCTTCTAAACAATTTACATTGAGTCATTGTCTTAATAATTTTCACTTTTTTAAACAATTGATGCCACGATGCTATAAGGGTATTGTTAATCATTATTAAGTTTTTGTCTATCTATTTTATCTATTATGGTTAGGGTCATCTAGTAGCTTACTATTCAATGCAATAATGAGAATGGAAGATTTCGTAACAATTGTCTAGATAAACTCTCCAATACAATTGGGAAATGGAGCCGATTTTGACGGTATTATTGGTTTTATAATTTTCAACCAAACGATCTATTTCGATGTCTAACATAAATTATTTAGACTTACCATTTTTCAGTTTCGATTCTCCAATCAAGATTCTTCACATTTTGTGGATAGCTTGGTTCATGGGGGTTAGCGTCACCTATCATTACCAAGGCCTTTCTAGTACTTGTTCTCCAGTTCAAAGACTGTACCTCGTAAAGCACTAGTTCATAACATTCATCTGCATCTCCACCCCCGGTAGAACCGACACTTTGGACCCACTGACAGAGTCTGCTGACATCAGTAGTGAAATCTATATGCTTGGTGACATAAGTGGTACCAGCATCACAGTAATCACCATGAGCAACCAACGCCATTCGTATCCCTGGAATATCTTTCTGAAGACGTTTTATCATCTCCTGAACGCATGTTAACTTTTTCAACGCATGGGGCCATTGACCCAGTTGTATCAAACGAAAAACAAATATCTATCTGGCGACTTGAAGGCGTAGTCATTTTTGTTTTAGTATACAGGTTTGTAGATAACACAAAACAAAAAAAGGGTTACTCGTTAAGTACTATCTGAAATGTAAAATTGTTAACAATTATGTTTTGTGATGATAAAACATAAAAAAATAATATACATGTATACATGTAGAATTTGTAGTTCGGATTTCCTCTGACTCTTAACACACTATGCTTGGCGGCTGTGTGTTGTCAGAACAATTTCTATCTCAAACATTCAAGATTCCTCGATACCAACTGGACGCCTCATTTTGAAAATACATTTGTATACACGGTCTTTTGTTTTTCAGCGTCATCGCGGTCGAGCGAACTGGAACTCTCAAAGTCGTCGTAAGTGCGCGCTGGTACAATATAGATCAGAAACATTTGCATAAACTCGCGTATCACATTAACTTGTGTTTCAACTGATTCTTGAAATTAATAAAAGAAAATTTTCTCGTCACGAGCAAAGTTGCAGATGTGACGTAAAACCACTTTCAACCAACAAACCAATAACCTGACATGTAATATGTAAGAATGTTCTGACGAATATTTTGAACATGGACCTGAATGTTCGCGAGCTAGCTAACCATCTCCATTTTGATAAGAAATGCTTATTTAGTCGGTCACTGTGATCTTATCATGATACTTAAAAAGTGAATTAAAAACTAAGTGATAAACGCCCTCTGCCGGACCGAATAAAAATAAACAAACATATCTGGAAGCTTTTTTTTGAATATATATACCTTTGTATAAGAAACTACATGCAAGACTAAGAACTTCAAGAAGCAGTAGTAAACTGCTCTGACGATGAAGGACCAAGTGAAATGTACAACTGAAAAGGAATATGAAGTATGAAAGTGGACTTTTATTGCCTAAGGTATAGGTGATAGGCGTCTAAAACGTCACAACCAGAGTTCAATGAGGGTAAAGTAAAAAAAATAATAAATGAAAAATAAATAATTAAATAATAAAGCAGTTTAACGATGTATGATACGCTCAAGTCCGTTAGATTATTGCTGAACTTTGGCATGGTAAAAATATTAAGCAAATCACGGATTAAAATGAAACCCGGCACTGATTACAAAAAACTGACTTAGTATGATTCGCTATCGAGCATATTACAGGCAAGTACCCAGTGGTTATTACATTTTTGAAAAATTCTGATTGATTGCCTTTGTATAAAAAACAAAGATTACCTTTAATAAATGTCAAGTTACATGAAGCCAAACCGCCTACTTTCACTTTCGTTTTACTATTGATCTCGGAAAAATGCGTTCGATTGATCAAACCGTGACAAACGTTCAATTTCATCAAGAAATGAAATAAAGTAACTGAAAACAAAAGAAAGTGATAATTCATTACAAATAATCAAGCTTAAACCGTAAATATTGTCTTATGTAACTTAATTAGGGCTTTACGAATATTCGGAGATTCACTTACATGCCTTTATCCGCTTTATATATTATAGTGTTTATGTGTGTTCCGATTTAGATTTAGCATGTAAACCATGTGTAATAAATAAATAATATTATTATTTTACTTTATCAACACTGTCAGCCATACTTAAGGATTGTAAAGGTAAGAAAAACGTTTGTTCTGAAAAAGATATTACTGACACATAAAAAACCGATCAGAAAGGTGTAAATTACTGTTGCTAACAATTACAGAAATCATAATTTTACACACAATACACATAGTACAGTCATGTATTTCAGTCAGTTTCATCATCATGGAAAATTTACTTCTTTATATTAATATTTTGATACAGATAGTTTTTCATGGTTATATATAAAACAAATCAACAAATCACACTTCAACTATATATGTAAATATTTATTTATTTATTGCGCAGATAAAATTACAATAATTGATCAAGGCAATCTAATTAAACATAAAATAACTATATATATAAATATATATATATATATATATATATATATATATATATATATATATATATATATATATATATATCCCCCAGGCCCCATTTTCACAATCATTCATTCATTCAACAGAGTGTACACTCGACTCAAATGCTAAAATATTTCATTCTCAATTTCTAAGACATTACACAGTTAAAATTAAATATCTAATGTAATATATAAGTTTTTTAGTGTAGGTTTGCTGAACAAAACAAAACATTGTCCCATAAGACTTAAAAATTTTCAATTATTGATGAGAGAAAAATCGGAATATTTGAGTTGAGTATACACTCAGTTGAGTGAATGCTTGTGAAACTGGACCCAGAAGTGTTGTACTTCTTTGAGCTCTGCATCAGCTGGTTATCTGGAGATGCCACATTGCAAAAACTGTCTACATATTTTTTTCTGTAACATTTTCTGATATCTTGTAGCATTTAAATGAAACTTAAAATAATTTGTCAACTATCACTCAAGAAGTTCCCTTCCATCAGGACATGTTCTGCACGCAACACAAAAATTAAATATTTGTTTTTATGGTATGTTTATTGTGATTCTGTTTTCATGGGTGATTGTTTATAATCTTATCTTGAATGTAATGTAATTTTTGGCAAGTTACTTTATTTTACCCTGCTGCTGACTTACCTGATATAAGGATCAAGAAGCAGTATGGCAGCAACCTCTGTTACTACTGTCAACCTTGGTGTTATGCTGGCTAGAATAAAATAGATTCTTGCAAACAGTTGTTGTTGTTGTAATGTTGTGTTCCATTCACAATTTTTCTGCTTTTGGCAATGAGAGCAAGGTTACTAATCTCTATGGATTAATCTAAGAGCAAGTTTGTGTATGATGTGTGATGTGTAAGTGTGAATTATGGTCTGTTGTGTACTAACACGCAGACAAGCAAACCACTTTCCCAGTTCATTATCCTGGCACTTGGTGAACCAGTCAAAACTGTATCTTCCTAAATGCCAAGTGCCAGATAAAAAGCAATATCTCAAATTTTAAAGTCTTATGTATTGCCTAGCCAGAGTCTGAACCCATGATCTCCCAAGACGGACTTGACCAGTATGGCCATTACTAACGTAATTTCTACTTTTAACACTGAATAAAACTTATTAAGTGTAAGACTATAAATAAAAATGTAAAACAATCAAATTACATGTATAAATTTTATTGTTTTCTAAACTTTTTATTTTTTAATTTTTTAATTTAATTTTTTTTTTTTTTTTTTTTTTTTTGGGGGGGGGGGGGGGAGTATCAGGAGGATGAAATCAACCAATGACAAAATTAATTAAAAAATGAATGGTTTTTTAAATTTAAATGGGCTAGAACCAAAACTAATTTTAACCCAAAGTAACTTACTTTTGTGTGACTTGAGAAATTTATCGGGTCATTCACTTTAAAATCTACAATGCACGTTAATATTTTCCATATTAAGCAATTGGACTCTCCCTTGCATGACATTTCAAACCATATAAGGGATGGGACTATAAAATGTCTTTGTAATTATTGGTATCTTGAAGATTTTCTAAACAAGCATTATAACTAATTTTAAGAAAGAAACTAGAGTGTTAATTGTTATTTATTTATTTCATTGCATATGACAATTAGATGTGTAAATCAGAATAGTTACAACTCACAAATCAAACAATGGTCTCTTGATTTTAAAATTTATTAAGAAAAAAAAACAACAAATAAACAATTGTCGATAAAATTTGAATTGGTTTATTTACTTCTGGATATGTGTTTAATGCAGGTGCTCTTTGTTTATTAAGTTAGAGTAGTGAATACAGAACAGTGTTGATCATCTTTGTAATATTCATATATTTTTATAGCATGATTAGTTCATTTCTAACTAATATTTGCTGCAATGTGATTTTGTAGAAATATAAATTATGACCACTCAACTTGGATCAGTCCAACAGAAAATATCATGTGTATTTGAGACCGCTGTTTTGGAAGAGCAGTCTAGTAAAAGATCCTACCAGCCTTATACAGTTGTGGCTACAGATAAAATAAAGTCCGTCAGCTTTAGAAGATGACATCAATGTGGCAGTGGTTACAGAAAAAATAGATGGAACTTGTGTATATATTGCACTTTTTGAAGGCATGTATTTATTTATTTGGAACCTGCTTAATCAAGATTTTTATTGAACCTTCTAATACAGGCAATCCTGTCTATAGTGGCTATTTGCTAGACCAGGCCAGATTGACTGTTATATTGAGAGGTGACCACTATGGACATGTTTTCAATGTAAGTTGTTATCTCCCATGGTATCAGGTACATACATTTCATGTACACAGGAAGCTTTCATAAATATTATGAGTTCTGAAAAGTAATTTTCTTTTATAAAAAAAATATTTAAGCCTTGAATGTCATGTTATAATAAAAATTTTCTGAACAGAATTTTTCTGTTAGAGAAAATTTTAAATCATTATTAGTAAATAGATGTATTCATGTATTTGACATAATGAGTTTTATTCCTGGCACCGGTATCACAATCATTCCTTAACTAAGATTTTCCTTAATTTAAGCAAATTTTGGCAATCTAGGTTCTGAGTTACAATACATATTTGTGATAAAACTATATACAGATGTTACAAGCGTGAAGTAACCTTCAAAACGACACCTTAAATTATTACATATCTCAACAATTTACAAAAATTATTAAGGTTTCAAATTTGCCAGATTTAAGGAAAATCTTAGTTAAGGAATGATTGTGAAACTGGGGTCTGGTCATATTAAGTTTACTTAAAAAAATCTTAAATAAATTTCATCCATAATAAACTCAAATGATACCATGTTTAATAATCATAATTGTAAATGCCTTCTGGATTTATAAAAGAATGTTTAAACAAAATTGTGATTGGTTTTGTTTTGGAGACAAAGATTAGTGGGGATATGGTGTTTTACACATCTGCCAAGTTTTTTTTCACTTGTATCAACTGTCAGTCCTGAAAAATTTGAGAGGAAACTTGAGCACCTTGAAAAAACACTTACCTTCAGCAAGTAAACTAACAATCTTACTTTCACTAGGGTTGGTCCAGAGTAGGAATTTTGGTGAGAGTTGTCGTAATCAGTAAGCCAGTGATTTGCTTTGTCCAAGTGATAAAATCAAATAAATAAAAATATTTATTTGAAAAATAAATTTTTCAGAGATATAAGTAAGTATTTAATTTAAATAAACAAAGAAAGAAATATACAATATTTTATGTTGAATTTGGAAAGGGATAATAGTTAAAAAAAATTATTTGACAGATATATACAGATGTAACACAAAATAGTTGTAATTTAGAATAATGAAAATAATATATAGAAATGGATTTGGGTAAAAAGGTGGGTACATCAAGACTTTGATAAGGAGATTAAGGTAGCGAATTCAACAAATTGTTTATACCTATAATGTACATATTATTGATATTGCAGGTAAACCCTGGCTTTGGGCAAGGTTAGATAGAAAACCCAATAAAATAGCAGATAGAAAATTTAAGAAGTTTCAAACTGTACATAAACAATGGATAAAAGATGGTAAAGAGGGGACGGAACCAACATTTACCTGGGATGTTCTGAAAGATTTCAAGGTATTTTACCCTGAAACTAAGACGACTTAGAAACGCTGAATGTAAAATTTTTGTGATTTGAAAAACAGTAAATTTTGTGAAAACTGAACTTAGAGTTAATCAAACTCCTGTTTAAACTAATCCTACATTTATCTTAGATGCTCTTAAAGATTTAAGATATTCAAAATACATATATATAACCTGTCTAAACTATCTAAATGATCTAAACTCAACCAACAGTAACCTGAGATGTACTTAAAGATTAAAGATATAATAATAGAATTTCTAAATTTGGATATATCATACTGCAATACAAAATTATCGTAAACTCATGTAATTATTTTTCATGTTATACTCCAATAAACTTCGCAACCATAGCAACATTAACATGAATGGCATGGCTTATGTTTCTTTTCATTTCATTTTGCTAAAATCATTTGTTGATGACAGTTCCAATGCAGAGGGCAATTGTAAAAAAAATCAAGAAAAATGAAACAAAACAGTTTTTTGTTTTAGTTTAAGTGTTTAAAATTAAATTTGAAGGAATAACTTGTGTGTCTAACAAGTTTATTGAGTCATAACATGAAAAACTGCACACTTCATAACGCACAACATTCTGAATATATAACTCGTAAAAGCAGAATCCAGAGTAAATTGAAAACTTGTATAAACTGAACTTCAGTAGAGTTTGAAGAGTTAACTATGATTTGTGTATTTTCTGAACAATTGAGACATAATCTGTGAAAACTGAACCTGAAAAATGGTCTTTAGATTAATTTGTGGAACAATTATTGTTTTAGGACATTCCAGAACATTGGATTCCAGCATTAGGTGTACCTGTGATTGATGGAATTCCACAACCAGATGACAATGGACATATTCCAGGTAAAATAAAAGCTTACTAATACAATGGTCTAGTCGACCTCAGAAGATATGGCAAGTGAGATGGAGTTTTTCAATGAAGCAGGCCTTTAGTTGCACTCTAAAGACTGCCGTAAAGCACACTAGTACAAAGCAGATTACAAAACATTGCATAGTACTCAAACTCACTCCATCTTGAGTTTGGACTTACTCTGATGATTAATATGAAATATTTTTCTTATTTGATAGTTAAAAAAATTGCTAATGTAACATAAAACATCATTTATTGAACCAACATGGTCTGTCTCTTTATTATGTCACTTGACATCAATATCAGTTTCTGTTTTATATAAATCACTTTATTTTTGAGTAGTATATTTCATGCTGTGGTCATTTAGGATTTTTAACCAAATAGATAAATTTATGATCTTCAAATAAGATATGTTACATTGTAAAATTTATATTCGTAACTGATACATTAATGTATATTTACAATTGCTATTATCTTTCTTTCTGTGACTCTTTTACTCTTCTTTGCGGTTATATGCTATAAACTCTGATGACCTTTCTGACGTTATGACGTTGGGATATTCCATTTTGACGATTTTGAGGTTGGCAGTAAACTGACAAAAGGTGATTTTTAGGATATATCGTCTGAATTGAACTGAAATGGTTAAAGTAATTGCGGTTCATGCAATTTGCGACAGCCCACTCGTTCATAATGTACGAACACTGACAAAAAGAGTGTCATTTCTTAAATAACCCACAGAATTGTACAGTGGAGGCAATAAAAGAAGGAACAACTTTTCAGATGTCTGTTTACAATTACAGTTATAATATTTAATTATAAGGTGCAGGCACTCCTAAAGATTTTGTGAAAATTGTAGATATTTAATCAGATTTACTCAAATTTTATTACAAATTATAAAAAAATTACTTCCATGTCTGATTATGGGGCGTCTCTGGCTAAGCGGTCTAAAAGTGCATGCTTACAGATCACAGTGCCTCTAAATGTTTAGGTATGAATCCTGCTAGGGTAGATTCTATTCTGAGAAAGTTTGTCAGTTGGCTTGCAAAAGGTCGGTGGTTTTCTCCGAGTACTCCAGTTAACCCCACCATCTTAGAACTGACTGCCTAAATATAAGTGAAAAAATCTAACTGGGGCCTTAAACACCATTAATCAACTTCATTCCCTCTGATTAAATACAATAATTTATTCAAAGACCAGTGATTAGTTAGTTTATCATTAGCTCCATGATTCATTACAATAAATGCATTCCAAAATAAATAGGAAAATCTTTTAATTGTCCTTTTTACAGATTGGCCTTTCAAATTAGAATATAACAACAAAACGAATGCTTATTCTATACTTTGTACATTTTATTTAATACAGTTGGTTTAAATATGCATTATGATCAAATGAGCATGAATTTCGATAGAAATTTCATCTCAAGCCCGTTACTTAAGCAGTTATTGACAACATATATACATGTATGTCTCAAATTTTCAGATGAATTTTCATCTGAAACTCTATGATTTCCAAATTGAACACAATAATTTTCAGATGAATTTTCATCTGAAACCATATCCTCAGTAATTAGGAAACTATATTGAAGAAATTTTCGAATGAATTTTCATCTGAAACTCAATCTATTATAACAAAATGGACACAGAAATTGAAAATCACTATATCAAAAATTTTCCAATGAATTTTCATCTGTAATACACATGATGTCGAATTTTATAATACACTGTTACATTTTCAAATTTAACATAATACAATGTATGTTCATTGTGACTTAATTCTTTTAGAATCAACATTGCCATTTTCTTTATGCATTGATAGAATTGTTTATGGTTTTCTGAGTAGAAGTGGATACTGTATAGCAAATTTCTATTGAAGGACAAATTAACCTATCACAGAACAGTTTCCATAAAAACGCAATTCGTCACCACCATTCATTCACATTTGTTCAATAAAATTTTGGCATTATAGATGGCCTGTGGGAATGTATTAAGAATATACTTATAAAGAAAAACATAAGAAGTTAATTTCGAGATTTTATAATAGTATGATGATCAGGAAGGTGGCAGGTTATTAAGGGGCATTATAAGAAGGTTTGACTGTTTTTATTACCTCAATCTGTAATAAATGTATGTTATTATATTTAGGTTGGGTTCCAGTAGATATGAAGTCAAGACAACACTGTTGGCACCAGACTGCTGTAGATCTTTATCATGGTATTGGACTAGTTTTAAGGTAGGTTGTGGAGTACGGTAAATTTGCAGGGTAGTTAAGTTTTTCCAAAGTTTTAGTGGACTAGCTGTACATGTATATGGTAGTTTAGTTACATTATTTTTCCGACAGCTCTTGTTTTTCAAACGTACATATAAATTTTCAAATCTACAATCTGAATTGTTTTGGTTCACTTGACCATAGGTCATGAGAGCTAATGTCATACCCTATGTATATGCATGAATGTTTCTTTGGATCTTAACTTTTTATTAAACTTTCAGATGGATCATTCAAGAATTTCTGATGTTTTTTTTTATAATTTACCATTTATTTTATGTGGCAGGAATCAAGTAAATGATGAACTGACAATTGAATGTGTCCCTCTGGAAGAACTGTTAGGTACTACTGCAGAATTAATTGGAACACATGTGAATGCTAATCCATATGGTAAGAATCGTTATCGCTATACAGTAAGATTGTCAACAAGAAATCAACAGAATTAAATGTCTCACCTAGTTAGTTTTTGATAGAGTAAAAAAAATTACTTTAACATGAACTTCCATATTTTGACACACCACCGTCACTGACGCTCCATCTACGACAACAGAAAAGTTACGTCTATATGTAAGTCTCGCCTTATGGCAATGCCATGCTCGACAAAAACTGTGAACACCTTTCAGACTAATGTTTTATTTCCGATTAGGAAGGTTTTCAGTTTACATCAAAATAACTTACTTTACCTAATAATATTGACAATACTGGTATGACCTAAGTACTGTAAATACGGAACTTGGCACTCGGGTTGACTTTTTGTCTATGTGCTTGTTCACGGAGTTACCTGTTATGCAGAGAAGTATACGACACTCTAATCTTCTAATCTTTTATGAAAAGGGAAATCAGTTAATTAATGGAGTACTGAAGAGCATGAGGGAGGATGCAGTATCTTCTAATCTTTTCTGACACTGGGGGAAATCAGTCAATATTAGAGTACTGAAGAGCATCAGGGAGGATGCAGTAACTTCTAATCTTTTCTGACACTGGGGGAAACAGTCAATATTGGAGTACTGAAGAGCTTTTGGAGGATGCAGTTATGTATCTTCTAATCTTTTCTGGCACTGGGGAAAATCAGTCAATATTGGAGTACTGAAGAGCATTAGGGAGGATGCTTTATCTCAATTCTTCTAAAATCTTATGTATGACTTGGCAAGGTTTGAACCCAAGACTTTCAGCTCTTGTGGTGGTCACTCTATGACTATGATACTAAAAAATTTGTAAAGAGAGGAAGATGTCAAAATGGGGGGGGGGGGGGGGTGGGGGGGGGGGTGGGACTACATCGCGAAGATATCAAGATAAGCAAGGCAAATAATGGAAGTGGGAACTTCAAGGTTTTAATTGTGTAGAAATTGTAAAATAAGAGAGCAAGGCATCATAATGGGGGGGGGGGGGGGGGGGGAGGCGGACTACAAAATGAAGGTATAAAGATAAGCAAGGCAAATATTGGAAGTGGGAAGGTTTCAGCTGTGTAGAAGTTGTAAAATAAGAGAGCAAGGCATCATAATGGGGGTGAGGGCGGACTACACCATGAAGGTATAAAGATAAGCAAGGCAAATAATGGAAGTGGGAAGTTTTCAGCTGTGTAGAAGTTGTAAAATAAGAGAGAAAGGCATCATGATGGGGGTGAGGGCGGACTACACCATGAAGGTATAAAGATAAGCAAGGCAAATAATGGAAGTGGGAACTTCAAGGTTTTAGCTGTGTAGAAATTGTAAAATAAGAGAGCAAGGCATCATGATGGGGGTGAGGGCGGACTACACCATGAAGGTATAAAGATAAGCAAGGCAAATAATGGAAGTGGGAAGGTTTCAGCTGTGTAGAAGTTGTAAAATAAGAGAGAAAGGCATCATGATGGGGGTGAGGGCGGACTACACCATGAAGGTATAAAGATAAGCAAGGCAAATAATGGAAGTGGGAACTTCAAGGTTTTAGCTGTGTAGAAATTGTAAAATAAGAGAGCAAGGCATCATGATGGGGGTGAGGGTGGACTACACCATGAAGGTATAAAGATAAGCAAGGCAAATAATGGAAGTGGGAAGGTTTCAGCTGTGGAGAAGTTGTAAAATAAGAGAGCAAGGCATCATGATGGGGGTGAGGGCGGACTACACCATGAAGGTATAAAGATAAGGAAGGCAAATAATGGAAGTGGGAAGGTTTAAGCTGTGGAGAAGTTGTAAAATAAGAGAGCAAGGCATCATAATGAGGGGGGGGGGCAGACTACACCATGAAGGTATAAAGATAAGCAAGGCAAATAATAGAAGGGGATGTTTCAGCTGTGGATATAAATGATAAAGGCAGATAAGTGATGAGAGAGGGAAGCTATAACTGTGGAAGTAGGTTTTCCAGACAGCAAAGTAATAGATGGGAGGAGGGGTGCAGTTATTATATAAGCAAGGTAACAAAAAGAGAGGAGAAGGTTTTAGCTGTGGAGATAAATACATGTAAATAATGCAGTAAGGTAATGGAAGGACATTATAATGGGGTTTTGTTTTATTTATTACAGCTATAGGGAGTAAGCAATGTCCACTTCATTTCCTGGTTGTCCATGGGTCAATTCCTGTAGATAAACCTCCATTACTGCAGATCAATGCTATGAAGGAATGGTTCCAATTAACACAGTGTGGTAAAGTGGAAGGCATTGTGTGGCACTGCCAAACAGGTGCTCTCTACAAGGTAATTATAGACATGATATATGTTATTTAATTCATAAAATAAACCTTTTAGGGTTAGATATATTAATGTGCCTCAGTTTAGAAGTATGTATGATAATGTGCCTTCATTCCAAAGGCATTATTTATCTACATTTATGAAATTATTGCATTTTTTTAAAATTTTAGAGCATTTCTTATGCCAGAAAAGTAATAGTAAAAGTTTTGTGTTGAAAAAAAAAAATGATCATGACTGCTCTTAACATTTCTGATTTTATAATGTACAAAATGTGTCTAAAATAATGTTTGGGTCTTGGTGTCCAGGTGGTAAAAAACACACACACTTATATTTATGGAACACAGTTCCTCTTGCTCTCTAGGCTTTAATCCTGCGTGGGCAGATCCTGGTTTTCATAGTTTTTCAATTTGTTTGCCAAGGTTGGTGATTTTTTTTCAGGTTTTATGTGGTTTCCTCCAGTATCTCAGAACTGATTACTTTGAAATTAGTGAAAGAAGCTTGATCTTGGCATTTAACATCATTACTCAACTTGCCTCTTAATGGTGTAAGACAGCTAAACGAAGTTATTTTTAAGATTATTTAGTTTTGTCCGTTTTTTTTTTTGGTTTTTTGTCTTTTTTTTTATTTTTGTTTTTTTGTTTTTTGTTTTTTTTTTTTTGGGTCTTTTAAAATCTTTGATCCTTATTCTATAAGTTCGAGCTTTATAAAAAAAAAAATTATTAAATTTTAGATTTTTAAAAGTGTTTAATTTTTTTTCAGTTACACAGACATCATATAAAGCTACCTTGGCCAATCACAGAGCCTCGTCTATCCACACTTCGGGTCAATATAAAAGTTGATATATCGCAGTATGAACTAGAAGATGTAAACAAGTCGAGTTTCATTGTGATATCAAGATTTAACGGACATACTTGCGACTCCATAAGTCGCTTACATGAACTTTTAAACACAAATGGAGAAAATTCTTAGCAGATTTTTGTAAAATATTTTCTTTTGTTTTATTATTGTTTACATTGTCAGTATTGTTGGATGTACATGACTTTAAAGGGGGAACTTATGTAAGCTTGGAGACATGTGACTATGAAGATTTGTGGGTTGAAATCTTAGCTTTGTCACATGGAATGTTGTTTACATGTGATCAAGCGGATTTGTAGGTTGAAATCTCAGCTTGGTTGCATAGAATTCCATTTAAGTGAGACATTTACTAGCATATTGACCGAGTCCACCAAATTTCTATCTCAAAATGGATTCCAGCAAGGGGTAATTTTTGTAGCTGATGTATAATCCAAAGATGGGTTTTGTACTCTTTCACTTTTTATCACTGAAACAAGTCATATTCTAGTATATTTGCCCTAGACCAATTATAACATTTGTTTTCAACTTAGATTTTAGCATTGTGCATGGGTAATCTAAAACACACTGAAATTTAGAGAAAATGTCAGTATTAAACTGTTTTGAAGTTTTCCATTAACAATAAAATGATTTAAAATTTTAACTTTGTAAAGGTTGTTAATGGAGGCACTGGTTGTGACACAATAGACTAGTATACATACAGAATATTTATGATTTTAATACAGACATGTGATTTCCTATATAAATAATGTACATGTACAGTATATCAGTGTTGTTTAAAGACACTATTATGAATTCCATTTATTTTATGATCATATTTAAATAAATGTTAGTTAAAAGTTTTCTGTGAACAGTTTTTTTAAATGAGTGTTCATCAACAAAAGTAAACAATTTATTTCCAGGGCCTTGGGCAACAAAGTCAATCAAACACACTTGGTTCATAGCACCTGTAACTGCCTGGATTCAAATCCAATTCAGTCATGTCATAGAGAAAGAAAATTTATCAGTTCTATAATGGTTTTCTTAGGGCACCGGTTTCCTGTACCATCTTTGTGATATAAATGTTTTTCTGACACCTCTACTTTTATATTTTAAATGTTGTTTTATTAATTTCCAATGTTAATATTTTGTTTTATAAACTTTTATAGTGCTTGCCAGCATGTTTTTTGATATGTACTTCTTTATTGTGTTAGGGGCCTTGGTTGCTGAGTGGTATAAATCACATGCTTATGAATCACAGTGCCTCTTACTGTCTAGGTTCAAATCCCACATTGGCAGATCCAGAGATTTAGAAATTTTTTCCATTTACTTGCCAAAGCTTGGTTGTTTTCTGCAAGATTTCTGATACATTCCAGAATTGAACGTTTTAATATTAGTGAAAGAATCTTAACTAAAGCTTAAAATGCTAATGCTAGAAGACCCCAACCATCCAACTTATTCAAAAATGTTATAAATAACTGTCTTAAAACTTTTTCATATGTTTTATATATATGTTTATATATATGTTTTATATATGTTTATTTAGGTTCAAAGTCTGGACTTTACTAATGAGTGGTTATGTGTTTTTATCTAGAAACAGCACCATTCAAGGTCAGTAACTAGGTTCTGTGCTGTCCAAAGTCAGGAGTTATTAAACCAATGGCTTAAAGATGTTTTATCAAGGTCAGTATCTAGGCTCAATGCTCACCCAAAGTTGGAGGCCTCAAGGGCTGAGCGGTCTTGAGCGCGGGCTTACCGATCACAGCACCTCTCATGGCCTGGGTTCGAATCCCATTAAGGAAAATCCTAGTGTTTGTCAGTTTGCTTGCAGAAGGTCGTTGGTTTTCTCCGGATACTCCTGATTCCTCCACCATTCCAGAACTGACCAACTCGATATAAGTGAAAAAATCTTAACTGGGGAGTAAAACACCATTGCTCCACTCTCCACTCCCATCCAAATTTGGGAGTTTTAGACATAATCTGCAGTCTATGTACATGTTTGTTAAAATGGTTTTTAAAATTTCCCCATTTAAGGTTTAAATGGTCCCTGTCCTTCTTGCACAAAACATCTCAAAGTAAAAAAAAAAAAAATCCTAATCTTAAGTGCTTTCGTAGGCCTTAAAAACACTCTTGAGTTTTTTGAAAGTTAAAAAAAAACTAAGTTAAAGGATTTGAAAGTGAGTTAAAAATATGCAAGTATAACTTAATTATAATAACAAAAGTGGAACTTAATTAAAATAACAAAACACAAAACTTGATATCAATAAATATTCCCAACTCATGGACTTTTATTTTATTATCCAAGAAAGCATAAATCACAAACACATATGTTTATATATTAAATAAATAAAGATCTTATTAAAATAGAATTAAGAATGAAAGACTGTTTGTTTTCTAGTAAAACAATTTTGTTAATTACTTACATCTGAAATGTCATATATCTGTAGTAATTGTAATGTTATAAACCTCAGCCCAACCCCTGCTTCCTTTGATTTCACTGTTGCTTCTATGAATTTTCAAAAAGGGGCCCAATGCCCCCTCAGGTTTCAAAAAGGGGGCCCTGATGCTTTAGAAAGGGGGCATGAGCCCAACCTCTGCTTCTTTTGATTTCAATTTCACTAGGTTTGTCATATGTATTTTATCCCCCTTATATCCTGGACCCATCTGTCCAAAGCTTTGTGACCGACACAAATTTAAATCCATTATAACAATAAATGTATCATTAAAAAGCAGTTTAAGACCAAAAAGCTTCACTTTGATAAATATAATTCACCTTTGATTTTTTTAGACCAAAATTTACAAACCAGTTTGATAAACAATAATTCCATGAATTTAAATGTCTCATCTACATGTAGTTAGTTTTTGACTGAGGTAAAAATTACTTTAACATAAACTGTCACATTTTGACATGGTGAAGCTGCTGCTGCCAAAGACGAAACCAGAAAATTAATGCCAAAGTCTCCCCTAATGGCAAAGCCAGGCTCAACAACAACAACAACAACAAAAAAAAAAATCATTTTTGCTAATCTGGGCTTGGTTGTTAAAAGTTCTGTATAAAGCTTAACTGGCTGGTTAGCGGAAATTTATATCTGGTGTACTGGGCAATATTTGTGAAATATTTACTCAGAATTTAATGCATAAAATTGTTTTTAACAAATGCAGGTAATATAAGTTAAAAATCTATTTGAATAATAAAAATTTGTAAATTTGTTAACATTTCAATTTCTCACTAAGTAAACTATTTGGTTACGCTAACAAAGTTTGATCAGCGAGACAGAGTTGATTAAACTTTGAACAACCGATTCCTGATCTGTCCATTTCATTTAATGATTGTTTTTTTATTGAAGAAATGTACTCCTATCCTGTATGTCTTTGAAATTCATCTATTTCATGTTCTAATTCTTGTTGTTTTATTAATTCCCAATAAAGTCCTTTCTTCTTTCTTAATGAATTGTGATTTCCAATCTGTAAAATAAATGAATTAGCTAAATATAGTTACACTTAAATCATACACACTCATAAATTTCTGGCATCTTTTTCTTTTTATCTTACTTTCAAACCATTTGTTATGTTTTGAAATGAAATTTACACAATTTCAAACTAACAATGACTGAACTACCATTTATGCAAAAGTACTTTGCAAGACAATTGAAACAGAAATTAAACAGGAAGTAAATAAGGTGGTCAACATGAATATATATGTACACACCCCCTCTGCCACTTATCTTGATTATGCTGGAGTGAAGTAGATTGATTTTGTTTTATGCCCCTCATAAGATTCTTCCACTTTTATCAAGGTTGTCAGTTCTTGAATGGTATAGGAACTGAAGTATCTTGGAAAAATGAGGATTGTATCAAGGTTGTCAGTTCTTGAATGGTATAGGAACTGAAGTATCTAGGAAAAATGATTGTATATCAAGGCTGTCAGTTCTTGAATGGTATAGGAACTGAAGTATCTTGGAAAAAAGATTGTACATGTATATCAAGGCTGTCAGTTCTTGAATGGTATAGGAACTGAAGTATATTGAAAAAATGAGGATTGTATCAGGGTTGTCAGTTCTTGAATGGTATAGGAACTGAAGTATCTTGGAAAAATGAGGATTGTATCAAGGTTGTCAGTTCTTGAATGGTATAGGAACTGAAGTATCTTGGAAAAATGAGGATTGTATCAAGGTTGTCAGTTCTTGAATGGTATAGGAACTGAAGTATCTTGGAAAAATGAGGATTGTATCAAGGTTTTCAGTTCTTGAATGGTAAAGGAACTGAAGTATCTTGGAACAAGAGGCCCAAAAGGGCCTGTATCGCTCAACTGGCAATTTATTTGCATGTAAATTTCAGACAGCCATGCCGCTAGCTATTGCCAGTTGAGCTAAAATGTTTCAGAAAAAAATTATATGTATGTGAAATGGCTATACATCTACTGTCTATATACCAAATTATATGATATATAAATGTGTATCAGCCATTCATTACTTTTTGCGATTTAAAATAACGTCCGCCATTTTGGATGCCACAGTTCGTGCAAACTTTAATCTGCATCACCTAGGGACCTTGCACACCAAATTAGGTTCAAATAGGTCCAGTAGTTTCTGAGGAGAAGATTTTCAAAGAATTGGCTAAATTTAGCACCTTATTTGAATATTCTGCTAATAGCAACCCAATAAAAATGTTTCTGAAAAACCCGTTATATATGTTAAATGGCTATGCATCTACTTTCTATATACAAAATTTGAACTAAATTGGTTGATAAACAAACGTGTATCAGCCATTTATCACTTTTTGCTATTTATAGTAATGGCGGCCATCTTGGATGCCACAGGAAGTTGATTTGTGCAAACTTTAATCTGCATCATCTAGGGACCTTTCACACCAAATTTGGTTAAAATGTGTCCAGTAGTTTCAGAGGAGAAGATTAAAGTTTATGCACGGAAGCACGCATGCACGCAAGATTCGCCATGCCATAAGCTCAGCTGGCTATTGCCAGTTGAGCTAAAAATGATTGTATATCAAGGCTGTCAGTTCCTGAATGGTATAGGAACTGAAGTATCTTGGAAAATGAGGATTGTATCAAGGTTGTCAGGTCTTGAATGGTATAGGAACTGAAGTATCTTGGAAAAATGAGGATTGTATCAAGGTTGTCAGTTCTTGAATGGTAAAGGAACTGAAGTATCTTGGAAAAATGAGGATTGTATCAAGGTTGTCAGTTCTTGATTGGTATAGGAAGTTAGGAACTGAAGCATTGTGGAAAAAATGAGGATTGCAGCTGCTATGTTAAAACTACAACCAACTAACCAACAAAATGAGGCAATTAACATGAAATATATTGCGAGGTATACATGTATCCCTCCATCTGTCTTGTAAAATGCTGGAGTGGAGTGAATGTGTTTTATGCTCCTACCAAGATTCTGGTAGAGGAAACGGAAGTAATATCTTGGAAAAACCACAACCTGAAGTATCTTGGAAAAACCACAAATCTTCTGCAAGTAAACTAACATGCTTTCTCACACTTTGACCTACCCCAAGTAATTAGACAACCCTTTGGAATACTTGAGTGGCAGAGTGTTCAAGATTTTAGTAGCTATAAAGCATTTTACTATTTTGGATTTGATCCTAGTGGAAAAGTAAAATGGTTAAGTTAAATTCATTACAAGTTTAAATTGGACTTGGATAGCCAACACTACACTCAAACCACATGAGTATAAAATTGCATTCATGGAAATTATTTTTTCATAGTGTTAAAGAAAACCACAAATTTCCATGAAGTTCTAAGTACACAGTCATGTACTGTAAAATCACAAATTTTGTTGGAGATTAAATTTTATCATTTTCATGTTTAAAAAAAAAAACATAAAATTGAATGTCATTGAATCATTGAAAATTGTTAATTATTAAAACCCCTAAATGGGATTTAAATCAAATTTCATGAACCTCCCCCTCCCCCCCCCCCCCCCCCCCCCCCCCAAAAAAAAAAAAATATATATATAAATAAATAAAGAAAATTATCAAAAAAATTCATTTCAAATGGCAAAACCATGAAATTTTAAACCAACAAATACATGTATTAATGATTATACAGTATTTTGACTGTCTGAATCTAAAACATTTCAGAAATGATTTATTGAGAAGTTACAGTCTTATACAGTATGTTCTTACCTCCACAATTTTCCCATTAGAAACTACGGCAATAATGTCAGCATCTCTGATTGTACTTAATCTGTGGGCAATAATTAGCACAGTTCTACCTGTAAAATACATGTATATTGTACTTAGTCTGTGGGCAATAATTAGCACAGTCTACCTGTAAAATACATGTATATTGTACTCAGTCTGTGGGCAATAATTAGCACAGTTCTACCTGTAAAATAATGTATATTGTACTTAGTCTGTGGGCAATAATTAGCACACTTCTACCTGTAAAATACATGTATATTGTACTTAGTCTGTGGGCAATAATTAGCACAGTTCTACCTGTAAAATACATGTATATTGTACTCAATCTGTGGGCAATAATTAGCACAGGTCTACCTGTAAAATACATGTATCAAACCCTGTATATAAAGACCACCCAATGAATTGATCAGAACATTTCTAACTGAGAAATGACACATAAAATAAAAATGTTTTAGTGTTATAAAATTGGGTAAGAAGAAATGTAACAAATCACAGGGTCATTATTCAGATATTATGGTTATCACTGAGCAGTAGCCAAATAGCAATTTGAAACACTACTGATAAATGGTTAAAAAACATATTCATGAACACTTATCAAACTGTAACATGTATGTGAGAAATGCTTGGAAAGTGGTCGGATGGAAAAGATTTTATTTTCCTTCAATAAACCCCAAAAAACATTTGTTTATTTTACTAATCTTGTATTAATTTTCAAATTTTAATGCTTCTACAACAACATAGTGTCAGCCCTGTCTAACTTTTGCCCTGTCAGTTTGTCTGTCTGTCTGTTTGTACTTCTATGTGTCCCACTTACAGAAGCAATGGTTCTATTACAGTTTTACTCGCGAAAGCAAAACTTTCTCCAATATAGCTGTCACACGCATGAACACTTAACCTGATTTGTGTCTGTTACAGAGTTCAGCTCTCTATCATCTGTAGATCAAAGTTGAATAAGGGCATGTAATCCAAATAAGGGTGACTTTTGCATTCTATTGATTTGGTGATAAAAATTGTCATGATAAATTGTGGTTGTCCATTGATTAAAATTGATTTTAGTGAGAAATGAATAAGAGTATTGAAAGAGAACATGGTAGTTTCGTGTATTTCCATCTTTATATGAAATGTTTTCATGTCTGTTTAGTCTGGTTTCTACAAGAATTTACAATGCAACTTTAATTCGTCATCAGTAAATGTCAATGCTAAACCAATCAATTCTATGTATTTCAATGAAATACATCTTAAAACTTTTTTGAATCTCCATAAACATAATCAGAAAACTTTTCCAAAGATAACATTATATTATCAGAATTTTGTTTTCTAACAATTTTTCAGAAAAATATTGTTTTTTTAACTCAGATTACCCTGTCCCCAATCAAACCCATTGATCTCGTCACCTTGTCTTCTTTCCACATTTTAACACACCATGCAAACTTCCTTTACCTTTTATAACTCTATCTAAGGCTTCTTGTACTAATCTCTCCGACTCGGCATCCAAAGCACTGTAAAACAATTAATAAATGTACAGGTAATTATAACTCTATCTAAAGGGGAGGGGAGGGGCTGATGGCCAAGTGGTATGAACTGATGCTTACAGATCCCAGCACCTCTCACTGTCTTGGTTCCAAGCCCATTCAAGCAGATCTTTATGTGAAAAAGTTCACTTGCCATGGATCTGTGATTTCTCCAGGCAGCATTGTTATAAGTGAAAAATCTCGACTCAGGAATAAAACACTATGAAACTATTCCATCTATTAAACTTTGGTAATATGTATTGATCTCTTCGACTCAGCACCAATATCACAGCAAATAAATCAAAATATATAAAGATAGTCAATCTTTGTGGCCTCATCTAATTGAAAGTACTACAAGTTAAACCTGTGGCCACATACTGCATAACCAAACATAAAGTTCAAACCTTATGTCCAGTATCAATATTGACAGTGCAAAACTTGTGGCCTTGTCCAGTATTAATAATGTCAGTACGAGCCTTGTGGCTTCATCCTGTATTAATAATGACAGTACGAGCCTTGTGGCTTCATCCTATATTAGTAATGACAGTACAAGCCTTGTGGCTTCATCCTGTATTAATAATGACGGTACCAGCCTTGTGGCTTCATCCTGTTTCAATAATGACAGTACCAGCCTTGTGTCTTCATTCTGTATTAATTATGACAGTACCAGCCTTGTGGCTTCATCCTGTATTAATATTTATAGTACAAACCTTGTGGCTTCATCCAGTATCAAAATGGATGGATTTTTAATCAGTGCTCTGGCAATAGCAATTCTCTGTTTTTGTCCTCCAGATACTGTCACACCTCGTTCACCAAGGACAGTGTTATAGCCATTTGGGAATTTTGTTATGAACTCATGAGCATTGGCTAATGCAGCTGCTTCTAGCACCTAAAATGTATTTTTGAACATATATATATGTATATGTGTGTGTGTGTGTGTGTGTGTGTGTGTGTGTGTGTGTAATTGTATAAGATGGTTTGTGACAACAGAGTTGAGTTGTGTCACTGATGAGGAAGGAATTTCCAAAATGTTCACATATCGTACATCAAAATTAACAGGGATTTTTGATAAAAATCCCATCCCAGTTATGTTCTGTGAATTAACTTGACTGTGAAAACCTCTCTAAAATGGGGCCAGTGTGATCCAATGGGATAACAACAGACCTTCTTACAGCTTAGGTTCAGATCCCAATTGGGCAGGCCTTACTCAAAGAAGGTTTGTCAGTTTCTTTAATAAAGCTAGAGATTTTTTCCAGGCACTCATTTTCTCCAAGATCAGAGAACTAACTGTCCCATATAAATGAATGAATCTTGACTGAGACATAAAATCACATTACTCCACTCTACTTTCTAAAATGAACAAATTCTTAGGTCTGTGAAAGGTTTAGTTTAGAAAGGTTTAACTGTATTACTCTTTACCTCCTGATCTGTGGCATCAGGTCGTCCATATCTTATGTTCTCCATCACCGACGTAGCAAACAAGACAGGTTCCTGTAAATAATTAATGGATTATTATCTTACACCCTGAAAAGATTGGATAATATTTTTATGGATTTGCTAGTCTACATATCAAAAACATAAAAGGGGTCCCAAAAGGTTAAAGTTTTCATTCTTAGAAAATTTCAAAACCTGATTGATAAATCTTATAGCATGTATAACAATGTAAGATCAAGGACACTCCTCATCAACAAACATGAAATATTTAATACCTGATTGATAAATCCTATAGCATGTCCTCACAACAAGCAAGTAGGGTCAAGGACAAACCTCATTAACAGACATGTAGTAATTAATACCTGGTTGATAAATCCTTTAGCATGTTCTCATAACCATGTAGGGTCAAGGACACACCTCATCAACAAACATGTAGTATTTAATACCTGATTGATAAATCCTATAGCATGTCCCTATAGCTATGTAGGGTCAAGGACACAACTCATCAACAAATATGGAATATTTAATACCTGACAGATAAATCCGTTAGCATAACCTCAGAATCATGAAGGGTCAAGGACACACCTCATCAACAAACAGGTAATATTTAACTGACAGATAAATCCTGTAGCATGTCGTGTAACCATGAAGAGTCAAGGACATATCTCATCAACTAACATGTAGTATTTAATACCTGGTTGATAAATCTTATAGCATGTCCTAGTTACTATGTAGGGTCAAGGACACACCTCATCAACTAACATTTCATATTTAATACTCGACAGAAAATCTGTTAGCATAACCTCAGAATCATGAAGGGTCAAGGACACACCTCATCAACAAACATGTAATATTTAACTCACAGATAATCCTGTAGCATGTCCTCGTAACCATGAAGAGTCAAGGACACACCTCATCAACTAACATGTATTTTTTAATACCTGGTTGATAAATCTTATAGCATGTCCTAGTAACCTGGTAAATAAATCTTATAGCATATCCTTGTAACCATGTAGGGTCAAGGACACACCTCATCAACAAACATTTAATATTTTACCTAACAAATAAATCCTATGACAAGTCCTTGTAACCATAAAGGGTCAAAGGACACACCTCATCAACAACATGTAATATTTAATACCTGGTTGATAAATCCTATAGCATGTCCCTGTAACTAAGTAGGGTCTAAGACACACCACATCAACAAATATTTAATATTTTATACTTGATTGATAAGACTTATAATATGTCCTAGTAACCATGAAGGGGCAAGGACAAATTTCATCAACAAACAAGTAATATTTAATACCTGGTGATAAATCCTATAGCATGTCCCTGTAACTAAGTAGGGTCTAAGGCACACCACATCAACAAATATTTAATATTTTATACTTGATTGATAAGACTTATAATATGTCCTAGTAACCATAAAAGGGGCAAGGACAAATTTCATCAACAAACAAGTAAAATTTAATACCTTATTGACAAATCCTATAGCATGTCCTTGTAACCTTGAAGGGTCAAGGACACACATCATCAATAACATTTAATATTTAATACCTGATTAAAAATCCTATAGCATGCCCTCGTAACTGTGTAAGGTCAAGAATATCTAATCAACAAACATGTAGTATTTAATACCTGGTTGATAAATCTTATAACATGCCCTCATAACCATGTAGGGTCAAGGACACACGTCATCAACAGACATGTAATACAGTCAAACCTGCCTTAAAGGCCACCTCTCTATAAGGGCCATATAAAATTCTATCCTAGCTGTTCTTTATTCATATTAATTGAACTTGTACAAAAAATGTATATAAAGGCCACTTGTCCTAAAGACCACTTGTACTGATTCCCATGGGTGGCCTTTATAGACAGGTTTGACTGTATTTAATACCTGATTGATAAATCCTATGGCATGTCCTCATAACCATGTAGGGTCAAGGACACACCTTCAACAAAGATGTAATATTTAATACATGTATACCTGATTGATAAATCCTATATTATGCCATAGGAACTATGTAGGGTCAAGGACACACCTCATCAACAAACATGATATATTTAATACCTGGTTGATAAATCCTATAGCATGTCCTCGTAACCATGTAGGGTCAAGTTGTTTTAAATCATAGCATCTATAGTAATTTTACCATGATCAATATCGTAAAATCTCTCTAGTAAAGCTGCTACTGTTGATTTTCCTGTAAATATTTATTGATTTTAAACAGAATTCACAATACTGTACATGTATATAGCAGTGACAATACAAATAGATCTGGCAGAAAATCCAATCATGAATTTTTGAAAAGATAATCTTTGAAAGAAAGCAAGAATGTTGTTGTGGTTGTAATGTTATTCATAGTCAGTTGCATCAGCAACTTTCAGCTATTCATGGGGAAAGACAGTTTCATAATCTCTATGGATTATTCTAAATGAGCTTGTGTATGTGTGTGATGTGCAAGTGTGTAATATGGTCCTGTCATGTATTACGAATCATTTTACATAATAAATTTATATGTACCACCACATTGTTTTTTTGCTTCGATGCAGTATTTAAAAATCATTCTACTGCCTAATTCAATGCAGTAGAATAGAGCACAAAGAAGTGATGTCACTGTGTTGAAAAGTTTGAACAGTCAATTTTTAATGAGGTAATTACAGTTTGCTATTTTTATGAAAGTGTTAAATTGTTAAATTTCAGGTATATTTTGCAGTTACTAAGCTCAATCAGAATTATATATATATATATAATATATATATATATATATATATATATATATATATGAAATTCACTGTGACTGTATTGCATGCCGTTATGATGAGGAATGTTTAAAAAAAAAAACTATGAAGCCCATAGCTTTTATGTTATTTGACAGATTCCAATTCTACTGCATAACATCATGCAGTACGTCAAACCAAATGTCATTCATTTACAGAAATACCTGTGTTATATCTTAACTTAACATATCTACTGTATATACTTACCTATTTTGTAAAATTATATTAAAATAGAATCCAAACAAAATTAGAGCTCAGGGTACATATATTTTTGACTTGTTATAGAGACATGTCATGTTTTTGTCACATTTCAAAGTGGTGTATGTCTGGATTTTTTTTTTACGCTGACCTGGTATTCTGGATGACTTGTGTACATTTGTAAACTGTTACTGGAACAAGAATAATTTAAAGGTGTTATATGAATGAGTAACTGCCTTATACCACAAAACATCAGGTTGACTCTTAATACCATGGCCAATTCGAGAACAGTAATACATACCTTGGTAAGTCAATCATGTTAATTAAAAACTTCTTTATTTATGGACTACTGGTTGTAAAATAATTAG
>CM056601.1:6910991-6979855 GCA_029721355.1 Tegillarca granosa | reverse complement strand
GTAAGATTAATAATAATAATTATTATTATAATGATAATAATAATAATAATATTTATTATAGTGTCATCCATTAATACCATCTAATAAGCACATACATAAAATATACATGAATATCGATGCGATCAATTCTGGGAGAATAGAGGTAACAGGATTAAAAAAAGGAATACCATGTCATATACCACGTGCACGCACGTTTTAAATTGTTATAATTATACATTCAAAAAGTGTTTTATGTCACCATCTACTAACGGTAAGCAAACTGACTTATTTTCTCACAATTGGATCGGTTAGTGATATCAAATTCGATAAAATCCGACATGACAACAGCTTGCATTGTCAATGAGCGTCATCGGGAAAAATTCTAATATTCTAGTACTTCAGTACTGTATGTACTTCATTTAACAAAATAAAATTTAAGCGAAAACTGTCTTACGCATAATTATCGCATCAGCATTTTACAAATTATTATAACAAGCATTGTATTTTAAAAGAATCACAAATCAGCGGTATCTGTTTAACACGGAAATGGTTATTATAAAATTACTATAATTATAAATATATGTACGTTCCAGGTAAAAAAAATGGTATAAGGTGGCATTGTCCTTTCGCAGTAATTACACATTGTCATTATTTGTATTTGTCACTGAATCTGGCTTTTTATCTTAACGCAGTGACATCAACTCTCGTTGAATACTTACCTTTCAAAGCATATTAGTTCATTACACTTTCGCCAAAGGACAAGCTATAACTAAGAATCTGCGAGACAGGACCGCACGAATGGATAATCTCCGCTAGAGCCATTCACCTCGCTTATCTATATAATCAAACGGTTACTTAAAGTACTTTTATGTCAATAGGAAATTTGAGCGACATGTTAAATATCACTGACGAATTACACGGAAACATTACCCGGTTCAGCCTGCAGATAAGCAACCTGTCTTCACAAAATTCCTCCTAGAGCGCAACAAGTAAAATAACTGCCCATCTGAAGTTCTATAATAATAATAATAATAATATAAATCATTTAATGGTAAAAGTATTAATTGCGCTAATCTGTATTTATATTGTAAATGTCGTTCTCCACACTGTGAAACTTTTCACTATTTTTTAATTTGGTTAAATTTCATATGCATCTCCCAAGTAAAACATTGTCGTGTGATAATGTCATGTGTATTTTCAAACTTATGAAATAGGGTATTAAAATTTGCTTATGGAAATTTTTTGGAAAACTTTATTTTATAAGATAAATTAAAAAAAAAAAAAAATCCACGTGACAATTGTTTCTCCAAACGTTTGTAAACTATAATGTTCATTTTAAACACAGAAGGTAACCGTATATTTTTGTTAAAAACCACATCAGCAAATTGCGGTTATTTTAGGCTAGGTATCCAAAAGGCATTTTTCAATGTGACTATTTGGTTTCGATTTTAATGTTATGTATTTTAAGCATAATTTTTTTTTCTAAAATAACAGCTATTAAATGGAAAAAAGAAAATGATATATTGCTGAAGTAACACATACTTGGAAATCAAAATTACGTAATCAAGATTTTAAATGAAAATAGCAATTTGCAGATTAAAACAGGTATATATCAATTTACTAATTTATTTGCAATTCCGGAAGTTCTTTATAATCACTGACAAAAAATCAACAAAACGATACCACGTGTGACGTAAAAATCACATTTCACGTCAATCAAACTCCCAGATTCAATGAAAAAGGTGCAAAACAATCCAGTTTCTTCTCTGAAGTTAAAATTTATTCTTCTTTGTAATTTTAACCAATAAAGTTTTGGAATCAACTTGTTTTTTTATTTAAAAGTCACATTAGTTTAAGTATCATTACATTTGTTTAAAACTTTAGTGAAATTTTAGAATTTTATAGTTACTCGTAATAGACACGTTAATAGACTATCAAAGAAACCGTAAAGACAGTTATGTAACTTTTATTAAATTTTGTAAGTGTGAATGGTTTTAAATGATTGATGTTATTGTTTATTTCATTCTGACTGACATTGGATCAAGCCAAAAAAAAAAAAAAAAAAAAAAAAAAAAAAAAAAAAAAAAAAAAAAAAAAAAAAAAAAAAAAAAAAAAAAAGAGAGAGAGAAAGAAAGAAAAAAACCGTCTTTACCACGGTTTTTTAATAATCAATCGTCCGGTCAAACACGCCGTTTTTGGGGATTTTTATAATCAGTGGTTTCGATATTGCGTTTAATTTTCCTATTTGTCTCATTTCATTGGTTTGTTTGAATTTATTCTGGGTTGCATTGGTCATTTTCCAGCATCCTTTCTGTCGTTGTTTTAATATGCAATAGAAAGGCGTCTTGCATGTTGAATATAAAACCAAATACAACATTAAATTTTTATGCCAATACGTTTCATATATAACATCTTTATAAATCTTCAACAAGTCTCTAGTCGTATAGTAGAAGCAATGTCTTTTTTACATCACACTAAAAAGAAATAAATTAAAATTAAAATAATAATACTAAAAATAAATAAATAAATAAAGAAAGAAAGAAAGAAAAAAAAGGGACTTACCGTTAAAACATTCCTGACATCCATTATTCAAATTAGCTTTTTAAAAATCTTTTACAGTTAAAACTAAGATTTATCTTTATTGTGTAATAATAACAGAAAAAAAATCTACTGATTTTGCAGTTTATTGCATTGTATTACAAACTTTATCCTGTGCATCACAGATTCTGCGTGGGTAAAACTTTTATGGTCTCTAATATAATGTTTAGTATTACATTTTAACATTAATCATTTTTTTATGATTTACACTCACTTTGAAGAATTCAATAAAAGTTATATAATGATTTTATAAATTGCTTTTTCTTAGGCATAAAGCATTCTTTTGTAAATATATTTCTCGGTAGGGGTGTGGTTTAAAGTAAGGGATTACTGTGCTTTCTTACAGCCAAAGTTTACATCACTTTGCTTTGCTTGAAGATCCTAAATAATGAAAAAAATTTGTTAAGTCACTTGTCGAAGGTGCGTGCTTTTTGCTGGCACTCCTATTTTCTATACAATCTCATTACTTACCGTCGTGACCAGGACAAAAAACTTTAAATTTTCTGCGCTCTTTTTCTTTTTCTTAACGCTTTGCAACTTCATTTCAATTCTAGACATTAAAAAATAAAATATTATAATAATAAATAAATAAATAAAGGGCGCGTTTTAGATTGGCCCGATTGGAATTCAAATCTAGGCGGTCAGTAAGAGGCGCTATGAACCGTAAACGCGTGCTTTAGACCACTCGGCCACCAAAGAAAACACTCCATAAACAGATTCACAGTGGGACTGGAGTAGTTGATTTGAGTTGAGTAATGGTGTTTAACGTCCCATTCAAGAATATTTCACTTATATCGAGACGTCGCCAGCTATAGGCGAAAGTGCAGAAATTTTGCCTGTGCGTTGCGCTGATGGCATTATACAGCAGGGTTCTTTATCGTGCCATGCCTGCCATGACACGGGACCTCGTTTATTTTAAGTTCCCATCCGAAAGAACCGTGACTTTCATTCCGTAATGCCGAGTGCTTGGCGAAAGAACAGTCACTACCCACTTTCAAGTCTTGGGTCAGACCCGGCCGGGGTTCGAACCCACGACCTTCCACTTACGGAGCGAGCACTCTACCAACTGAGCTACCGCAGTGGCGGGACTGGAGTAGGCTATTTGGTTAAGATTTTGGTTCTTAAACATCAAATAGTTTTCTTATTTTTTGTAATACTCATATGATGAGAATGAAAAAAAAGTATATCAGCTACTTCATCATCTTGCAGTCAGGGTCCCATGGATAGAACTTTATTATTTATACTGAAAATAGATACCAGTCTTCTCTTACAAAATGATAAAAGCACCAAGTCTGCGTCAACCTTAGGTTGATGGTATCATATCCAAGTTGGTACTTATGTTCTAATGTTATGTTTGATCAAAG
Organism: Tegillarca granosa; assembly: GCA_029721355.1. Classification (NCBI taxonomy): domain Eukaryota; kingdom Metazoa; phylum Mollusca; class Bivalvia; order Arcoida; family Arcidae; genus Tegillarca; species Tegillarca granosa. The sequence goes on along the minus strand of CM056601.1, from coordinate 6,975,914 downwards.
GAAAATTTATTCATGATATTTAATATCAAAATATTTTAAGATTCCGTGAACATTTTGACACAATGAGATGAAACTTTACATATCCTACATATTTTAATATAAGGTTCCGGAACATATTACAACTTTAGCATCGTTCGAGTAATATATATATATATATATATATATATATATATATATATATATATATATATATATATATATATATATATATATATATATATATATATATTTTACATTTTGAGCATTATAATTATTATTATTATTATTACATGTATTATTATTATTATGAGAGAGAGAAGAGAGAGAGAGAGAGAGAGAGAGAGAGAGAGAGAGAGAGAGAGAGAGAGAGAGAGAGAGAGGAGAGAGGAGAGAGAGAGAGAGAGAGAGAGAGATCACATTATTGTAATGTTAATTTTTCCAGTTTAACGCCTTATCTAAGGAATTTGGAATTCAGGTTCAGGGCAGCTAAAGAAAGAAAAATACATGTTTGTTTTCATTTATTTATTTAATTTCCTTTTTTTTCATCATTACTATTTTGATACTAGACACTTAAATTGAAAAGTAATTTAACATCATATATAACGATTTACATTGACTGATTGAACTATAGACCAAACCGAATTAAAATTAGACATATCCTACTAGTTTTAAAAATTGGTTTTCTTAGGACAATCTGCTGTCCTTCATCTCATAGATTGGTCGCCACGTTATGTGCAAGAATAATAATTGAGAAGTTAGGTCCACTTTAGTTCGGTCCATTTTGGATGGACTGATGGCCTTGATAGGCCATAGAAAAAAATTTGACTGAAGCGTATAAACATCATTACTCCACTCTATATCACTTCGGACATAAAAAGTAACATTTTTTCCCAACTTATATAACCCCAAGGTCTCACTGAATATATAGATAGATATCTGTGCATCACAGGTAAGTAATTTACAGGTATAAAGTCTGAATTTTGCGTTTGAATGAATTTTGTTATCTCTGTAATAGAAATTTGAATATATCCCTTTGAGGATTGCACAATACGTGCATAAAAAGTGTTATCTAAATGTCATATTTGGTTTTATGTCTGGATAAAAAATAGAACAATTAGGGTGCTCACAAAGCAATCAGCAAACGCAGTTTCAAGCCACATTGTTGGGTTTTAATTTTATTATCTGATTTTTTTTTTCGCAAAGTACATCATCTGAAGATTTCATTGCTGAAACCACACACACACACACACACGCACGCACACACACACATACAAATATAATTTTATGTATAAAATTTGAAATTCATTTAAAACTAAGGTCTGTTCCCTCATGCAAAGCAATCCTTAGCTGGATTTGGATTTATATAATTTTGAAACTTTAGATTCATGTTTTCTACTGTTTGGCTTATGTTTTTTATCTATCAAACTTTTCGGTCTTAGTGTCACTGATCAGGAATAAAATTTCCGAAATGTGCACATCTGGCACATCAAAATTTAACTGGTATTTGTGTTATATATATATATATATATATATATATATATATATATATATATATATATATATATATATATATATATATATATATATATATATATATATAAACTCACTTTAATTCATAAAAAAGCTCGAAGATAGAAATCAGTGTGAAATGATTTCAACATTATGGTTTTACAGGTTAAAATTAAATTCCCTTTGGGTAATAAATTTAAATTTGAGACAAATTAAAGTCAAAGTATCTCGGTTCTCCTCCTACAAAAATGTCGAAATCATAAGATATGGCCATTCCATCTTTAAAAATATTTATTTTCCCGTAAGCATATCCTTGTCCATGTCTAGTATTACCGGATCAAGCTAGCTCCGCATCGCAGTTGTTTTTATGGTTGTTTAATGGTAAGCGTGACGTGTAAATATTGTCAGTATACTAAAGTACTATCTCTCCCATTAATTTACATATGTTTTAACTTTCCGACATTCTTTTAACTTTAAAACTGCACCAGTTATATTGGACTTATATTGAAAATATTATTAAACCACCTTACACTAAGGCGGCACAGAGGTGATACGAAAACTTGCTTATGCAAACGTTTTTAACTATATAACTTCGTGAACACGCGATTACTTTTGCTCAAGTACGCAATAACATTTTGTAAAAAAGAAAACATAAAAAATGATGGATAGTAACAAACCAAGGCTTAACATTGCAATTTCGTTCCTGTGCTAGAAAGGCAACATCAAGAATAAAATATAGATAAGATTACATGTAGATGAAAGGGTTATATATATTTAGAAATTGTATTTCACGCCCCAGTATATATTCTTTCACTTAAATCAAAACGGCCAATTCCGGAATTGACGAAGAAACCGGAAAAACGACCGTTGGTACCGACAAACTTTTTAACATTTGGATCTGCCCGAATGTGATTCGAATTTAAGAGGTTAAAGACACTTTGATACATAAGCGATCGCTTAAGTAAGAACACTTCTGTTGGGAAGACCGAACTAAGAAAAGAAAAAAAACTTACTGGTTGTGTGACAAGTAAACCTTCGGAACTTCAGATTAAGGTTTGAGAAAAGATAAGAAGATTAATAGAATCAATCATATGCGTCAGTGGTAGATAGAATCCCACCCGAGTGGGCAGATTTTGTGTCTGGAACAAGGCTTTCCATTGGAAATTATTATCTCAAACTTAGGGGGATGGGAGAAAAGCAGAAGACAATTCACTGCCGCTGAATAGTAATGTTAATTAATGTTATAGGGATTAGGAACCATGACAATGAATTATGGACGATACCGTTGGTGTAAATTCGATCCGCTACACGTAATAGAAAACAGTCATAACTTCTAATAACGCATTTAACACATACATACATGCATTAAATGTCTATAATTTCCGTTTGATAACCATATCTATTTGATTTTTGCCTCTCAACCTTTTTTCAAACAATCTGATGGCATGACTTCAGTTCTAAACTGACGGATTGAACAGATAACAAGATCAAACACTGTTTAAGATGTTTATGTAAATATACAGTCATTTTTATTTGCCTCACTACATGTTTATGTAACCTTTTTATAACAATTTTATCACATCAGATGCCTAGCCATTGAGTAAGAATTGTTTACACATTTAAAAAGTTATATTCAGAAAAAAGTTTTATTTTAAGGCTTGTTTTGATACAGTTTGGCGATATGTTTGTTTAAGTTCTTGTCCATGTATTTCTGATTGTTGATAACTTCTACATTACTGGCCTTACTCGGTGTGAGAAAACTCAAGTTTTTGTTGACTACAACAAACCTAAACTTACTTTTTGTTGTCACCCCGAGTTCATGATAGGCGTTGAACTTTGAGGTATCCATTACGTCAATGAACCGATACCAAATTTGGACCAAAAGATGAACTTTTTATGTAAAGTAAATGTAAAACAATTGAATTTGAAAATTTGTATTGGTAATAGTTAAAATGAGAGAGAGAGAGAGAGAGAGAGAGAGAGAGAGAGAGAGAGAGAGAGAGAGAGAGAGAGAGTTAAGATAAGTTAATCATTTAACGATTATAAGAAAGGTCTGGAATCGGTACACAAAAAGTGTCCTATGGCTTAATGAAATTATGTCTATAAAGCCATATATCTTGAAAAAAAAAAGAAAAGTCTTAAACATTTGCACGTTTTTGTTTTTACTTAAATATTTTTAGACCTCATACAATAACGTGAACACTTAAGAACATACACGATATAGTATTATGTTTGTCACGTGACCATCGCGCGTATTTGCCATTAGGTTACTTACATGTATGTTTTGAAATAAAAACGACTCAACGTTGTCCGTTATAATCGAGAAAACGACACAGTTCGAGTTATCGAAGATGTAACGATTAAGTTATAAATTTCAACGATATAAATATAACCGTAAATCTGCAATAATTCGTGAAAATCCAACATTTTTACAAAAATTTCAAAACACAGAGCAATAAAGAAAAACGCTTCTTCTCAAATAAACAATCTTAATCCTGTTCAAAATGTATGCTTTATATACTACAGACAATGTCAGTGTTGAATTCATGGCTTTAATTGTATAAAATCTGTAATACGTGTTGTTTTGGACAGAAACAAGAGGTTCAACCCAATAAATTAACAGAATTAAATATTACTTTTTACAAGCGGACATTATGTATCCTCCCTCACTTGTACCACCCCTCTCGCAAGTCTTACATTTTAATTTTAAATATTTCATCGACTCCAAGTTGCGCATGTACAAATGTGTTTTACATTATTGCTTTCTTTATTCTAGTTCTTATTGTTTGTTTCCATTTATTTCATGATTTATTGTCGATTTGTTTTTAAGTATTCCGAGTTGTACTCTAACTGTATCCATTTCCTATTTGTATGCTAGCCAATTTGTCGTGATAACATGCATTTAGCATTATATATGAACTGTACTAACATTCCTATCTTGGACTCTTATAAGTCATTATGCTATAAATTATGAAAAACCCTTAGAAAATAATGATAAAAATAAATATGATATCGGGTTTAAATTGTTGTATTTATTGCTAAAATCTACATCAAAAAGTCTCCGTCAAGTATTAAGTCTCTTGAGTGCTGTATTAATTTACATGTTTCGCGTTTTCTTTCGGAGTTTTTTCTGTCTGAAGGACGCATTAATGTTAAAGATCGATAATAAATAAGTTCACAATTAGTTTGGTATATTTAGTTTAATTTAAGTTATGCAAGATATTGTAAATTTTTCACTTAAAATTGTGACTTTAACCCATGCTCTGTACAATAAATTAGATAAGATTTAAGATATTTTCCTTTTTACCAGACGTAAGCGACGACACATTTTGAATCTGATTTAGCTGGAAGCTTTAATTTACAAACACTTGTTGACTTTGATGTTTTTTTGCGTGGTAATGGAGGATGATTGTCAAGGAAGTAATGATGGGATATCTATTCCATATCTTATCAGCTTCAGGCCAGAGGATTGTTTCAAATAACTGCATGTTTCAAATTGTATAAAATACATGTTAAATATCAAAATATAGATCTCCAATTGAATTAAATGATGGATTTGTCGCTAGCCCGGTGTCCTTGTGGTATTTGCTGTGCGTAATTTCCACCAGCGGTCTGATCAAATGTTCCCGAGGCTGCAGCATCTTTAAGTATCGTGATGATTTAGGTGTTGCACATAGACAACCTGTCTCTAACTTGTTGCTAAAACATGCATAAATTCACAGAAGACTATAGAACTATTACTTTTCTGGCTATAAAACGCGCATAATTGTTTACGTGTTGTTATGTTAGTCCTCGAGTCATGTACCGATTAACCTTTTCTTCAAGCAACAGCTTGGACCGTTGTGCAGTTAGATTAGCCATTGTACCACGTCAAAACCTGTAGGGTTTGCGAAACTCTTTTTTTATTTGGTGTGAAAACACTTCTAAAAGCTGGAAGTTTTTTGTAAGTCACACTCGACTTTGTGATAACACCTTTTTCATCAATAATAATAATGATAATGTCATTTTTACAAAATAACATATTCAAAAGTAGCACATGACAATTAATTACCATGTGCTACTTTTGAATATGTTTTAATAAAAAATTAAAAATAGCACATGACAATTAATTACAATGTGCTACTTTTGAATATGTTTTAATAAAAAATTAAAAATAGCACATGACAATAATAAAAATAATAAATAAATAAATAAATAAATAAATAAAAATAATTTTTAAAAATACAAGTAATAATAAAAAAGTATACAGCTCGCATTGATACCGTGATGCGCTAGCAAATCTCAGTTAAATGCACAGTCTAAAAGAAGTATTGGCTCAGTTACAAACATTTAAAGCACTTTCTTTCAGAGCATTTAATCATTTATCCAAATAACCGTTATATTTTGCTATATAAGTTCGTGATTCCGTACAAAGAACCAATTGCAACAAGCCCGATCCATACAACTGTCCTATGCAAAATGTGAAAAATTTTGAATATTTCTTTTTGTAAAAAATTCAAAATTTTGCACATGAAACAATCTATCATCAGAAAATTCCTCCCAATAGCGGAGTAATAGACATTGCATGTCCACAATTTCTGCATCTCTATTATTCCGCTATAGGGAGGAGTTTTCTTAGGATAGGTTGATCTATAACACAGTAAAATAAAAGGATTTATGATTGTTATTTACCCCATCCCACTTCTATATGACTTTCTTCCGGATAAATGTTGGTGTTTGACAATACGCTCGTAAACAGCCATACCCCTCACACACAGAACTCCCTATTATATATCATATTCTTAATTATTATTTTACATGTAACTAATTTAATCGTTGATAAAAGATAGTTAATTAGTTTATGATAGTTTTTATATAAGTGTTAACCGGAGTGTTACCGTCTTTAACGGATTTATATGACCAATACTTATTTAACAAAGGGGGGTTATTTGGTACATATTCTAAAGCCGAACTAATATATCTACTCAATTCTTTGATCAAAAGAAAAGACATATTTGACTTAAATAATACGCCTTTTTACGAATTCAATTTCTGCATTGAGAATTCACACTAGAGAGGACCATTTAACATAGCTTTGTACCGCTATTTTTATATCCACGAGATCAGAAGGTCAGTTGGTACTTGAAAAGAACTATACATCATTTGCAGAAAAGAAAACTATATTATATATTTTTAAAAAGAGAAAAGAGACCATAACTGATTGAACTCTGGGCCAAAAATCGTATGCCTGGTTGCAATATTAAATACCGTTTATGTATGTATGTATGTATGTATGTATGTATGTATGTATGTATGTATGTATGTATGAATGTATGTATGTATGTATGTAAGATTTACACTGGTAATTAGATGGTAAAAAAAGTACAAACTTTTCATGAATGAAACGATTTTTTTTGGCTCCACTAACTTTAAGAACAGAATCTTAAATATTCTTTTATAGTTGAAAACTCGTGTTAATTTTTAATAAAATTAGATTTTAGAAATAACAGTATTGATGAATGAACCAGGAATTTTGGAGATTTTGGTAATTATTTTCATTCTCCCATAACGATATCTGAAACAAGTTATTTCAGATGCTGACTCATTGACTACAAGTTGTATTTGAAGCAAAAAGGTAGAGTAGACATTGTGTAGGCAGTATGTTTAGTCTTTTAATAAACTTATTTTATCCTGCAAAAAACAAAGGGTGTGTAATCTATTCTTTTTTTTTCCTTCCGCGAAGTCAAATATCTTTTTTTAAAATTCGATCGGATAAGTTGTCTTAAGATATGTTTCAACTTTGTTATGATTATCGGGAAGATGGATTTTAATGTTGTTTACAATTTTCACAATTCTCTTGCAACGAGAATAATTTTATAACTATCTAATATATAGAATTAATCGTGAGATTCGCGGGCGTGTTTTGTTGTCTGCCTTCTTTCTAGATGTATGCGTAAATAGCGACTTTAACGCATTTGCTCACATGGTAGGTACCCCGAAGAAAAGCAGACCACTCTTCTTTGTTACATTATCATGGCACCAGAGGAATAAGATGAAACGCTGTTTTCTTTATGCCGAGCGCCAGGAGGTGAAACAGTATCTCCAATTTTAGAGTCGTACATGTGCAGAGGACCCGACCGGGGCTCGAATACCCGCCCTCCTTCTATCTTCTGAATCCAGCACGGTGGTAACTTCGGGAGGAACTAATTGCATACATTCTCATATCGTCAATTTACATTTTGATCCAAAGCAAATAACGTAATTAAAGCAGGTACTTTGCAAAAACCAACATAATCAAAAACATGAAACGCCAAAACCACCAAGACCAATCGGAATATTGCTCGGCTTTTTCCGTCGTATCTCACAAAAAAAGCTACGACGGAAAAAGCCGAGCGATGTTCCGATTAGCACCAAGACATAATATAAAGCCCACATCTTAATGATATGAAGTGAGTATTGTCATCAACATGCACTACATGTAGAAAGGATAGCCATCCATTTAAACGGTATGAAGAAATTGTCTTCAGTCTACATCAATGATGCGCATGCTCGAATCAGCGACGACAACTGCATTGTGCATGGAATATCACTAGCGTTGCACTCAACTTAAAACATTTTCATCACGAAGTGGTACATATTTAAGTTCAAAACCTAAAATGCATTTTCAGTATAAATTTTTTTTCCCTATTTTTTTTTTAAATTTGGACTGCATATTTATATAACATAATATTGTCTGACATAATGCATTGTATTTCTTTTCTAGAGCATGTAAATTAAATAGAAATATTTCAAAATGCTGTAAATGTAAAAGATGAATCCATCCTCAATATGAAAATAAATATGATAAGACAAATTTGATATTTTAAATAGAACAGTAAATGTTGAAAGTTGAATTATTACACATCCTTTACAACGGAGACTGTTACACGTTAGTGAATATGTCGTAAAATAGATGAAAGACATATTTCTCACAAGATTGCATAGTTTGTGTAACGTAATACACCATAACCCCCGAGGGTCTTCGAATAACAATTCCTATCGTCTGCAAATCTCGTGCAGCGTTCTGTTGTTATCTTATTCTTATCAAAATTAGCGATTAAACTTAAAAAATGTGGCTGAAAAATTCGATTGTAATAGTGATACGATATATTTAAAAATGATAAGATCTTTGCTTCTGGCGATTTTAATTTTTAGAAAAAAAACCTGTCGATAACCATACATTAAAAACTGAACGTTTAGTATCCGCCATCAACATAAATTTCAATGCAACGACTATCCACTGTTGTTAGGTTGATCGAGCGTTTGTTTTACGTCATATCAGCATTTCATGGGACGAGATCTTGAAAAGAAAATCTGAACACAATTTTGGTGCGTCAATGTTCAAGTGTTTCTGTATTATTATAGTACCTACTTGAGTGCTAGTTCAATAGCCCGTAATGCCGCATTTAAACCACATCACTCAGTTAAATACACTAGTATGAGCCCAGTCCTGCGAAAAGAAAAACTTTCCTAACTTGCTGTCTAATGGGATCGAACCCTGAGGGGGTTAGTTATAAGTAAATACCAACCATTTCAATAACAATGGCGTGTTAAATTCTGCAACCTATACGTTATACATACCAGAGGCGGATCCAGAATTTTAAAAAGGGGGCGGTGTGTTAAAAGCTGAGAACTGAATGTTCAACCATCCTAGGGGTTTTGGAGGTGGTGCTCCCCCGGATAATTTTGAAATATGTTGCAAAATCCTACATTCTGTTGCAATTTGAGCTGCTTAAAAGACATAAATATCCTTCATTCAGAGTATTAGGCTTTTAGTATATAAAGCAAAAGCACAAAAAGTATTATCAGTGACATAAAGGGGTGGGTTGGGGTTACGTCCCCTTTTAGATCCGCCACTGCATACACTAAGTATACAAATGTAGATAAATGAGGATCACATATTATAATTTAATTGATTCCCGGTTCTTTTGTTGGATTAATTTTTATACGCTTCATATCATTACACATTAGAATGTATTTGTTATAAAAATTCTAAAAGTGTTGAATGATATATGAATAATGCATTACTAAAATCCGCTTTGAATCTTGTGATGATGTCCTTAAAGACAAAATTCATTCCAAGTATTGCAAGACTTATTGTAACAAGAGAAAAAAAGTTTTTTTCAGATTTAACCACAAACATTCAAGAATTAGAAACAGAATATTTTATTCAACAGCATCAACATATTTTTTCTTTTGTGCGAATCATTATGCACACCTTCATAAATAAACGCCATTGATCTGTAAAACTTTATAGCTTCCTAGCAATGATCATTTCGTTGATTTACCAGATTTGTGGTTGACTTGTACTGTTCGAACTTTCAACTTTATTGTTAAAACAATTTGTACAGATAAGCTTACTTGACCAAAAAACTCATTTATCAGGAAAATTATTACAATTTAATATCAGATAAGACGGAAACTTCGTCCACAAGTCAATGGTTTTCTTATTCAATCAAAATTTTTATTTCAATAAGTTTAAAATAAAAAATGTATTAAAGCTTTATAAAATGGGTTTATACTCAATGCCAAAATCCGATTGATGTGGACGTGAACAACCTGAGAACAACCTGTACAGCGGAAGAACTTTATGGCCATAAAATATTTTTTGCATTAATACTATAATTCTTGACTTTATTTCTTGAGTGTTAACAACCCCGCCATCAACATCTCATTTGACCAAGTAAACTTCACTTCCGACTGTACACCTTCAGTTTAACTTGACACATCTTTCATGTTAATTTATAATTTTGCCAAGCTCAATAAAAACTTATGATTCCTAAAATAATTAAAGTGAAGTAAAACAACGTTCAACGACATCAACAACACCAACGACATAAACAACATCATCATCAACAACAAAGACATCAACAACATCAAAAACACTAACGACATCAACAACACCAACGACATCAACAGCATCAACAACACCAACGACATCAACAACACCGACGACATCAACAGCATCAACAACACCAACGACAACAACAGCATCAACAACACCAACGACATCAACAACTGCAACAACAACGATTTCAACAACAACACCAACAACATCAACAATAACAACACCAGCGACATCAACAACAATAACCACATCAAGAACAGCAGTAACAATAACGACACCATCAACAACAGCAGTAACAACAACGATATCGACAACAAAAACAACACCAACAACATCAACAACAACAACAACGACAGCAACACCAGCGACATCAACAACAACACCAACGACATCAACAACAGCAACAACAACGACATCAACAACGACACAAACAATATCAACAACACCAAAGACATCAACAACATCATTATCAACAACAACGACATCATCAACAACAACAACGACATAAACAACAACAACGACAGCAACAACAACAACCACATCAAGAACAACAGCAGTAACAATAACGACATCAACAACAACAGCAGTAACAACAACGATATCAACAACAAAAACAGCAAGGACGACATCAACAACAACAGCAATATATCCGATGTAGCCCATAAAACAAAAGTTTTTATATAATCTTTTTTAAAGTATTACAAGTATAAGGTATCATAAATTATGACATTGGTTAAATAAACAAGTATATTATTATACATAATTTTCATAAACTCTTTGACGAATATTATGCTGACTCATTATTAGATGTTCTATAATATCTTCATGTTATTTGATATGACGAAGTAACACCCCTGTATAATTGTAGAATTAGTAGGATTCAGAACCCAAAACCACTTCTAAAGGACTCTGATTAAATATTTGAACATTAAAACTACCAACTTCAGCATTATATACGCCTGATGGAAATCCAATATAAGAATTTTTTGTTTTTCATGGCTATATCATTTCACATCTTTTCCACTTTATTTTTAACATTCCTATACGGGGTACAACACCCCTGGTAAGGTTTTGTCTGACGTAACCCCTAATTTGTCACCGTCACCTGGTGATGATTTGAGGGACCTCCCATTGGGAAACAGCGTCAGGACAAGAAATTTATTGAATCAGAAAATAAGATAATATAAGGATTTGGAATGCCTTGTGCTTCGCTTTTTACAAAATAAAATAAAACATTTCTCCTGACCCGCTCCTTAATGTGATATTAATTATAATATCATCTTTACCAAATATTTTTATTTATTTTATTAGATTTTAAGTTTATGATATTGGTTTCAACTTTTTCAACTTCTCACAGTAAATTAAACAAGGAAAACATAAACATATTATAAGAAAATTACATCAAGTATATATATATATATATATGTTTATTTGGCAACAGCCAAAAACATCCGATAAATGATAACTTTGTAATAGTCAAAAGTACTCATCTATCGTTTGCTTTTGGCTATTAATTTCTACATTTCTTGGATTTTCTTTTATTAAGTATTTAGTAATCAGTTGCTTTTGCTGTCTGAGAAAACATATTTTTTGTTGCTCTATTTGGCTAAATAGTTATTTATGCTATATTTGTATTAGGTCGCTTATGATAACGCGCTCGGGCAAAATGTCGCCGAAAAGACCATTTTGTTCACCTTTGGGTAAATATTACAGAGCAGAGAAGAACGATGGTGTTGTCCACAAAGATAAGGAAGATGCCTTGGGAATGAAGGTTATGTTGGTCTCGACAGTCTCGTAAAGTTGCATGGGATTTTAATTAAACATTGTGTTGATGGCATTGGACATTAATTTTGTATCATTACTAGGTATTTGGCATTTGTGAAGAAGACTCCTTGAAGAATTTCTTGATCACGGGTTGCACAGCAATGTGCTGAAGGCATTGGGCATTAATTCGTTTTATTTTGCTACGCCTACATCACAAGTTTCAATATATACTGGCTGTTTTTTAAAATGAGTTCTAAAACCCGAATCTTAAAAACTGAAATTGGTGTACCGATAGAGTAAAAAAATTAAACACGTGTAAGACCATTAATTATACAACTCTCCGGCAAGTTGAACAGAAATCACTATCTCCGAGCAACTAGACTGTCTTATTTAATTATAATAAAAGTTCAACATAACGCCTATTTCATCATCTCGATAATACGTAATCCATCCTCAGCAGGAATTCGGATTATAACGGGATTATTAATGATCATCTCGTCTCCATGATGAAAGGTTTAACCGCTAACAGCTGTATTGTTTAAATGTTACTGATCATTCAAGATCATGGCAGAACGAAAACGGGCCATTTGTAATCATTAATTTTCTTCATATCAAAAGTAATTCTAAAAATTATATATAATGTAACAATCGGCTTGTTTCATATATCATATTGTTTTCTTTAATCATTTCAAAGTTACAGTTTTCTTAAGCGTTTTTGGGATTCGTCTTTCAAGCATTTGTTTCACCTTGACTCTGAGTCTTCAATATGTTTTGCTATATATATTATTCATATTTATTAACTGACCTGTCAAACTCCGAAAAACAAGGTAAATATTTACATTTATCATAGATATGTAATAATCCACCGCCATTTTTGACAACATGGAGATCTGAACCATTTGGTTTCAGTTGTTCAAATTGATCAAAGTCAGTAGGTCAGTAAATGGATGGAAACCGGTCATTCCTTAATCTTATTGTAAAATTCTTCTCTGTCTGTTTTATTTTATAAATGTCCGTGATAAAAACGTTTATACCAAAATGAGAATAGGCCACCATATTAATTATAGGACAATTAAGAGAAAAATAGTAAAGTACCTAGAATTTCGCAACACTCGATACAAGACCCTTTCAAACATGAAGACATCAAACGTTTATTAAAGAAACAGGAATAGAAGACAAAAAAAATATATAAAAATAAATAAATAAATAAATAAATAAATAAATAAATAAATAAAAAACACACAAACACACATAAGTTGTGTAATGGAGTTTAACGCCCAAATCTTTCACTATTATCGATACGGTCAGGAGTATCCGCAGAAAAAAAAACTAGCGACCTTCGGCAAGAGAACTGACTACCTTTATTGTGCTATGATCTGTCAAAATGGGATTCGAAACTAGACGGTGAGAGGCACTGTGATTATGCGTGCTTTAGACCACTAAGCCACCGAGGCCCCCAGCAAACACCTACTGGGCAAGGATCATTGATTGTTAACTTTCCAGCTTTGGACGGACACTGAATATAATTTGCTATATACGATGATTCATTTTATGACAATCTTTTTTTCAATAACCTGGCACACACACACACACACACACACACACACACACACACACACACATGAATAGAATTTTGTATGTTTAGGACAGAAGTTTGCTTTGCCTTAACAAATAATGTAAATTGTGTTTGAGCAATAATGTTTATAATAATAATAATAATTATAAACCCTGATCTTTAAGATTCATTACCATAGATAATAACATGCACTATCACATTGTAAGATTGTTGAAATTGAAGCCCAGTAAAGACTGTAACGAGCCAATAGAATCATCAGGTAAGTAATTATGCTGACTTCAGTGGAGCGACTGAAATAACAAGAACCATCCCTGAGAATTGATGTCGTTCCACTGGTAGGTTTACCCCTGCATTAATTTATATTTTTGTACTTATTCAGGATTAGACTAACATTTATAACCACCTTTCCCCGACCCAACTGTAGGTATGATTATACATGTACTGTAAGATTAATCTCAAGCACTTGCCGGCTGGTGTTTTGAACATGAAAAATTTGATTAAATAGCGAAAATAAATAAATAAATTTAAGAAAAAAACTTAAAAGGGAGGGGTATAAAAATCTTAATCGATTCAGAAATACAGGATAAAGAGATATAACGAATGAAACAACGGCTTGAATATGTTTGTATTAACTCATATATACAACAGCTTGCAGATGTTTGCTGACACCAAGTGCATAGTATCATAACAACCGTATATAAAACAGAGTTATGCTAATAGCATGTCGTAACCTATGTTCATATATACCCACTTTATGGGCATCCAGAAAATAATATACACCTAAGACATATTGCAATGTGTTGAAGGTGTTCAGATAAATGAATTCCGAGTTCAAAAAGGTAATAAATGAATTAATTGCATTTACTAAAAATTGTAGGTTTTGAATTTCCTATTCGGGTTTTAATTTATCCATCAGTCTTTGTTTGTAATTCACATCCATCTGTTTGTTTGTTCAATCTATGACATTTTGCCGCGCTGGTCGTTTATTTACAAATTACTCTTTTATATTTGAACTTTTTATGCATTTTAGATAGTTCTCACATATTAGTTATGTAGTTTGATCTCTCACCTGTTCAGCAACAGAACTCATTTATTACCCCATATACAATGTTGTCTTCACTTTTTTTTCGTATATCCTTTCTTTATTAATGAAGTTGCATTTTCTGAAGTTTCATTTTTCAGGTGTGTAATTTGATTATTATCACAATTTATCTTTGTTTAATCTTTTACCTTTTGGTAGTCAATTCTCATCTTTTTATATGATACAAAGTGTAAAATTTACATGTACCTGATACAAATGCACATATCTTTACTAAATAAATGTACGTCTCAATTTTCCTATGTTGGTTTACCAACAAGGCACTGAAAAAAAAACTGTGTGTGTGTGTGTGTGTGTGTGTGTGTGTGTGTGTGTGTGTGTATGTGTGTCATATACCGTTTTTGAATGTACTAAATCATGTATGTTATTTTGATATTCAATTGATGTTGCCCCTCTTGATAATAAAAAACCTTTGTTATTCGTTAGTGACAAGCAATATCGGTTGGCTTTCAATGCACACCTTTTTTGCTTTTTTATTTAATCAGTTAATTTATTTTTAAATGATTAATTAAGTAACTAAAAAATAAATTTTGAAAAAAAAAACATATTTGATCGGGTAACGACAAAATTATATTCAGCAGTCTGATTGACGGGCACCTTCTAACTAAATAATGTTTCCTGGTGACATGATTAACCGATATCGAATAAACAAACACCAGTTACAGACAAAACTTATCATATGACTGACACGTATCGTGTAACGATAAAACGGTATCCAGAAAAAAAAAAAAAAAAAAAAAAAAAAAAAAAAAAAAAAAAAAAAAACAACAACAAAAACTGGTATCCGGAAGTTTGACTGACGGGTACTAAGTAACAGCCAAATAGGATCCGGCGGTTTGATATGCGGAAACAGGGTAACATCGAAATGTTTCCGTCGTTCTGATCGGGCACCGAAAAAACCCAGACAAAATGGTATCCGTCCGTCTAATTGACGGACAACAATATATAATGTGATTAATTGGTTTTGGGTAACGAGGAAATGTTATCTGGTAATTCGATTAACAGGCATCGGTTTACGAGAACATTTAATCCGGTGATCTCATTACGAAGTGTCGGGTAACAACAAAATGATATCATTCGTTTTGAAAAACGTACAAAAAATGTAAAAGCAATGTTCCTGGCGAGCATGGACAAAATGGTAACTGGCGTTCAAATTATTGACGGGCACTGGTTAACGGCAAATTGGTTTAGCTATTAGCAAAGCTACAAAAATGATATAAGCGACTTAAATCCTTGAAAATTTTTGACAGTTTTTCTTCCATTTTCATAGTCTTAAGCAATTAAATAGATTTTTATTACAAAAACAAAATTAATAGTTTTGTTGTTACTTGGAAATTGACTTTTACATTTAGCAAACATATAGAAAACTAACGACTCCATTAACATTCCATGGCTGCTGTCTTAGGCCTTTCTTACCTTCATCAATCAAGAGTTCCACAATGTTGGAAGAATGTTTTCGGATAATAAAACCGCCAAAATGAAAATACAGCTGTTTTAAGATTACCAGTAACATACTGTTTACACCTTTAATGATTCTTCGTGTTTTCAATTATCCCACTATGAGAGATTTCTGTTTTTATCAATATATACCCTAACTAAAATATGTTGTGTTTGAACTCTGTATGACTTCCGTTTCCAATGACCTGAACTGTTTCTGATGTGTTTTATTGCAAAAAAAATATCGTGGTAAAATCAATGAAATCAATTTTTTACTTAAAAAACGATGAAAATTGATAAATCTTTTTTTTTCAAGTAAAATTCAGGCAAAAGTGAAATCGATTTTTCATGTCAAAAAGAAGTGAAATATATTTTTAACGTTAAAAAAAGTATAAAAAGAAGTGAAATTGTTTTGTAAACTACATACTATTGCCAACAGTTTATATTTTCAATATTCGCAATTCGTTAAAGAAATGAAGATACATAACCATATACATTTACACACAATGATGTAAAATATCGCGACAGTTGAAAATTAACTTTACTTATTTTTTTACAGGAAAAATACTAACACGTATAATGATTGTAGCTGAAAAATGTAACTGGAATCACCATAAACACTTCATAACAACCAAGTAATAGATATAAATAATGATTAAAAAAAAAAAAAATAAATAAATAAATGGATAAATAAATAAATAAATGAATGAATAAATAAATAAATAATTTATAGATAGATAGATAGATAGATAGATAGATAGATAGATAGACCTAGAATCACGTGTACTTGATCGTCTCCAATTTCATATGGAAACAATTTGCAGACTTTGTATTTATGTGAGATTAATCTATTTCCGTTAATGAAATAAAAAAAGATGTGATTAAATAATTTATTTAATTAAAAAAATTTCGGTTAGGTAAGCATCTACAAGCCACTTTACTTTAACTTAAAGAAAAGTTATAAATTAATTATTCTTCGTTTCTTTTGAAGATTTATTAAGTAGATTATACGCCACACACTAAAATCATCTCCAGTTGCATAAATATACTTGAGATTTAATGGTTAAACCAATTTTGTAATGCTCAAGAGCCAAAAATATGTAAAATGTGTGTGTTTTAGTACCTTACAGCCATATAAAAACTTCAAGTGGTGCAAATATAGGTATTTGAGCCGAATCTTATAGGTTTACTAATTAAGACATAGCGTTATTTCATTATTTGTAAAAATTAAGTTAATTAAGCCAAGAAATTTTTAATAAGGATACCAAAATAAAGAAACAACAACTAGATTTTAGAGAATGTTAATTTGTTTAATAATAGATAAATAAATGTACTGTTTCTAATTTAATCTCTAAAATGTATGCATTCTTGGCAATTTAAGTTGGCGAATTCCATTATTACATGTTACTGAAATAAAAGCAAGTGAATTTTAGTGGTTTTTATTGTTTTAGATAAGTAATGTTTTTAATTTTCTTGATTTGTAAATTAAAAACATCTCGATAAAATTTATTTGCTATATAAGATACACGCCTATTTACATATTAATGACCTTTTTGCGCCAAAATGTGTATACCGAATTTTGTAACGTATTCACAAAGCATAAAATGAAAACAGTGACAAAATTTTTTTAATCTTAAAAATTTCCTACTGGTTTTATATCAAATATCCCCCCTCAAAAAAAAAAAAAAAAAAAAAAAAATTAAAAAAAAAAAAAAAATAAATAAAAAAATCATGAATTAATTTTTGGGTTCGATTTCTTAAGTTAAACAACACAAAAGTTGATTATTAATTTGTTGGTTGAATGTTGTCTGAAGTCACATCAGTTATTTTAAGCAATTCGTTACAATAGAGTTTTTAAAAAATCAATTTTGAGGATGAAATTAAACACTTATTCTTATGGAATGTTAGAGTGCAAGTGTTTCTGATCTGAATTGTTCTTCTGAGCACTTTTGGCGACATTTAGAATGCTAGTAATCTCGCCTGCAATGTTGCAGAAAAAACTCGCAGACCCCTTCATTTCTGTATATTGGTAGAGAGCCAACCAATCAGGGTCTACGTAAACCAGGGTCAAACGTACAGGGTTAGACGCGTTTATTTAGCAATTGAACAGTTTTAAAGTGATGTTCATCGTCTATATGAATGCAAAAACTTTGCATGACACGCATTATCTTAAACATATGTCATATACCATTTTTGGATTTAATCATAAAATACATTCAAAAATGGCATATGAAAATAATAAAATACATTTCGAAACGGTCTATGACAATAATAAAAATACATTTCGAAACGGTCTGTGACAATAATAAAAATCATTTCGAAACGGTCTGTGACAATAATAAAAATACATTTCGAAACGGTCTGTGACAATAATAAAAATACATTCAAAAACGGTCTATGACAATAATAAAATACATTCAAAAACGGTCTATGGCAATAATAAAATACATTTAAAAACGGTCCGTGACAATAATAAAATTCATTCAAAAACGGTTTATGGCAATAATAATATACATTCAAAAACGGTCTATGGCAATAATAAAATACATTTAAAAACGGTCTGTGACAATAATAAAATACATTTCGAAACGGTCTGTGACAATAATAATATACATTCAAAAACGGTCTATGGCAATAATAAAATACATTTCGAAACGGTCTGTGACAATAATAAAATACATTCAAAAACGGTCTATGGCAATAATAAAATACATTCAAAAACGGTCTATGGCAATAACAAAATACATTCAAAAAACGGTCTATGGCAATAATAAAATACATTCAAAAACGGTCTGTGACAATAATAAAATACATTTCGAAACGGTCTATGACAATAATAATATACATTCAAAAACGGTCTATGGCAATAATAAATTACATTCAAAAACGGTTTTGGCAGTAATAAAATACATTTCGAAACGGTCTATGACAATAATAAAATACATTCAAAAACGGTCTATGGCAATAATAAAATACATTCAAAAAACGGTCTATGGCAATAATAAAATACATTTCGAAACGGTCTATGACAATAAAAAAATACATTTCGAAACGGTCTGTGACAATAATAAAATACATTCAAAAACGGTCTATGGCAATAATAAAATACATTCAAAAAACGGTCTATGGCAATAATAAAATACATTCAAAAACGGTCTATGGCAATAATAAAATACATTTCGAAACGGTCTGTGACAATAATAATATACATTCAAAAACGGTCTATGGCAATAATAAAATACATTCAAAAACGGTCTATGGCAATAACAAAATACATTCAAAAAACGGTCTATGGCAATAATAAAATACATTCAAAAACGGTCTGTGACAATAATAAAATACATTTCGAAACGGTCTATGACAATAATAATATACATTCAAAAACGGTCTATGGCAATAATAAATTACATTCAAAAACGGTTTTGGCAGTAATAAAATACATTTCGAAACGGTCTATGACAATAATAAAATACATTCAAAAACGGTCTATGGCAATAATAAAATACATTCAAAAAACGGTCTATGGCAATAATAAAATACATTTCGAAACGGTCTATGACAATAAAAAAATACATTTCGAAACGGTCTGTGACAATAATAAAATACATTCAAAAACGGTCTATGGCAATAATAAAATACATTCAAAAAACGGTCTATGGCAATAATAAAATACATTCAAAAACGGTCTATGGCAATAATAAAATACATTTCGAAACGGTCTGTGACAATAATAAAATACATTAAAAAACGGTCTATGATAATAATAATATACATTCAAAAACGGTCTATGACAATAATAAAATACATTCAAAAAACGGTCTATGGCAATAAAATAATACATTCAAAAACGGTCTATGGCAATAATAAAATACATTCAAAAAACGGTCTATGGCAATAATAAAATACATTCAAAAACGGTCTATGACAATAATAAAATACATTTCGAAACGGTCTGTGACAATAATAATATACATTCAAAAACGGTCTATGGCAATAATAAAATACATTTCGAAACGGTCTGTGACAATAATAAAATACATTCAAAAACGGTCTATGGCAATAATAAAATACATTCAAAAACGGTCTATGGCAATAATAAAATACATTCAAAAAACGGTCTATGGCAATAATAAAATACATTCAAAAACGGTCTATGACAATAATAAAATACATTTCGAAATGGTCTGTGACAATAATAATATACATTCAAAAACGGTCTATGGCAATAATAAAATACATTCAAAAACGGTCTATGGCAATAATAAAATACATTCAAAAAACGGTCTATGGCAATAATAAAATACATTCAAAAACGGTCTGTGACAATAATAAAATACATTTCGAAACGGTCTGTGACAATAATAAAATACATTTCGAAACGGTCTGTGACAATAATAATATACATTCAAAAACGGTCTATGGCAATAATAAAATACATTTCGAAACGGTCTATGACAATAATAAAATACATTTCGAAACGGTCTGTGACAATAATAATATACATTCAAAAACGGTCTATGGCAATAATAAAATACATTTCGAAACGGTCTGTGACAATAATAATATACATTTCGAAACAGTCTATGACAATAATAAAATACATTTCGAAACGGTCTGTGACAATAATAATATACATTCAAAAACGGTCTATGACAATAATAAAATACATTCAAAAACGGTCTGTGACAATAATAAAATACATTCAAAAACGGTCTATGACAATAATAAAATACATTCAAAAACGGTTTTGGCAATAATAAAATACATTTCGAAACGGTCTGTGACAATAATAAAATACATTCAAAAACGGTCTATGGCAATAATAAAATACATTCAAAAACGGTTTTGGCAATAATAAAATACATTTCGAAACGGTCTGTGACAATAATAAAATACATTAAAAAACGGTCTATGATAATAATAATATACATTCAAAAACGGTCTATGACAATAATAAAATACATTCAAAAAACGGTCTATGGCAATAATAAAATACATTCAAAAACGGTCTATGACAATAATAAAATACATTTCGAAACGGTCTGTGACAATAATAATATACATTCAAAAACGGTCTATGGCAATAAAATAATACATTCAAAAACGGTCTATGGCAATAATAAAATACATTCAAAAAACGGTCTATGGCAATAATAAAATACATTCAAAAACGGTCTATGACAATAATAAAATACATTTCGAAACGGTCTGTGACAATAATAATATACATTCAAAAACGGTCTATGGCAATAATAAAATACATTTCGAAACGGTCTGTGACAATAATAAAATACATTTCGAAACGGTCTGTGGCAATAATAAAATACATTCAAAAACGGTCTATGGCAATAATAAAATACATTCAAAAAACGGTCTGTGGCAATAATAAAATACATTCAAAAACGGTCTGTGACAATAATAAAATACATTTCGAAACGGTCTATGACAATAATAATATACATTCAAAAACGGTCTATGGCAATAATAAATTACATTCAAAAACGGTTTTGGCAATAATAAAATACATTTCGAAACGGTCTGTGACAATAATAAAATACATTCAAAAACGGTCTATGGCAATAATAAAATACATTCAAAAAACGGTCTATGGCAATAATAAAATACATTTCGAAACGGTCTATGACAATAAAAAAATACATTTCGAAACGGTCTGTGACAATAATAAAATACATTCAAAAACGGTCTATGGCAATAATAAAATACATTCAAAAAACGGTCTATGGCAATAATAATATACATTCAAAAACGGTCTATGACAATAATAAAATACATTTCGAAACGGTCTGTGACAATAATAATATACATTTAAAAACGGTCTATGGCAATAAAAAAAGACATTCAAAAACGGTTTTGGCAATAATAAAATACATTTCGAAACGGTCTGTGACAATAATAAAATACATTCAAAAACGGTCTATGGCAATAATAAAATACATTCAAAAACGGTTTTGGCAATAATAAAATACATTTCGAAACGGTCTGTGACAATAATAAAATACATTAAAAAACGGTCTATGACAATAATAATATACATTCAAAAACGGTCTATGACAATAATAAAATACATTCAAAAAACGGTCTATGGCAATAATAAAATACATTCAAAAACGGTCTATGACAATAATAAAATACATTTCGAAATGGTCTGTGACAATAATAATATACATTCAAAAACGGTCTATGGCAATAATAAAATACATTCAAAAACGGTCTATGGCAATAATAAAATACATTCAAAAAACGGTCTATGGCAATAATAAAATACATTCAAAAACGGTCTGTGACAATAATAAAATACATTTCGAAACGGTCTGTGACAATAATAAAATACATTTCGAAACGGTCTGTGACAATAATAATATACATTCAAAAACGGTCTATGGCAATAATAAAATACATTTCGAAACGGTCTATGACAATAATAAAATACATTTCGAAACGGTCTGTGACAATAATAATATACATTCAAAAACGGTCTATGGCAATAATAAAATACATTTCGAAACGGTCTGTGACAATAATAATATACATTTCGAAACAGTCTATGACAATAATAAAATACATTTCGAAACGGTCTGTGACAATAATAATATACATTCAAAAACGGTCTATGACAATAATAAAATACATTCAAAAACGGTCTGTGACAATAATAAAATACATTCAAAAACGGTCTATGACAATAATAAAATACATTCAAAAACGGTCAATGACAATAATAAAATACATTCAAAAACGGTCTATGGCAATAATAAAATACATTCAAAAACGGTCTATGACAATAATAAAATACATTTCGAAACGGTCTGTGACAATAATAAAATACATTAAAAAACGGTCTATGGCAATAATAAAATTCATTCAAAAACGGTCAATGACAATAATAGAATACATTCAAAAACGGTCTATTGCTCCCCCTCCTTCTCTCTCTCTCTCTCTCTCTCTCTCTCTCTCTCTCTCTCTCTCTCTCTCTCTCTCTCATATATTCATAGCACAAACCGCACGAGCGCTATCAGTAAGTGTGCGTATAGGAAGAAAAGGCTAAAGATTATTTTAACCATTAAAAAACATTCAAATTATAATAACATATTAATCTTGATTCGTGAAAGTGAAATTTATTTGATTATTAGTGCAATAAAAGTCACACAAAGGTAATAAAGCAGTAATTGTTCCCAAGTGGTCAGTTTTAATGACCGCTTGTACCCTTCTCTGAAGGTCATTTTACATTTTAATGTATTTTTAATTTGGCTATAACTGTCATTTTATAAATCAAAATTCTTTCATTTTTTGTTTTATGACAATTTTGCAAAATTACACTCTTCATAATATGTTGTTATTTTCTTTATCGCCGATACCTTGGTTTAGTGGGAGATACTTACTTATTTAACTATCTATTAGTGGCTATTACTTCTATTACTCCGTACAATTAAAAAAAAAAGAATTTGTTTTGTACGACAAGAAAAAGCAATTTTAGCACACCATTCCTAGTATACGGTAAAAGGTTATGTGGTGCGTGAATCCTTACAATATTTTCATTATGGTCCAAATTTTATTTTTAAGTGCGGACTTATGTTAATGTCGGCTTTTAAAATTAAAAAAAAATAATTTAGATTTTAAATCATAAATAAAACAAAAACGTTGATGCTTTCTTCATGCATGTTCAGTTGCTGGAACAGCCAATAATGACGTCACGCGTGTAAGTACGTTCTGTAATCACACAACTTCCGTGTTCGTCTCAAGTCGGGTATTTTATAAAAAATTTTAATAAGCGGCCCCAAAAATATTATTTTTTATTCTTGGGTGCATTAGCTATTGTTTAATACAAATTTCCGATCACCAATTTCTCTCTTACATTTGAACCGTTTTTTGTGGATATGTATTTAAGCTACAATTGAATCAAATATTTAATTTGACATTAGTTTATAATTGTTTATGATGTTTACAAACAACAGTGCACAAAACAAACATGACTAAGCTGAAATAGTTGAAGTAGAATAAATTTATTGTAAGTATTGACGTAAATCCCTGCACTAGAGACAAGACAACATTGTTAGGTGTAATCCCTCTGTTATCTTTTTAGATAATCTTATAGATTTAATCACCATGCTATTCATAAGTATATGTAATAAAATGCACTTAAAAATGTGATAAACTTTGCAGTTTATTTCAATCTAGAATCACCGATGGTTATTCTGATTGGCAGATTAATGCTTTAGATTGCTTCACTTAGACCATAAATTTTAAAAAAAGGTATTCCAAATATTTTATTCTTGCACTTGTTGTTTGTCTTTGATCTTTTTTAAATTTATGAGCTGTCATTTATATATTGATACTTGTATTAGTATGAGAGAATGAGGTTTTTAAATTTTAGAAAAGGTGTTTTTTTTAATTTTAGAAAAGGTGGGTGGCTGAAATTGTTTTGCGGCAGTCAAGATCATTTCTCAAGGTCAATTATCATGGTGGAAGTAACTAAAGTACCTGGCGTAAGAATCTGTCTTTCAGCAAGTGATCATGAACTAATATTCATTTTAATATTATGATCGAACTTTTTAGCAAGACTCGCTTAAAGCTGCATTACGTTTTCCAAGGAAAAAATTAAAACGGTGCTGATCTAATTAATAATGTTCCTAATGAACAATGTTACATTTGGTTCAACAATAAAAGCTCGGATACATACAGAAATAACAGCGAGATATAGCATGTGAGATCTAATTTTAGAACATGGTTACGTCATAAAAAACCGGGTCATTTAAACACAACTAACAAAACGGGTAAAATACGATAAATTAAACACAGAACTTCTTTGAATTTGTCATTTGTGCCTTAGTAAGGGATACATAACACCATTGTGAATACATTTGGATATTAATGTACAATTTGTCAGGTTTCACCTGCGATTCTTTGGAATTTCCGTACATCCGTGCGCATGCTCAAAGCTCACAATAATCATCGTTAAACATTGACCAATCGGTTACAGGATTCCGTTTATTTACAGCTAAAAGGAATGAAAATTTCGAAAATTAATCTCACGGATCGTGATTAGAAGTTATTGATTTTTAAAAATATATATTTTTAGGAAATCACAAAAAATTCAGAAAATTGAAAAAACTTAATGCAGCTTTAAAGGGGAGGGTTGGAAATACGCAAGCTGTTTTTTTTAGACTACTCGACCACTCTATGTTTTATTTTCCTGGAGATTTTTGTTTATTTAAATTTATTTAAGGATTTCTTTTTCAGTTATTTAACTTATTTGTCTACTGAAGAATCAAAAAATATTTTTGATATGATTGTTTCGCAGTCATTATTCTGCTGCAGATTCAAAGATCAATTTCCAACTTTTCCGTTGACTGATGACACTAAGTCCTTTGATATTCTTAGGGGCAGAACTGACTGTCTTCCTGGGCATTTCGTGAACTTGGTCATCATCGTAGATGAATGTTATACGATGAATTGTCTGAGGTACAGTTTAAGCTGTGTCGGTACTATTTCTTGACGAACTGTGAGAATCCTCTTCTTAAATGATTCTATATGAATCTGTTATAAGTAAAATTAAATACATGTATTAAGATATTAGCTATGGACGATAATAAATGTACAACAAATACACGGATAAGAACTGATCGTGTTCGTAATAAAGATTATCATCACTTGATTTATGTCAGTCAGTCGGCGTGAAATCTTCAATGATGACGTAAGTAAATTTTACAAAGTACCAGAAGCCATATATATAGCTTTTAAAGTTGAGCATACTTTTAGAAGTCTAAACGTTTGAAGAAACCACATACTCACATGTTGGTTCGTTTACAGAAAGATGTAACGGGTTTCGCCTTCCATGCATTGCATGGCGATTAAGTATACAAATGAAAGCATCACAACTCGGGCGAGTTTGTGACAACTAACTTGTGACCTTTTTTATGTAAAACACCGTCAAACTCTCCAAAAAGGAAAAGGAATAAGTTCTGAGAATTAAAGAGAGACCTGAAATAAAAAGTAGAGTATTTCTAGCAAGTTACTCAGTAAGCAGTACTTTCTGTTGTCAGAAAATGTACCTTGTGTCAAAATTTTCAGCCGTCTTAATTTTTAAAATTTATTTAAAACTTAGGTTTGTTCCCTCAGGCTAAGCATTTCCTAGCTGGATTTGGATTCATATAATTTTGGAACTTTGGATTCATCAATTTTCAAATATTTTGATTTTCTTTTTTTTATCTATTAACTTTTTTCCGCCCTAGTGTCAATGATGAGGAATGGATTTCCAAAATGTGCACATATGGCACAGCAAAACCGAACAGGTATTTTGTTTAATATATATATCAATAACCTTTATACCATTAAAACATGTTTCAATAGTCGATCGATCTTTTAATTTGATAACAGGGAGGCGAAGAGTGCAATGAGGTGTTTGCGGTGCAGACACGTGGAATGATGTTTACGAGATTTATCGAGGTTTGTCGAGATTTCACGATAGGTACAAATACATCGCTCTATGAACATTATTTGCCAGACACGCTTAAGTGCCGATAAAATGACAGCTTACCTGTAAGATTAAAAGCAATTTCTTTGGTGCTAAAGGCTTTTATCTTCTTAACTCAGATTAATGACGTCAAAGGGCTCCATATTAATTTTGTTTATAATTTTTACAGATTTACTCGTAATTTGTGAAATAGAAATTTTATTAAAAATCCAAGTAACAAAATAATGATAGTACTAAAATTAAATTAAAAAAAATAAACAAGGAAATTAATGCAATAATAAAGCAGGTGCAAGAAATCAAAGCACGTGCATTATTACGTAAGAGAATGCATCAGATTTAGTGTAATTTTTTGTTTTTAATATCTAACATATTTGAAATAGAATTAGTTAATTAACAAGCTCAAAGTTAATTAAATATATTTTATATCTTGTGTGTTGTATAAAATAAAAGTAAATGTATTTATGCTGACTTTAATTTCCAAAACTTTGGAAAATCAACGCCCTTCAATAAAATTAAACGATTATCTTGTATACATGGCATAACAATGTTGGATTTTATGACGCTTATCAGATTGATAATAAAGGCCTTCATGCGTTATTGTTAAAGTTTAAATAAAAACTCACATGGTGAACATCTTTGTTTCGCATTTTCTTCGAATAAATGACGTTTGTTAGCGTTATTTTCATTCATCTTAATTTGGCATTCTGATACATTTTTGTTCAAACTTTTTCATTGGTCACGCAGGTAGTATATAGGGAAAATGTTATTTATCGATAAATATTTTTTCGCCTTCCTGTTCAATCGTCTCATTTTCGAGGAGGTTTGTCGGTAAAATGTCGTTTTTGTTTTTTTTTTGTTTTTTTTTTATTTTAATTTTTTTGTTTTGTTTTCTTGCATAAAAGAAGTTAATAGTTGCCCAAGGATGCTAAGACGATGGATACCTTTAATCAATACCTTTAAATTTAAAGCAGTTAAAAGTTGCCTAATGAAGCAAAGGTGAAGGGGAGAATGAAAAGTGGTTGATTGTTACCGAATGATGCATAGATAACCTTTTCATAGGTTATCGTACATTAATTTTAATTTACGTGCTTTCATTTAAACACTTTATATAATACTGGTATAGACCTCTAAATGATAAAACAAAGAACTTTATGTAGCAGTCAAATACTCCTTTGATTTGTGTTTTGAACAAACTTACCAAGTTAACTGTATTCAATGTGGTCTCAGAATGCATTATGATCTCATACATGTATTTTTTTTAAAAAAGTTAAAACTTAAACTTTAAAATTTTATTCTTATCTAAGTTAAAAATATTTTACATTATTTGAATGTAATTTTAAACCACTAATAATAATGCACATTATGGCATTTAAAAATTCTGTTGGAATGTAGATACAGTATGCGGTAGGGTGATTACTCACACAGAGGGACAGAAGTGATCAAAGATAATCTCTAATGCATCTCTAGATCTACAAACAGAGGTGTTCTATACTTACATACTTACCTCTTGTAGCAATTAAAATATTTAAAATTGAACAAGTAACATGTATACGCTGCATTTGTTAAGATTCAAACGTCGGTATGTATATAAACTTATCAGTAATAGAAAACAACTGCTCATGTTTACTTGTGATAAATATAGGGTATAACCTTTCTCATTTATGTTTGTTAAAGAATAAAAACGGTGGGCGACGCAAAATCGGCGGAATCTTCAGGATCTAACACTTGAACAAAGGGACGAGGTGTGAAAACGTAGATAAAAGAGTTTGTTTCCTCCAAACCTAGAGAGCGTTAACCCGATAAGATGACTCCTGATTGCCCTGATAGTAGAGTGTTTACAATAGAGTTCATTGTTGGTGTTTTTTAAAAGCCATGTTGGTCACACAACCATATTTTACTGTCAATCATTTTCTTTATTGAAAAAATAAAATTACAGGTCATTTTCTATGTTGGACATCGCTGTAATTTGAGTAATCATCTTTAGATTTCAGTGCTAATGCTCGATGCTTAAAATAAGTCGTTAAGAAAAAAAATGTTAACAAATAAAAAGTTATATATACAAAGCTTGTTCAAACAATAAATAAACTATTCTGTATCGTCCAATTTCATCTAGCATTTTGCATGAATAAAAAAAAAAGATGCAATAATTACTTTTACATGACAAAAGCTGGAATATTCCTTCATTGTCTTGAACTCAAAACATAAAAACAATAAACGAAGACCCCTCACCCGCTTTGGATATTATGATATCGGTTCGTCCAGCGATTTGGTTATCGTGTCTTTGTATTGATCTCCCTATATTTAACTCGCTTTTCAACTAGCGGTTCACGAATACCTTTGTACATTATTCAATTAAGACCGAGTATAGTGCATAAAGCGAGCGGAATTATCATTACAAGTTTAGTAATCTTGAGCTGGAACCCCGGCTATAATATTGGATATTGGATATGACATGGTTGACTCGGTGGACTTTCCAGATACTTGTATGAACCCTCACCATTCATTTTGCTTTACAGCCAAGCCCCGGTTTTACAATCATTCCTTAACTGAGTTTTTCCTTAACTTAAATTTTTAATTACAAATAAACATTTTATATAACTGAATGCAAATGTTCTATAAACCTGAAGTGAACTTCAAAACGACACCTTAAATTAATGAATATCTCAATAATTAACAAAATTATTAAGATTACAAATTGTCAGACATAAGTCAAGGAAAGGAATCACGGTAAAACTGGGGCCAGCGGTTTACGAATACCTTCTATATAAATGTGGCCTAGTATAATGTATAATGCGTGCAATACGGCATTGTTTGTGTTGTATCTTTAACTGAAACATTTTTCTAGATCATAGACGATGACAATTCTTTAGATAGACCTTTTTTTTTTATTATAAGTTGATAAATTTTGGGTGTGGGGATTACAATGGTATCTTTGTAATGTTCTTCATGTGCATAACACATATCTAAGTCTAGGCTATCGAAGTTGTATAAATTGCATATGTTGCATATCAAATTTATTGCAGAAAAAAAGATTTA
The DNA here is from genome assembly GCA_029721355.1 of Tegillarca granosa. Lineage (NCBI taxonomy): Eukaryota > Metazoa > Mollusca > Bivalvia > Arcoida > Arcidae > Tegillarca > Tegillarca granosa. Next base: position 6,946,156 of record CM056601.1, on the reverse strand, counting down.
AAAAATTCAACATTTCGTAATATCAAATATAATCACAATACTGGCTATTATACGACCAATGGCGTCAAGTTAACACCTAATACATCGCATAAGTGTCGGTTTATAGATTTAAGAACAAAATTTATATATTATGAAACAGAATATATATACAGTGAAACTTGTGAAAACCGGACCGGGTCCGTTCCTTGAAAAAAAATCCGGTTTTCACAGGATCCGGTTTATGAAGGTTATTCGCTAGAGTTCACTGTCCTTGATAATAAGTAGCAGATCCATTTGTTATCTCCCTTTGGGATGTGTAGCCATGGGTAACACATGTACATGTGGCTTATTGGAAACAATAAACTTAAGGTACAACGTAAAGTGATAATCTAATGTTTTATTTATCTCAAATAAACTATCATGAAATGATAGACGGGTGGGATCAGACATCATCATTATGATGTATAATTGTCTCGTTGAAATAATAAACTTGAAATACGACGGATATCATAAATTTATTATGGTAAGTAACGTGTATTTTAAGTTGTTTTTATTTCGATGCAAACATATCAGCAAAAATGCAGGTGCGCTTTCCTCTGCAGGAGGATGTAGGTCAACGTAACTAAGAATCAACCAAAATATTAAATTGCTTGAATTTACTGACATGGTACATAATCGATGTTTGGTTTATGTCGATTAATGATAACAACTGCCATTCCATTGTTAAGAAACTTGTTTTCCTTATTTTTCCATCATCTGACTGCGCAGAATGTTTTATCTATACAAAGCGCATTTCAGTTGTTCGATTGAGAGCCGAATAATTTCAGGATTCAAGGTCATCTTAACTGCGACTATTCTATTCAATTCTTTTCTTGACTGAAGGTTTGTGTAGCCTCAAAACTTATTAAAATATCAATCTTGACTGAAATTTTGTCGATTTAAGATAGCGGAGAAAGTTGTGAATTATCACTATGATATCGAGTCATACCAGCAAAATGAACCAACAAAGATGTTCCTTTAAAAATTAACGCGTTACAATCGAACACAAGCTAACCTCGATTTCGGTTGACTGATCTCTTTAATCCAATAATTATTGTTTATTTGTGACACCTTTCACACGTGTTAATGTATACTCAAGCCATTGGATGACGGTAATAATTTGTATTTCTTACAATTTTGTTTTACTTAGAAGTAAAATGATGTTATTTATGATATCGGAAATTACTTTTACTTTTCTTTGTAGTAAATTTTTTTATAATATCGGAAATAACAGTCATTTTGTTACAAATTTGCAAGTTTAAAAAATTTCAATAAAATTCTCGGTTTCGGTTTTTTTCATAATGAGAAAATCGAATCCGGTTTACAAAGGTGAAAATATATAGGTTTTTTATGATCCGGACGGTGAAATGCGTCCGGTTTTCAGAATTCACAGGATCCGGTTTATTAAGGTTTCTATTATATAGAATAAACAAGAGAGTAAATCGGGACAAGCACACACGTCCGGTTTTCACAGGATTCCGGTTTTTCCAGGGTCCGGTTTTCACACGTTTTACTGTAGTTATTTATCTGCATTAAATGTGATAATATGATCAGTCTGTATTAGGGTAACCTCTGTAAAGGCCAAATTGAAGAAAAAATCTGAAATTTTATTTTTAGAAAATCTTTGGTTGGAGTATTAAAACATGCAATTTTTATCAACGGTTTTATCCCATTTTTTAAGACTGTGTTTTTTAAACAACAAAAGCAAAATGTTATAAATTACATATAGAAGCGTTTAGTTTTAATGGTGGAGACAATAGGAATGACGGATGAAAAACGCTACTCTTCAAGGTCAAGCGAACTGAAATACTTTTCTCAAACGAAGGTCTTCCTTTGTAAAATTGAAAGAAACGAGTAGCCAGGGTCACTGTGATGCATAAACGCGCTCTTTAGAAACTTTTAGACAACCGAGGGCATCTGATTTTTATTTGTCTTTCAGTTGCTTTTTATAAGTAAGAAACTGACTAAGAGAACATTATTGTCACACATACAGAAAAAATAGATTCATTATGAGAACAAGTCATAAAATACAAATGGAAGAAATATAATGATTTATTTGAGAGTTTTAATACAATTATTTTTGTTGTATATCATTTGGTTAACCACAAGTCATATATAATTTACAAATTCGATAAATATCCCTTTATTTAGCCCCCACCACCTCTCCTCGCTAAAAAAGTACATCTATTCTCCTGTATGTAAAATATAATGTATATATAACTTCTTTTATGGAAAGCTAGCACTTAGCAGTACATTATAACAATTACGGTTTATAACACAGGGCGTGTGATTGACATAGCATGGGGGCAAAATACATTTATTATCGTTGGTATTATAGGATATGAGAAGTATGCCATAAACTGCACAAAAACAGTAATTAGCAGAAGACATCAAAAGAAGTGAGACCGAGATTATTTACTTTTGTTTGAGAGTATGTCAACTGAGTAAGAGAAATGTAAATGACAAAAATGTTCGAATGTTTTAGAGTATTTTTAAAAGAATTAAAAGGTTATCTTTCAGTATTAATTAGGCCTAACGCTTTAGCCTTTTAAAATCTACAAGTGCTTACAAAACACCCAATCCTTTGAAAAATTAGGTACTACAGTATGAAAACTCTTATAGATTACAAATACATGCAAGGGTAGCTGGTTTAATGTTTAGTTAAAAAACTAAATTAATTTCAAATTGGTGTATTCATGGACCAATTGTGTGCGCCCCCTCTCTCTCTTTAATTTGCATTGTCTTTTCTTGTCAAGGCATGTTCGTTTGTTTTATCATTTTATTTGTATTTTTGTTCAAAAGCTGTTGAAATGTACCTATTTCTTTTATTCATAATTTTCCTACTTCTTTTAAGAAATCCCAAGAATAAATTTTGATTACTTCATCACGTCTTTACAATGTCTTGTTTTATTTTGATTGTTTATATACTTTATGGGATATTTAGAACGTTTATTGGACTAATTTTTCTATCAACGAGTTGAGTTGAGTTAAGTAATGGTGTTAAACGTCCCAGTCAAGAATATTTCACTTTTATCGAGACGTCGCCAGCTATAGGCAAAAGCGCAGAAATTTTGCCTGTGCGTTGCGCCAATGGCATTATACAGCAGGGTTCTTTATCCAGCCATGGCTGCCATGACACGGGAGCTCGTTTATTTTTATTCCCATCCGAAAGAACCGTGACTTTCATTTCGTAATTTCGAGTGCTTGGCGAAAGAACAGTCACTACCCACTTTCAAGTCTTGGATCGAACCCACGACATCCCACTTACGAAGCGAGCACAAAGACAAAGAGCAGCAGGGTTAAACCCGGTTATCAAAGTCTGGTATATTTTTCCTCAATTTTTTTTCATTTTCTTCTTTCAAGTATATAGTCCACATAAACATTCAATTCCCATGGAGTGCTTCCACAAAAACAATTTTATAAAATATAATCGATGGTTCCAATGTTTGTTTATTCGGTTTCGTGTTGTTTCGTGATTTCTTGGTTCCAATTGACCAAATACATTTTTTTCTATTCGAAATATTCATTTTTAAATTAAAAAATCTGAACATTAAACTTTAAAGAATAACCACTTTAGTTTTTTTTAAATAAATGTAACTATCTCTGGTATTTATTTTTTTTTACAAACATGAAATCAGTCGTAACAAAGTATGAATCACTTCTAGTATATTTTGAATGTTAGATGGCTATTGCATTTTAATATAAGATACTATCAGTTTATATGTGCAATTGAAAATGGACACTTCTTTGTAATATATTGTTATATTTTTAACATTCTTTAGCCGCGAAAAGCTGCAATAACGCTGATGCGGCTTTAAACAAAATCTCATTCATTCATTAATTCATTCATTCATTCATTCATTCATTCATTCATTCATTCATTCCTCTTTGTAAGAAACAATCTCTGTTGCTCAGTTGTAGAGCGTCCGCATTCATAGCTGAAGGTCGAGAATTCGAACCCCGGTCGGGTTCTACATAAGACTTTAAAATTTTAGATACTGTTGCCTCGCCTGGCTCTAAACATTAACAGGGAAGAGAATCCACTGGTTCACCTTGTGTCAGAAAAATGTTAGTAGGGTGAAGCATGCTTGTCTGCGGCATACTGACACGATGAGCTAGCAATTGATCGACCTGAGTGTACATGTGTGCCAGTACAAGACAGCCTATAATAAATACTTGTATGTCTCACGCATACAAGTACACAGACTTGCTAAAATTGCTGATGCGACGTTAAACAACATTACAACGATCCTAGCGAGACTATCATAAAGACAAGAAGTAATGTATTCAGGCAGTCGTGAAGTACATTTGGTGCGAAACATCGACACTCCCCCCCCCCCAAAAAAAAAAAAAAAAAAAAAAAAAAAAAAAAAGAAATTGAATTGCCTAGCCTCTTCATTAAAGACATGTAACTTGTCATCTGTTTAGTTTAATTTCATACCGGATATTTATACACTCTTGTGACAGTAACGACCGGATTATCTTCTGAATGATAAGATGATTATGTTTAATTATATATGTTTGACTCGTACGTCGTAAATTTTAGACAAATAACAGTTTTACACCCTTTTTTTGCATTTTTTATACAGATAATTACAGAATATGCTAGAAGTAATTTCATACATTATAGAAACACATCTTTTGTTGAAAAATAACCTTTGTTACGAAATAAAGAAAAGATAGACCCATATTTGGTCGTGCACGCACTTACGAATCTCTGCGCATCTTAAAACGAAAGTAGGAATCTCGCTTAGGCAGATCTAAGTATGAGAGTGTGCCATTTCGCTACTTCGAGGTCGATGGTTTTCTTCTATACTCTGGTTACCTCCACTGTCCCAGAACTGACCGCCCTGATTCAAAAGTGAAAATCTTGACTACGATGCAAAACTCTTGCTTAGCTTCACTGTAGTATTTCCAATATTTGTTCTTAGAAGCTCAAACTATCGTATTCCGATATTTTCAGTTGGAAACGTATAAAGATTAACTACCTTTAAAACTTGGAGCAAAATAAAAGGTTATTTTATTTTTTATTCCATAGCTGACTAATTACTAGCTCCTAATGAAACCAATGTAGTTAAATGGAAAAATCTGCCATTGGGATGTCTTTCTTTAAATCTGTCATTTATCTGTTGTGTTGTGATGCATTCTCTATACAAATTTTTATGTGGATAATTCTCACATCATTTAAGCCAATAAGTCTAAGCACTAAACGTACCCTTTACAGGTACTGCGTAGAATAAAAGATAAGAGGCTTTCGTTTTTTAAAGTTTCTAGATATGTTATTTTTCGATGAATTATTCATAAGAAAATCGGATTTTTTGTTGATTTCATTAGCTTGATACGCCATCAGACAAGTTAGCCGGATATTTGGTGTTGTCGCCTTCAGCAATTGCGCATACCAGATAAGACCAAAACAATTAATCAATATCATTTGTATATTCATTAGGATTTTCTCTCTCCATTGGAAATGCAGAGTTGTAACTGATACACAGGGATAACGTGTTCGTTTCAGGGGTTGTATGACAAGGCCCGGGGCTATAGTTTGACAACCGTCGGTCCACACCCTTCCTAGCGTATAACATCTTATACGATATTTGAAATGAGTTAATTTTTGTGCATTAAAGAATATAATAAGATTTGAAGTCTTTCATTCATAAACCCAGCTTGACTCCCTACATGTTTTAAGGTGTGTTACATAAAACAGGCCTCTCCTTCTATCCTCAATTAAAATTTTTGGAAGTAACAATATGCATTTTTATAAACAAAATTGGTTTGGAATTTCAGCATTATTGTAGCTCAAATAACACGCATGCTGTTATAATTGTGATCCTTCAAATGATGTTTTAAAAATCTAGAATTTAAAAGCAGAAAAAAATTGTTTTTATTTCAAATTTCAAGTTGTTATGAAATAAAAATATTTTAATAAAAATTTCCAGCCTTTTATGTTCTCTCATGCATTCTAACTACTAAAAAACAAGATATGGAATATAGAGGCAATGTTGTTGTAAACCCGGTAAAGATTTTTTTTCATTTAAAACTAGTAAATTCTAAGTTTGTTGAGTAAACTGGAGTGCCTTGAGAAAATCATTGACCCTCGGCAAGCAAACTATCAAATTTTCCCGCACCAATATGTGTCCAAATAGAGTTTGGACCTAGACGTTATAATATGCCGAAATCCGACGTTAAAGACAATTTAACCACCTACATGGTTATGTGTCTAAAGAAAACACGTGTTTTAGATAAAGATGATATGATGAAAATACCTATAAAACAAACTTAAACGTTCAACAGTTTGAAAGTCATCATACTATTATGTAAGTCGTCTGTCTAAAGCCAATATTTTTTATTGAAACGAGCGCGCGCGTGTGTGTGTTGCTGACGGATTGCTGATCATGACATACATAAATTATTTGTTTGTTTATTGTTTTTGTCTAAATTAAGCGTTTAAAAGACTCGGTTGGCATGCTCGACTAACACTTGTATGAACAGGTACCCGCCAATTATCCTGAATAGTTTGTACAAAATGTTGTAAAAGTTCACAAACTATACAAGATTGCAATGCCAACGTAAGAACCTGAAAATACCGATACATGCATTATATTATTCTCCGTTATTTATTTCATGTATTTATGCACACTATTTGTAAACCGATTAACCGGTACTAGTCCATCAACAGTGCAATTCCAAAGCCAAAAAACTTCAATACTCTCATATCAATACAGCGTGTATAAAGTCCGTAATTTCTCTACAATTAACACATAGCCAATTATCATTATACTGCCAACAAATAGAGGTTTAAGGGAAAACAATCTTCTTAAAGTTTAGAAAATGCTTGTCAATTGCTATTACACCTACAATGTTTACCCTAATAACGTGGTGATAGATTAATGGGTATCCATTTACTAGTCCTCGACTCTATACGATGTTACATGTTTGCACCCATGTGTCTGTTCTGTAAATGGTTTATAACCATGCATACACCGAATAGTCGAAACAACGTGTTTTATGACCTCTGCATACACTAAATTACCGAACCCACCCCTTTTGCTCTATAATCAACGCACATTAGCGTGTAATGGAAACCGTTTTAGGTCAAAAACTTTTTTTCATTAAGTTCTCTATCTTACATAATGAGTGTGAAGTTATGTTTTCGGGTGAAGATTATTATCTGGTCTCTGTCAGGTTTTATCAACAAAAAACCTCGCTATTTAACCCAGTCGTGTTTACCGTACAATAGAAAGTGATTGGAACTTTTTGTGTATATACTAATATATGTATATATATCTTATCTTGTATTATCAGATATCTGTTAATAAGGTTTTTGATTGGTAATTAAAAGACAAGATAGCTGCTTTTATGAAAACATATCTCAGCTTGTATCTTGTAATTGTTAAATATGAATGGAATGTTGATTGTAGTAATCACGTATGTACTAATAATTTTGTTATATTTGGAAAAATAGTTTGCTTTTTCATCAACCAAAAACACTGAAAAATTGTCTCTTGAAATGATAATTTAAAAATTAGGATAATAGAAATTATATTTTAAAAAATGATTAAATAAAGGAAATAAATAAATAAATAAATAAATAAATAAATAAATAAATAAATAAATAAATAAATATAAGGTACACCTAAGGATCATTTCCAGTGCAAGACGATTGGATTATTATTACTAAACAAAACAAAAACCGGCAACGAAAGTTTAGCTAGGGAACTGACAATCTTATCATTTTCTCGCTTAGGATCTAACCAATTATTCCTTGTTACATTTCAGACAAAACAAGGTGCAAATAAAGAAAATAGTTTAAAAAATGGTGATTTATTTGCACCTTGTCCATTCTCTTTTTATAAGCCTAGTATTTTGTATTGCTCTAAGACTTTGTCCAATCTGGTTTAAACCCGGTGGTCACTTTGAAATTTAAATTATTCATTGTTATCGTGTGATATATATAAAATGGACTTTACACAGGCTTAAATAACAGATCGTTGTTAATGTGTTATAAATTTTATATTATATCTCTCAGGTCAATTTATAACCAATTTAAATGATTGAAGGCCAACTTGACATCGGGTTTTATACTTTTAATGCTTAAATGGGCATTTGATAGACTAGGAATTTTATTGCATAATGTTTTAAAAAGAAATGAAGTCTGATGTGGATTTGTTTATCGTTCTGTTTTACCGTTTAAATTGATATAGATGGCTCTGAACAAAAGCATTGTAAAATAAATACCCTTTAATCATGTTTCCCGGACAATTAACTCTCACACCTTTTGTTCCCTCCGATTTAAAGCGTACCTCGAGGCAATAGATATCACCCACGTCTTTGAAGCTCTGAATTTCGTTGTGTGTGGACTGAAATTTGACTCTAAGATCAGAAAAGATAGTCTTAGTTATCTCTTGTTGACTTTTATACCCAAATTCATTTGCACTCCATTTTTTGGATAAGAAAATCCCGCCCTCGTTAATTATATCGCGGTGACATATTGACAATGGAACCTTGATTAAATTCATGTCGCTCAATTTAACAGGATTTTAATCAAATCATGAAGAAAATATTCCAGAGAAACTACTCGCCTTTTTTCAAAAACAAATTCAGAATAAATTTTTGAAAATTGAAAATGAATTAAAATATTTTGAAATAAATTTTGAAAATACACAGTGGTCAAACAATGTATAATAATGACAATATCCATTATAGAAAATAGAAGCTTCGGTAACCGAATAGTCTCAAGCGCCGGATTGTTGTTTTACAGAAACTCCCATCGCTTAGACTTCCACCCACTAGGGATATATCTTAGTAAGAAAAAGTTTGAAAGTTCGCTTGCCGAAAGACGGTGTTTTTTAATTTCTTCGGGCGGCATTCCGGTTTTCTGGGACATTCTTATTTGACCGTGTTGTTACTAAAAACAAATCTTGACTGGGGTGCAAATTTTTCTACTCCAATAACCTTAATGATAATAATGATGCTGATTTTGCTGTTGCTGCTGCTAATGGCAATGATGGTGATAATGACGATGTTGCTGATGCTGCTACAATGTCTATAATAAATTATATGCTGCAGATAGAAGGATAGAAGGATAAACAATTTTCATTTCTAAAACAAATTTTAAAAAATGATTTTGAAAATTTTTTAATAGAAATGAATAAATAATGAATAAAAAAAATCCCAACAAGCATTGTTTCAAGTGCGATAGAAAAGTAAAACACTCGTCTTGCCTCGGCGAATTCCGTAAAAACGACGATAGCCGAGAATCGTCGACGTTACCGAAACCAATTGAGTGAAGATTTGGTTGAATGACTTCATATCCAGACAGTATTTTATATAAAACACAGACAACACATTCTTATTCTAAAAGTCAAATGCATGGATTGAATTTTAAAATTACACCCAAGGCCGTTTTTATCGGATTTTAGGAAAAGATTTAAAATAGATTACTTTTTACAAGAGTTTGTATCTTCAAATAGAATTTTATTTAAATCATAAAATGTTTACAGTTTTTCACGCCTTGGTGTGCATGGTGAAAAAAGAAAGTATATATGTTTAAATATAATGTCTGGATTTATTTAGAAAAGATTATCTAGAATGACCCGTTTATTAAACTCGGTGACATTTTGATATATCATCCTATATGATATATATTTATATTCCCGGGCTTAAAAAGGACAATACCATTATTTTTTAAGCTACAAATAAAAGAAAAAAAACCCCCATCTTTGTGAAATATCTTCACAGTGGGAGTCTAAGTATATGACACAGCAAAGATTTAAAATTTGAAAACTGACCATCTTAAACATGCTGCGTTAAACAGGTCGAAAGTTCATTAAGAGTATAAGGTTACATATTTCATTAAGAATTTGATGGTCATTTGAGAAATGCCGTACTTCAGTGATTTTACACCACAATAAAATAAATTAATGGACACCAGAGATAAGTTTATTATTCTATTCAAATTGGTGTTAAATGAAGCGTGAATAAATTTATTTATTGCTATGGATCATACCTCCCTTATTTATCCAAACGGTCAGACCTATTGTGTATCCCGACACTGACCATAACTTACACTCCATCAAACCATATGGCAACTGCGAATTGACCATACGGGACAAGGTCAGACGAATTCCTGACATAACGACGAACTTATAAAGAATGTGACATAAGATGTTTAATTGTTGTTACCTGGCCTTTTACTTTATCCACTGTACTATATAAACATATTTTTGTTATAGCTGATATGTTTAACGGTCGTACAAAGTCAGGAACACTATAATAATAATTAATATAATAATAATAATAATAATAATAATAATATAAAATAATAATAATAATAATAATAATAATAATAATAATAATAATAATAATAATGATGATGATGATATAATAATAATAATAATAATAATAATAATAATAATAATAATAATAATAATAATAAAAGAAAAAGTATTTCCTGGATATCCTGTCGACTATAGCTTATTAACAGCTTATTAATTTTTATATTTAGAGTGGTTGTTTTATAGCTGGCATTAATAGCAAACTATAATTTTGGCAGCATATAGAATAATCATCTAAGATTGATATTTTCCCGCAAAATATGAATTTCAGAATTAAACATTTGACAAGTTGGTGAAACATCGTATATCTAAATGTTCATCATTTTTAAAGGATGTGTTATGCCTTGACTCAGCAAAAATACGATTTTGACACTAACTCCACATGACAGTAATTTAAGGGATCTAGATTTATCAACTTCATCACAAATTTAAACTTTATACAAAGTATATTTTGGTTTTCTTAAAATAAATTGTGAATTAGTTTCCGGATATAAAATAGTAATAAATTATTTCTTTTGCAGAATATGTTTAATGCCAAACCCGTTTTTAACTTTGGATTTTATTAACAAGCATCACTTTCCTTTGTCATTTTAGACCGTTCTTGTATACAGTTTTGCAGTCTTTAGTTTGAATTTGTGTTATTAGTTACATACACCGTTTGGAAGACAAAGGCCCCATTTTTTAAAATCTGTTTGTTAACAGTTCATTACTTGATAAATAAGTGGGACAGACCACACCAGTTAAGTGACTTGACGTGACCAATAGTCTCTGGTCTGTTTAGTAAATTATTTACAATGTCTACCAATCTTCTAAACTGGACCAAACTTCTAGCTCCGCATATTATAAGAGGTTCAAATGTTGGTCGGTGTTCAGAACTTTTAAATGTTTACGTGACATAAACATACATGTATAAATATACATGTATCTTGAACTTGCGTAAATTTATATAAAAGAAAACGGCAACAAATGCAATTTCATGGAAAATATGGTTTCTGCGCAAGCGTATTGTTATTTAGGTTATTGAAGTTTTAAATTTGTCAAAATGTCTGCACAAATTGGAGAATCCATAACTAGTGATTTCACTTTTTTTAATTTAATTTTTTTTGCACCTATACCTTTATCCTTTATAATTATGTTTATGGTCGCTCTCACTATTTTAGGTACATCTTATTCTATTATTTATGCTTTAAACTTCGACGTCCCATTCTTTCTTGAAGTTTATAGCGGTTACTATAGAACCAACACACCTACGAGTACATTGATGATTGTGTTAAGCGATTTGAACCTACTCAGCAAAATTTGTACATCGATTCCGAAGTTCCAGTTTGATGACTATTACAAAAAGTAATGTATGTTACATTTTTGGTAAAGGTTCAAACAAGTTTGTAATGTTTTCTAAACATTGGTACTTCAGTTGGCAAGATGATGATTGCTACATATGAGAATATAGATTTGTTTTTACTTTGAGGTGTTTCTGATGATGTAATTGTTGAAGTATTTTACTGTTATAATAATAACACAACCATTGTTTATTGTTGTATTATTACAAGCATGAAAGCATCTTCAATATAATCAATGTTTGTTGTATATTTTTGTCTGTCTGTCTGTTGTGGAAGCTATAATGTATACCAGGAAGGGTTCTGTTTGATTTTATAGGGGTTATGAGAGTTATTTAAAACAGAATAAAGCATTTGTAGCTGAAAACATGTACTCAGTGTTATAAAATGCATATTTGCTTTTTTACTTATATTTCATTTGAATACAATGTTTTTATTGCGATCCATTTAAGCACAAATAATTCAAAAAAAAAAAAAAAAAAAAATAATAATAATAATAATAATAAAAATTATAAAAATAATATAATAAAGATGATAATAATAAAAATAATAATAATAATAATAATAATAATAATAATAATAATAATAATAATAATAATAATAATAATAATAATAATAATAATAATTATCTTACCTACATATGTATCTTGGATACAGACGCCACATATTACATAGAAACGACAAAAAGAAAGTTTCCAAAAATGTCAGACAGACCAAAAACTACAGCTAATAATGTAATTCAAAACGCTTGTCATCTGGGGTTTGGTTGGAGATGGTCATATATATATATATATATATATATATATATATATATATATATATATATATATATATATATATATATATATATATATATATATATATGAGAATGTGTAATAAGGAACTATTTGGGTTAATCAAAATCTTGACCATAACACGTAACAAGTATTTTGAAATCAACAATAACATTGTTCTTATCGTGCCTTAAGCAACACTCCGTCGGGGATTTTGAGATATTCTAAAAGTCCGTTTTGCAATTCTATTACTTAAGAAACACTTTGGTTCATTCCAAGTATTTTTAACAGTAACTAGATTTTGCACAACCATTAAAACGCAAGACTTTCCCTATCATGTCTCTGCTGTTCTGAAATTTATTTTTTTTAATTGATTGATTGATTGATTTATTTTATTTATCTATTTATGGGAATATACTAGTATTTCGAAGTTCCGATGATACGTTTTTTATGACCTGTTTAAAGTCAAGGGCATATTTCTAAATTAAACGGAAATAATTAGAAACAAGGCAATGTAGGGTATAAAATACATAACCAAGTTGTTACCATGACAACGGCATTATTTTTTGCTGTTACACTTGAAGTTTTTTATTGATAATGATAAATAAAAATGTATGCGAGTACAAAACATAAGGCACTGGCATAGAAACAACTTTAAACAGCTGTCTGTCATGGCAAGCATTTGATGTTTTCAGTCAGTAATGATTTTATGATAATTCCTCCCTGGTTAAAACAACTAGTGCCATGATTAAGAGGGACAAATTCATGCTTACAATCCTTTAAGAGTATTCAATTTTTGAGTTGCCACCCCGCTGAAATCCCGTGACTATGAAAAAAAAAAAAAAAAAAAAAAAAAAAAAAAAAAACACGAACATTGGAATTAAAAGGATAATATGTATTCATACTAATAACTGAACCAATTATTTGTATTTTTAAAAATAGTAACTGTTGAAGCAAATTGCACAATAATTCGTAAAACATACATTTACGCCGTAAAACCTACTTTGCGATTTTATGTGCAATAAAACTAGGATTTACGATAGTTAAAGTAGGTTTTACGATCGTTAAACTAGGTTTTGCGACCGCAAATTCACATTTTTTTAAATTTTTTGTGCAATTTGCATGGTAAAACCAAGTTTTACTTACTGTAATATGTATTAACACCGTGAAATCTACTTTTGCGATCGTAAATGTTATTAACAGTCGTAAAACCAGGTTTTACGTCGTAAATGATAGATTAACTGAATACCTGTGCAATTTGTTTATTTTCATTTACGGTATTAAATGTTAATACAGATTATACATTGTGTATTTCAAATAAGAAACATGGAGAGTTGGGACCTAAAATTGCTATCCAAGTATCACCATGACAACATATACATAAAAAAAAAGTTTCGACAAGAAATAATACCTGAAATAATCCTGTGCCAAAACTTAAACGAAATATTTTTGAGTGAAGTATTTACAAAAATCACATTAACACAAAAATAACTTATAAACATCTTCAAACAATAACAGCTGTCTGTCAACACGTGCTTTTGATGTTTCCTGCCATTTTCAATTTTATAATATATCCTTTAAGACCCAGCTAAAAATTAAGCAATGTCGATATTGTTTCGGACAAATTCATGCCAATTATCATCAAGTGAATTCTAATTTCTAGATTTACCGCCGCTCTGAAACTTTACCACATTGAAACCGGAACATGAACTGTATATATCTGTTATTTTCAATTACTAAAACAATTATTAATAGTTTGAGTCGTCGATTCATAAAATAGAAAACATATTTTAGCAATCAAATGATTATCTTGCTTTCAAAAAATCACAGCAGTCATAATAGTGCAATCAAGTAAAAGATAAACGGACAAAGTAAAAAGGGAATCGGTTACGAAAGGGGTAACCGAAATATTGAAAATCCTGATGGCCAACAACAACTTACAAAGGGTTTAAAATAACTCAAAGATTAATAATTATCGAAAAAATTAATAAAATTATAATTAACGATTGCTTGATTCACTCTGAAAAAAATCTTGAAAAATTTCTGCGGCCCGAAAATTTGTATACTTAATAAAAAGACTGATTTGTTGTTTAACGTCGCATAAGCAATTTTACGGCTCATTTCGTCAAAAGCAAAGTTGTTAATCTTAATGAATTATTCTAAGAATAGATTTCTGTATAATATATATGTGCGAATTTTTATTATGATCCCTGTACTAACGGAAGAACAACTTTTTGGTAAGATGCTAGCTCACCGAGACCGTATGCCGCAGACCAGCATAGCACTCTGACATAAACCAAAGTGTGCCTCAAGTAACAGAACTGCAAGTTTACCAATCGGTACTTTCTTGTTCTCTGTAGGCGAAGAAGCAATAAATAAAATGTTAAAGTCTGATGCATAACCCGGCTAGGGTTCGAATCCTCTTTCGGGGCAGACGCTCTACCACTGTGCCACCAAGTCGGTATACGGAATAAAAGGAAGTGCAAGTTAATATTATATTATAGGCGGTATTATTTATTTTAAAACGGGATTTAAATAATGAATAAAATTTATTTATTTATTTATTTTATTTATTTATTTATTAACTTGCTTACCTACTAATTGTAAGAATTTATGTGTTTAATTTGTTTCAAATTATCTATCTATCTATCTATCTATCTATCTATCTATCTATCTATCTATCTATCTATCTATCTATCTATCTATCCAGATATATCGATCATTATTGATATATTTAATTATTTATTGATTATTTGCATTGATTAATTTTTCAAGGAAATTTTTTGTAATCGATATATCATGGGTCAATATGTGTCATTATACTTGACGTAAAAGTCAAATAAGAGATGTAACGACCGGACGTTTAGATGCACATAAACCATTATGGCTGCCAATAACGATATTAGGACATTGATATATTGCGTGGAGTTGTTTGTAAATTGTTTTCTATGATCTATAGTTACTTATGGTACATCCGCCATCTGTCGGATAGGTAAAAAAAAAAAGGTTATTTAGTATCGAAAGAATATGTTTTTTCACAGGAGTCAAGGTGTAAAATGCTTTGTCCGTCCATTAAATAGCTAAAATATAGAAAATTGTGTTAAAAGGATGAAAAACGTAGAAATAGTAAACGCCACCACTTCAACAATTGATCGCTTGTTTTTTTTTTTTTTTTTTTTTTTTTTTTTTTTTTTTTTTTTTTACACAAACACATATATTTGTCAATAAATGTCCACAATCACGAACACACGAAACATCAAATGGAAACAAAAAAGTAATTTTAAAATACCAGTATATCTCGACCGTTCGGACTACAACTGTTGACAAACTTATCGCGAAATGGCTCACGTTCTCTGGAATGGCCATTTTTATGTGATTAAAGGCACATTTAGAAATTTAGATGATCATTCAGTCAGAGAAGACATGGTTTTTTTTTTTTTTACCTATGATGTACATGTATTTGGTACTGGCTGTGAATAGATTCCCTAGTTAAGATTATTTTATTTACATAGGACGGACAGTTCTAAACAAAGTGAAGGGAACATAAAGACCCAGAGTAAACCATCGACCATCGACAAGGCAACCTCATAAATTTTCTAGTTTTAGAATCGGCTCTGTTGGGATTCAACCTCGCAACTTACATCGGGGTTAAGGATTAGGTCTAAAAAATGGGTCACTTGAGAACCCAGAATAATTTAAATCATCGACCTTTGGAAAAGCAAACTTAAAAACTTTCTGGCTTTAGGATCCGCTCTGGTAGGATTTCAGCTCGACACTTACATCGGGGTAAGAGGTCGGTTTTTCTAAAAATCGGAGGGGACGCGAGAACCAATAATAATTCAAATCATCGACTTTCGGCAGTTTTTTTTAGTTTTAGGATCGGCTCAGTTGCGATTCAACCTTGGAACTGACATCGGGGTACGGTTAGGTAGGAGAGGGTCAGTTCTAATAGGGAACATGAAAACTCAGAATAAAATATCAACCATCGGCAAAGCGAACCCACAACTTCCTCATTCCATGTTCAGTTCTATTTGATACAACTTAGGCGGATATTGGCATCATGTGCTTTAACAACTGTGTCAGTTACCGATCCCATCGTTGTTGTATTGCATGTTATACTAAAGAAAACATACATGTACGTAACCATACAATAAAAATAACCAGCTTTAAATCGGATCGATGGCTGATTTAAAGATACTATTAATCCTTAATCATTGCACAATGCAGAGAGAATTTATAACATTTGAATATACGCTCACACTTATTGTACCCTTTCATTATATAAAGTTTGCGTTTTGGGCGTTGGTTATCGGGTTCTATTCATGTTGATATTTGTTTTGCAATAAAGAAGACAAGGTTTTAATCCAAGGTTCTTTTTTAATCTAAAACAATTCATGTTGTAGAATTCATACAATGCTACTCATATAATTAAAGTATCTCGATATAGTTGGACTTTTATTTATAAAAAATCCTTATCCGATTGTCTGCATATAGTCTTTGGCGCTAGTTTATATTAAACAAACATAAGCATATAGGTCCACTTTCAAATCACAACCCAAACCACGAAAACTGACAATAAAAGATTTAATACGTGATCTTAATTTTGCTCGCTCCGTAAGTAAGAGGTCGTGGGTTCAAACCCCGGTCGGGTCTGACTTGAAAGTGGGTAGTGACTGTTCTTTCGCCAAGCACTCGGCATTACGAAATGAAAGTCACGGCTCTTTCGGATGGGAACTTAAAAATAAACGAGGTCCCGTGTCACGGCGTGGCACGATAAAGAACCCTACTGTGTAATGCCATCAGCGCAACGCACAGGCAATATTTCTGCACTTTCGCCTATAGCTGGCGACGTCTTGTTATAAGTGAAATATTCTTGACTGGGACGTTAAACACCATTACTCATCTCAACTCTTATTTTTGGAAGTGAGGCCGGTTGCTCCGGAAGGTTAAGTACGTTCTTTCTAGCCTGCCAGATAAAGAATACATGGAATGGAACTATGATAAAATGTAACTTATACACATGTACATACAAGTTTACAATTGATTGAAGGTTTGGGAATTCTCCTGTATTGAATTTTAGAAAGTTAAAGTGTAGCGACGGCCCTTAAATACGTATGTCACGTTATATCTATTGATAGATTCTATACGGGGGCGGTTAAATGTATTATAAACTGTGCAGACACATCAAGGTAATTTAGATAGAATTATGTTGTTGGGTTTTAAAACCAATGTTTTCAGAAAACAAAGAATCTTATCGCCTAGGTATATGTTCGAATCAAACTGGGGTAGATCCCTATGTGGTAAAAATTGTTAATTTGCCTGGCAATGGTAGTTAACTTTTCGTCGGGCAGTGCGGTTTGCCCAACCATCCCAGAATATAAGATATAAGTGAAAGGGCCTGGTCTTGTTCCTAAAATATAAATCCACTCTATTCAAGACGGAAATTTGAGGTCAATATATAGAACTTTTGTATATCGTTACTTGTACTCTCTACGTCTTATTGATTTATTATGCGATCACCTCGAATTATATCGGATATGTCTATCTAGATGTTCGCCTCGGTGGCACAGTGGTATACATTCCGCCTTGAGAGTGGAAGATCGAGTAGCTTAAGCCGTGGTTTGGGTCATACATGTACATAAAACATTAATATTTGAGATATTGCTTCCTTGCTTGGCGTTCGGCATAAGGACAGATAATCGACTGGCTCACTCGGTGCTAGAATAATGTGACTGGGTGATTAATATGCCTGTCTATGGCATACTGACTCAGTGAGTTAGCGCCTTACAATCAGCATTAAAACATCCAACAACCAATCATTCTATCTGGCAGCTATATAAGTAAGAATGAGCATTTATTTTCATATATATAAATATGTAAGTAATCCTTTAACTTGACTATCTTGGTATCACCACAAAAAAAAAAAAAAAAAAAAAAAAAAAAAAAAAAGAAAAAACCGTAAACAAAGCATACGAAAGACACATTGGTATAGTATCATCATATAGAACACCAAATTTATTCTGTTAGATTAGATTAGAGATTGGAATGTATTAGAAAAATATAGAGAAATAGATTAAAATTACTGATGTGACATTAAACAAAAATCAAACAACCAACCACTACAAATATGGATAAATATGACAAACCTGTAGCTGAAAAGTTGTTGAAGCAACGTAAATCAACATACAACTAATCAACCAATATAAAAACTGTTGTATATAAGGCATATGATATAGCTGAAAAATTGCTGATGTGACAGAAATCAATTTTTAATCATGACGAAGAGACAAAGTATCAACTAAGGCTTTTTTTTTTTACAAAACACGAGATTTTAAGTTGACGGCAATCGGATCATCAATAAATGTTCAGAGTTGTTAAATTGTTTTTCCTTAATATTTTATTAAAACACCAGATTTGATTTAAACATTCAATAATGCTCTTTTTATTTTTGGATTTTCCAAAAGATAAAATGTCATGGTTAAAAGACAATTATAATTTTGATACAGATTACTTCGACAGTATAAAAAAGTTATTAAAAAGCCATTTTAGTATTTGGGTCATTTTAATAAGTCGGTCGAGAATGTGAATATCTTGTGTTGTGGGTTTCCTCAAAAGAAGCCAAATATTCGCCTTTTAAACACCAGAATATATATATATATATATATATATATATATATATATATATATATATAATGCGCTTCAGCCAGACGTTTCACCCAGTAAGCGACAGTTTCAAAATATTTATAGAAGTGACTAAGACAGATTTAGATCTATTTTTATAACTTATCTAGTTAAATCCATTACAATATTGAAATGTTTTCAATTTAAATTTTAACACATACATTAAATTACAATAAAATCACATTTGTGCTAATCTTAGATAAATCGTGGAGGGCGGGAACATTTCTGATCCATTAAGTTTTTTTTCTTTAAATTAACATCTAAATAAAAATTCAGAACTTTAATACAGATTGTAAAGGGCGATATCACAGAAGATCAATTGCATCACCCCGAATTACTAATCATGGTAAATTAAATCCTTATTTTTCGATTTTATCGCGTTCATTAAAGCCCATTGTCAACATAATTTCTGACTGGGTTGTTTCACAATCCGGTGTTCTATTTGGATATTATACACCTACTTAATTCATGGTCAGGATATTTCAGTGTCTTTAAGTTAATTTTTGTTGACTTTTCTAGTTTTTTTGTGTTGACATAGATTTAACCGAGAGTGTGTTAGGTTTACTCATTTTAATTATAACAGATTATTTAAAGTGACTAATCAAAATAGAAAATATATAGATTGAAATAGTGTAGGTAAAATTGATATATATGTAGATGAAGTGCTTATAAGAGTGTCATAACTTAAGGAATTTCAAATTTAAAGAAACCAAGAGAGAGAGAGAGAGAGAGAGAGAGAGAGAGAGAGAGAGAGAGAGAGAGAGAGAGAGAGAGAGAGAGAGAGAGATTCAATGCATTATTTGTTCACTGAGAGTGCTTTTTAAATTCTTTAAACTTTTTCGAGAGAAACAAAAAGGGTTAAGTTTACAACTTAAAATCATGAACTGATTAAATTATACCCTCTCTCTCTATCTCTCCCTTTATATATATATATATATATATATATATATATATATATATATATATATATATATATATATATATATATATATATATATATATATATATATATATATATATATATATATATATATATACAAGTATGTTTGTATGAAATATGAAAATAATTTATTTGTTAGTTTATAATTTATAGGTGGCGCCCCAGTCGTTTTGACGGTTCAGTGAATTATCGTTTCTCCGATTTGATGGAGAAATATTAGTTTTAACAATATCACACACATACATACATATATACATGTATGCCTTTACAGGTGTGAGTTTTTGGATATTAGGATCATAAGATATATTACTGTTACAACAGTTTTAACCCGTACGTTGTGTAAGATAATTTTTTCGGAATTGCTAAGTATGTAGTCACAGAATTTTCCCGAAATTACTAGCTTCCAGGAAAAATTGTTAAAAACTATTCTTGGATAGATTTACAAAGTTTTGGTTTATGGTTTAAAAGAGGATAATATTTTTAGACAAAAGTGGTAAGTATTCGCATCTATTTTGTATTTATGTAAAATGAATATATTGTTATATAAAAGCAATATAGTGTGTTTACAAATAAAAATAAGTTTGTCTCCGTTAACGCCGTCGTTTCACCAATATCGTGGTCTATAAAAAGTACGAGCATAAAAAAATTTGAAATACTTTTTTTGTTTCCTTAAACTTCAACCAGGTTATCATTACTACCACCACCACCTTCATCATCATCATCATCTTATCTTCATCATCACCATCATCTTATCTTCATCATCACCACCATCGTCTTCGTCGTCATCAACCCCTCACCACCACCACCACACCACCACCACAACAATCAACATCATCACCAACACCATCATCATCATCATCATCAGCATCATTGATAATCCGCTTTTAACTATAATCAACTCACTTACCACAACCACCACCATCATTATCGTCATCATCATCATCATCATTATCGTCATCATCATCGTCATCATCATAATCACTATCATTAAGTATTCGCTTTTAACTATAATCAACTCACTTACCACAACCACCACCATCATCATCATTATCGTCATCATCATCATCATTATCGTCATCATCATTATCACCATCGTTAATTATTCGCTTTTAACTATAATCAACTCACTCGAGCATAATCAATTGTTGTATAGTTGCCCCATACTTTAAGAAGCCAACACTACACAACATGATGTTAAATCCCTCATCTACATCTTCACGTTCTGAAATTTTAAACACAAAAAGAAAAGAATTCGATTCCTTTTGTTCCCTCCAATGAAATTTCAATTTCGACTAAAATGGCCTGAAACGAAATCAAACCAATTTAGGCTTTTGAATAAATATATTATCGAATAATTTTATATGGAATTTAATGGGTGGAGGTACAAAAGGACGCCTAACCTACAAAAAAGTATTTTAAAATTTCACCGATGCTTGAGTGATGTTAGTTAATATTGATGACATTTGTTTTAGGTCAAAAATTGCATTTTTAAACGTAATCATAATTGTGTCATTACAACATAAGAAAGTGAATTTAATGTTTTGAATTTAAGAATGTATACAAGTTTCAGACATGTTTTATTTTGAAGTATTTTACGTCCAGGCCAATATTCATTAACTTATATATATGACCAACTTACTGAGTGGGATTCTAAACTAAGCGGTGGTCGGCACTGATTTAAACCACTCGTTCACCGAGGCATGTCAAGTCTAGAATATTTGATAACTTTCCCAGTTTGGAACTATTTTGTTCGTGCTATAATACTTAACCAATTAGCGTGAAAGACACAGTGTATTTAAGTTTACAAGTGTCCTATATAATGTTGCAATGAATAGACGTATGTGAAAAAATAGTGGGTCAATTTAATTTTGTGTTGTGCACGTGTAAGTGACAAATTTAGAAACAATTTTGCAAGAGTTCCTGACCATATTTATTATGCATACTTTATACATGTATACATTCATTAGCGTGCAACTTTTGACATGCAGACAGTTGAAGCGGTACTTGAAGGACTAACTGTAAAGTATCTCTGGTTTGATCGGAGATGTTTATCTAGTCAGTCACTATGAAATCTTACCATCTTCTGTTTGAAAATTAAACATGCTACATTTTGTAAATATAAAAAAGTCATTTAAAAAAGAACCGTTATTGTTAGCAGGTGTTACGATAGATTTGAAGTTAATACTGTAAATGATTTATAGTAAGTACCATATAACTGGTTAGTCGTTTTTTTTGGACCTTGTAAGGTATGAGTTGTTTCATCTCCGTAATTTTAACCTAACGATCAGTGAAAAATCGAAATTGTACTGCAATAAAAGAAATGTCTTCTTTATTGTCATAATCGCTTTAATTCGGCAAAAGAAAATATACATGCATGTGTCAGGTAATTTTTTTTCTTAAATTAAAAGTTTGAACATGAAAATTGATAATAAACTTTTTAATCTGAAGCAAACTTGACTTTGATAAAAGCTAGAGTATCCACTTTGAGAGTGGTAGGTCGTTGGTTCGAACTCCAATCGGACCATACATGACTGATTTTGAGATACTGCTTCTTCGCCTGGCGCTCGGTATTATACGTACAGAGTACCGATTTGTGTCAGTATAATATGACTGAGGAATGGTTCACTTATTTGCGGCTTGCTGACTTTGTAAGCTAGCACGTTAAATTCGTTCGGGGGTATTTTTTTAGTACAAAATGCTAGTACAAGACAATCCATAAAACACACACGCACATGTCAAGCAAACAAATACTTGTTCTAAGATTGATTCTTAGAGATTAATATACCTGCTTTTGTTTAAAATAGTTAAAAATTAATTAATCGACGTTGAAAAACATTATAACCAACCATCCAATGACAATCTGCTATTTAATGTCACCGTTTGATTTAAAAACTAAAATAAGATTCTAAAATTTTAAAAACGTTTTCTTATTAGACATGAATTGGGGAAGTTATTCTTGTTGGTACTTTGACCCATTCGGCAAAATTCGGTAGCATTCGTAATTTTCATTCCAATAGTCAGATAAGGTCACAAAATATGCCGAATTGTAATCATTGACCTTGACAAAATCGTGAAGGTTGATGGCTCTATTAAAAAACACTTCCGCTGCCATTATTGCTTTAAGTGGCTTTTCTGATTGACTAAGATCCCTAGGGGACAAAAAATAACCCAGAAGGAAAGGAAACAACCAAATTAATTTGATTTGTAACCTTAATTCAATTAACATGTCATTTTGAGATCAATAATATTATAATATGAGTGACAGACATAAAAAAAATTTGCCAGAAAATTGTCGTTTGTTGCCAAAAACTTGCCGTTTCTTGTAATTTATATTTTTTGTCAAGTTCTTTAAGGCAGCTAATAAAAGTGTGACTAAATGTATGTAACTGTGTCATTTTCTAATTTTAAACGTCTGTTTTTATAAAATTAAAAAAATTAACATATGTTGTGTTAAAATTCACAACTTTTAAATCTATATTAAAATAACATCTTTCAAGCCAGAATATGATATAAGCGTTTGATATAGAATATGAATTTTAATTTGTAATTAGATCCGGATTTTGATGGAAGAGATACGGGTAAACCCTGTTTGATATGAAAACGATGTAGAAAATTTAACAGGCTTGTCAAACTATTAAAATTTATTGCCGTATGATTTCATTAAAAATATTCATAAGAGTTCAACAAGGGACCCTGCTTCTTCCTTTTCTCTTCATTGTAATCGTATCAAATTTTAACTACAAAGCCAGGTTCCTTATTGCGCTTTTTCTTCACCATCTTTTTCATGACTAAGTTCCATGTTTTAAAGGAAACTATTTTAATTTGTGATCTAAATTTTATATCCATTATCTGATTTTTTGCCGACATAGCAAAAATTTACTTAGGTTATAAATCTCTAGTTACACGTTATTTAAAGACATATATTTCGTAATCGGCATATATTTGGGTTTTGCTCAAATTACTATTAAGACATTTTATTTGCCTGCGGTCATGTATATATTAAGCGCGTTAAGAGGTTCATAATTATAGCTAAATTTCTCGTTTACCATTTTAAAATTAAAAAATACGATTTTTTAAATCACATACGCGATGTATATTTCATTTCGGTCATCCACACTCATCTTAATGACCAAACATTGTTGCTCGATTACAAAATATATGTAAACCGTATTATAATTATTTTTTTCGGGAGAAAAACATGGTTTTACAAACAATTACAGACAGCGACACAGTCAAATAGAAGAATTTAACAAAACATTCGATTAAATAACCATTAAATCAGATAAAATATATAAATAAAAGACAGAAAATGAGTCAGATATCTTCCGAGATATAGTAAACATCACTATAACATTGTAGTTTTATCTCTGTTAAAACGTGACGGATTAGCAAGGCCTTCTTATCTGTGAATTTTACGCTACTAAATGGTATAAAGTTGACGTAACTATCTATCATATTGTAAACGTTAAGAGGTGATAATTGAAATCTTTAGATCAACTTACACCTTCATATTTCACAGTCAAATAGGTACGTTTTTCATCGTAAGGATATAAGGTGATATAGCTTTGAGGTACAAGGCAAATCTGGACAATAGCCAGCTTAAAATGACTATCTTGACATATCTTATAAGTAGTAATAATTACACCGTACTGGTTGGTGATTGTTGGCTTATTTTTTTTAAGTCGCTTCCCCAGGTCATAAAGCACTCACTATCTTTTTTTCATGTCATTGGAACACATGGTCGTCTTTTCCGGGTTTTCCGGACAACCGGAAAAGTTGGTCAGTTTGTCATTTTGTATGTCAAAGATGTTTTTCGAGTACCCGATTACTTTTTCAGTGCAAAGTGCCGTAATATAAGAAAAATGATCTTGAATGGCTGTAAATCGCTGTAGAAAAACTCTTCTCGACTTCTCGAATTTATATTTGAGTAATTTTTTCAGTGTCTCATTTTGAAAAAAAAAGTTCCGTTGTTTTAGAATCCAATTGTTTAAAAATATAGATCTGGGATATTGACTTCTGTTCAAACAAAACACTACAAGCCAGAACAATCATAGGTTAACTCGCGACAGCTCGTTATCTTAGTTCCGTGAAAAATATTTGATTTGGTACCCGGATAAAAAATATTCCCCAGATTTGACGATAGAGGACGGACGATTGTCATTGGAGATAATTAGCTTACGATGGACTCACGTCCAGTCTTATGTAAAGTGATGCTCTCCAAATCGCTTTCTTAAAAACGTATTGCACCCTGCTCCCGGTGATAAGGCTTTGTGTTTGGGGCAGTCAAATTTAATTTTTCTTCTTTTTTCATTTTTTTTTTTTTTTTTTTTTTTTTTTTTTTTTTTTTGTAATCAAAGTATTATTTTTAGTGTATTTTTGGATAACGCTGGACATCTCTGGTTGCTAAATACATACTGTGAGCAATAAAAAAAAAAAAAAAAAAAAAAAAAAAAAAAAAAAAAAAAAAACCATTATATATATAATTAGCTTTAACACAGCTTGTTTTATTCATTTTTTTTATATTAACTTTTATATTAATAGGAAGGCAACCTCCTCAACGTATCTTATGTTAAGGTCAACCATCTATCTCGTACATTTCGTTTGATTGTGTTGACTTTGTACCTACAAGGGATACTTTTTACACAACATCAATGCAACATCTTTTTAAGCCGTGTAGATGGGAATAAAATTTTAAACTTGCTTGGAGAAATAAACTTCTTTTCTATGAAATATAATGATTTATTATCTATATTCTCGTTTTTATATATAACTTGTTAGTGATATTACTGGTATTACAGTCATGTTCCTTTATATTTCTGTTATATTGATTGATTGATTAAATTGGGTTTTACGCCAAAGTCAAGAGTATTTCACTTATATCACATCGCAATGTGTAGGAAGAGTTATTTAGAGTGTCACGCCTGCTGTGACACGGGACATCCTTTTATTTTAAGACCAAGATCTGAAGGATCTCCGTGTCTTTCATTTCTAAATGCCGAATGCTTGACGAAAAAAAAAAAAAAGTCACTACCTATTTTTAAGTCTGGGTCAGACCCGACCGGGGTCGAACCCCGACATTCTACATACGAAGCGAACACTCTCCTAATTAAGCTTCCATAGTGGTATATAAATAATAATTTCATAATTTGTACTATATAGTTTTCATATTAGTTTCAAATTGATACTTATGCATCTTTGACATTTCCTAACCGCAAATCGATGCAATAATTAATGCTGACGGACTTGACTTTTAACAACAACTCGCTTACTTCATACAAAAGTTTTATTTTCTTGTTTTAACATTGTATTTTTTCATCTTCTTTAGTTTTTCTTTGTGAAATAATACATATTTATAACTTGTTACCGAGTTTCTATATACTTACCTGCAGCTGACAATTTTCAATTGTCATAGAAAGAAAAAAAAATTATGAATGAAATATTCTTCATCTTAGTACATTCTGTCTAATAGTAAAGTAGTACATGGACGACTAGGTTACATCATATAATTATATATATATATATATATATATATATATATATATATATATATATATATATATATATATATATATAAAGGTATATGTATGTATGTGTAAAGTCAGTAAGATAAAAGATGGAATTTTAGTCAGATTACATTATTTATCAGTACTTATCAGACTTTGTAACTTTAAGACAATGCTATCTGAATGAGGTAACAATACTAACACCAAGTCCTTTCATCAGTCGCCGACATGATTGACCATTTGACGTGATGATACTGAAAAACGTTAGAACAGAAGCACTGATCTTTGTATGAGTGACAACCAGTGTGTTCAAGAATTTTGAAAGATAAAAGTTTGTTATTAAAAACCACTTCTGGTTTACATTCTCACATTCCGAGTTTTAGCATATATATGACAATTTATGATTATGTTTGTATAAGGACGGAGATAACAAATTTTGTGTTTGTTCAAGGACACGGATACCGAGTTTTGTGTTTGTCCTTACAATGTTAAAGTTAGAATAATGTTATCATAATCCCCAATTTAACAGGTAATTAAACAAAATTCGTATGTAAATATATTTACATGTTTATCTGGGATATTTACGTTAAAATAGAAAATCATTTGTTGTATGAATGAATGGACTTGTATTCAACTATAGACCTGGTTAACCCTGATACCATAATATATCAGATATTATGGGAAGGATTGAGTTGAGCTGAGGTTTAACGTCCAAGTCAAGAATATTTCACTTATATCGAAACGTTGCCAGCTATAGAAGAAAGTGCAGAAATTTTTTCTGTGCGTTGCGCTGATGGCATTATATAGCTGGGTTCTTTATTGTGCCACGCCTGCGGGACCTCGTTTATTTTAAGCTCTCATCCGAAAGAATTGTGACTTTCATTTAGTAATGCCGAGTGCTTGTCCAAAAAAAAAAAAAAAAAAAAAACAGTCACTACCCAGTTTCATGTTTTGGGTCAGACCCGGTTGGGATTAGAACCAAAGACCTCCTACTTACGAGAAAGACTGAGACCATCCAATATCATAACCGCACCATTAGCCATTTACTGAACCGTCCCAAACAAAAATCGGGAAATTGAAATTCATTGGTCCAAATAGTGCATTTTTGTGACGCAGGGTGTATGCATAGAAACTAATATGGTTAGTGTATTCATTTGATTTTTAAGGCGAAGCATGTAGGTGCATTGAGCTTTCCCGAGCATCCGTTCTCACGTCCGCTTCTTTGATTTGATTAAGTTAATTTATTTGTGGAAAAATTATTTTGTTCAAATTAAGACATATTAGCTATCTTTAAATGTGCTTAGTTATGCCTCACTAGATAGGTACCAGACAACATTTGTACAAACCCACCACTCCGGTGTTGGTCCAAAGTCGGGGATTAAATAGAAGTCCCCAGTATGTGATTGTTTTTCATGCATGTCTTGTTTGGCTTTTTCTATCATTTACTTGCATTATGTCCTGTTCTTGATTGCGTTGACTGCTTCAAAGTGCATTCGTTTTTGTTTCAGTAATTGTTGCAATTTGTAGGGTTTACTCGATACCTTGGTTTTTAAATGATACGTGATATTTTCATTTTACAAAATATATTTAAATAAATTTGTTATTTTAAAGAATCCTTTGCTAGTCATCTTGATATTTCAATATTTTTATTAAAAGAAATTAGAGAAAAAAATATAAATAAAAATAAAAAAAATATTCTGAAAGCGACATGTCAAATCTTCCTTAATTCTGTCGTTTGATGTGATATTACATCATTTAAAACATCGTAAATAATCTTTATAAAATGTTGTGGAATTTCTTCATTTCGTCGTAATATATTAAGAAAAGCCGCCGATGTGTGATATTATGTGTATATGCTAATGAAGATACATATTTACATATGTAAGATGGAATTTTAAATTAAGCAGGTGTAAATACAGAAATAATTCACCTGTATACACAATACATGCCTTGCTTAATAGGTACATGAAAAAATTGTTTCTCAAGGTATGTTTAATATTTAAAAAAAGAAGAATTTTGAGATAAGGAATATTATATATTTTTTTTACTACGAGGAAGTAAAAATAAAAAAAACTAAATTTATTTTGTTATACACACGAGTAATTATAAGTTTGTCAATATTAATTTATTTTCTCCATCTAAGCGCTTACAGGCAAAATGCATACAATATAATTACAAAACCATGTCATAACACTGTATAGCATGGTAAAGCATTGCATACATGTAGCTTAGCATATCTTACTATGGTATCGCATAGTATAGCATTGCATAGCTTAGCATAGCATTGCATTGCATAGTAAAGCGTTGAATAGAATAGAATAGAATAGCATAGCATTGCATAGCATAGAACAGCATTGTATAGCATTGCAGTACAAACAAGGATAACACGTAAAGAAGTTAGAAATGAAATTTAAGAATGAAATTAAAACAGAATAATATGTAAATCAGTCACACAAAACAATACCAAAAATGAGAAAACAGCCAAACAAGACACTTTTTAACCATTGGGTCTTAAATTTCTGATCATGTACAGTCACTAGTGTAAATGCCCAGTGATGTGGTTAAAGCACATAAGTATAGCATATTTTATTTCACTGTTGTTACATTTTCGATTGTTTGTCTGTAATTTAACTGTTACCATGAAACTAAGCTAAAAAAAATTACTCTTTTGTTTATTCAAAATGTTGAACAAAACAAAGCAGGGCATTACAAGGTAACGGAACATAAGTAAACAGAAGAAAAAGACAGGATATAGATTTTATATATGTTGGTTGTTTAATTATATATTCATTTATGTCATCAACTTTAATAATATTTTTTTAATAAACAACTATTTAGGACAGGCTCTTTCTGATGTTGAAAGTTGTGTATACATATATGTTTGTCTCGAAGTGTTACTACCTAAAAATAAAAAAAAAATTATAGAATATTACATTTTTATAGTGAAATATAATTAATTGATTAAACTGAAGTTAATTAGTGATTCGTGTTAATTTTGATGTAATATTATAGCTTGCAGACACCTCTGTTCATGTTCAAAATGTCAACAACACCTTTTTTGTCATTTATTATTTATCAGTCAAAACTTGATATAATTCGCCCGAAGTTATAATTGGTTTATAGTAAATTATATTTGTCTCTGACAACATAAAAACAAATGTTTTATTTAAAATCTCACAGCAGAACGTCATATGTGGATAAAGTTTTTTCTGTTGTTGTTGTTGTAATGTTGTTTAACGGCACATCAGCAAGTTTTCAGCTATTGGTGACGAGAACAATGCGGAATTTAATCTTCACGAATTTATTTAAGAACAGTTTCGTGCTTGCGCGAAATGTGCAAGTGTGTATTATCGTCTTCTGTCATGTACTAGAGCGTAATCAGGGAGACATTTCTGGTAAGGTGCTAGCTCACCGAGTCAGTATGCCTCAAACAAGCAGACCACCCCCCAGCACCGAAGAAACCAGTGGATACCTTGTCCTCTTAATGGTGAGCGCCAGGTGAATTAGCAGTATCACATATTTGAAAGTCTAATGTATTAACCGACCTGGTTTCGAACCCATAACTTCCCGCACTCGAGTATGTAAATAAAGAATATGTCCGAATGGTTTAGGTTGCAGAGTCTAACAAGGTTGTTGGCACAAAGCTTAACCAGGCTGTTTAGTATCCTTTGAAAAAGGCACAAGTCTTTAAGTTAGTTTAAAATAAAAAGGCAGTGACAATTAAACGGGTTTTTTTTTCACAATTGACCTTTTTTTTCCTTTTTCTTTTTTTTTTTAATAAAAAATCGCTAATTAACTTTACAATGATAAAAGTCAAACGCTGTCAGTAAGTCAGTTTGAACTATACCTGTATTAAAAAACATATATAATAAAGCACACATAACAATTAAGGGTTCCCGAATAAGATTGAAGCATATATAGTAACCAATCTTTCTAGATATAACATATAAATGCAGAGTTTTGGAATAAAAGTAAAACATAAAAACCAGTCTCACATGACTCAGTAGTAAAGCGTCCGCCCCAATAGGATCAAATCCTGGTCAAGTCATACATAAGACATATTAAATGAGACACTAGTTTCTCGCCTGACGTTTGGCATTAGGAGGACAGAGTATCGATTACGTCTCCCGGTTTAAAGATAATGTTATAGGAGTGATATGCTTGTCTGTGGCATACTGACTCGGAGAGGTAGCATTTTTTTTTCAAAAAGCTCTCCTGGGTGTGCGCTTGTACAAAGCAGAACATAGTACATACTCGGTCTTTTAGTGCATACACGAATTTGCTGTTAGATCAATTTTTAGAGATGAATAAGCTTCCTTCCTCTTTTCGCAAAAAACTGAAAATTTGCTGTTGTGACGTTAAACAACATTTCAACAACCAATCCAAATTAAAACATATTACATTATTTCAATAAATACCAAATTCTCAAAATAAATAAATTAAAAAAACCCAAATAAATATATAGATAAATAAACAAATACATACATAAATAAATGAATATATAAATAAATAAATAAAATAAATGTCATCAAATGCTTTTTTCATTAAAGCATTATTGACAACAGCACCCCTTTTATGCGCGGAAATAAAAAAAAATGCTGCTATCATTTCCACACTCGTAACAGACATTAGAAAGCAAAGATTGAAAAGAAATTTAAAAGTCAAATTTTACACTAAATCATAAATACGTCAGGTGTTAGCAGTAATCCTTGCTGAACTGTAAATGGCAACTTCATTTTAGTTAACTTTTATTTAATATCAAGATGTTTTTCCAACTTTATCCTTCAATACACCGGTAAGAAGAAAGACAGATGGTTTTACATTTTATTATATAGTCTGACCTGTTACCTTTACCAAAAAACCAATAAAAACGAACGAACATCTTTTAGAGATATTTATTTTAACGTGGAATATTTGGGCCCTGTCATGTCATGGGTTTTTACAC
The DNA here is from genome assembly GCA_029721355.1 of Tegillarca granosa. Classification (NCBI taxonomy): domain Eukaryota; kingdom Metazoa; phylum Mollusca; class Bivalvia; order Arcoida; family Arcidae; genus Tegillarca; species Tegillarca granosa. The sequence goes on along the minus strand of CM056601.1, from coordinate 6,914,625 downwards.
GCACCTGTCTTTTTTCTAGTATTTACACTTTAAATGTCATTTGAGTTTTAAAACAGACATTATATTTGATGGGTTGGTTCTTCATGTATTTCTAAATGCCAAGCTCACAGAGAACGAGTTATTCCCCTTTACAAGTAATTAATTACAACCTGGCACATCATGCCTATATCTTTATTTTCCTTAAATCTACCCTAGCATAATTTTTTGATTTTATTATTTTAAAATTTTACAACAAAAGTTTATTGTAATAAATCATATTTTTCATATTTGAGTCTTAAGCTTTATTGTTTTGCATTCATTACATCCGTTGGAAAAAAACCAGAATGACATAAATTACTTAAAAATAACATAAAGTGACACTTTTTTATTGTCCTTTTAATTGTTAAAGTTCATATTTTATGTAATAATTATTACTGTTGAACTAAAAATTATTACTGTTGAACTAAAGAATAATGACAAATTGCACCAGGAAGTTTAAAAATCGAGTCACGTGATCGCAGATTTGAAAAAAAAAAAAAAAAAAAAAAACCATATCACGTGATTCCACATAAAAACAATCGGACGTACAACACACAATGCATCTTTTTGTTCTGGGAATTGCAGTGTTTTTATATATATTATACATAAATGTAACTTGTTTTCTTATGGGTTAAAATTTAATTTTTCATTTAATTTTCCAACTTGTTTATTAAATTTTATAAGGTTTACTTCCGCTAAAAAGGTCAATTTTTATTGATTAATGTATTTTTCATTTGGGACAGATTCAAGATTGATTACTGACACAAAAACTTTTTTCCGTACTAGAATAACCCTTCTCTATACGTTCGATGTACTTTACTTTATAATAAATGAAAAACCAAATCCTTACCAAGACCAGTCAGAAAATCAACATGGCTGTTACGCTCAACATTATGTTTAATTCTTTGGCGATTTTCGTTGCCATGGTTTATCAAATTTTAACAAGTTTACTACCCCTACATAACATTGTCTTAACACTTACACTTATATACATTTTTCACATATGTGTTTTTTTCTGTGTTGCTTTTGTGTATTTGCACGTTGTTGTAGTTTTAGATACTGATGATCGCAGCATCGGGGCATAAAAATTATTGGTAAGTATGACCAGGTGCTCAAGATTGGTAGGCAATATGATAAAAAATAAATATTGGTTCATGCGCATTATCATTTCTAAGCCACAGAAGTTACACCGAAAAAAACTACTTCCGGTTTATAAACAACACATTAGATAATCAACAGATAGTCAATCTGCTTTAGACCAACGTTATATAAAGTCATTCCAAACTTATTTGTTCTTTATCAATTGACCAATAAATATATCATACAACACGTTGTTAAATTTAAAACCAATACATTCAAATAGTGTTATATAATAGATAGATACCTCTATCAATGCTTACTTATAGATAAAGATAGAAGAACGGTAAACGAGCACCTGTTCTCAACTTTTGAGATTGTTGTGACGTGCTTGAACTATATATACTCTGTGGCTCAAAATGATGATATTTCAATACTTGAAAATACTTTTAAAGCTGCATTAAGTTTACCAATTTTCTGAATTTTTTTGATTTTCTAAAAATATATTTTTTTAAAAGTAGATATCTTCTAACCACGATCCGTGACATTCATTTTCTAAAATTTCATTTCTTTTAGCTGTAAATAAACGGAATCTTCTGACCGGTTGGTCAGTGTTCTACGATGTTAATTATGAGCTTGGAGCATGCGCACGGATGTACGGAAAAGCTTAGAATCGAAAGTGAAACATGACAGATTGCATTAATTGTCCTTCATTAATATCCAGATGTATTTGAAATGGTGTTATTTATCCCTTACTAAGTCACAAATGACAAATTCAACGAAGTTCTGTGTTTAATTTATCGTATTTCAACATTTTGAAAGTTGTGTTTAAATGACCCGGGTTTTGATGACGTAACCATGTTCTAATATTAGATCCAAAATGCTGCATCTCGCTGGGTAAATACTGTAATTTCTGTATTTATTCGAGCTTTTATCGTTGAACCAAATGAAACATTGTTCATTGGGAACATCATTAATTAGATTAGCACCGTTTTATTTTTTTCTTTGGAAAACTTAATGCAGCTTTAACGAAATGGTACAAAAAAAAAATTGTAATTAAAAAAAGACATGCATGCTAACACTTGCCAACAACATATATACCATAACATCCCCTTACTGATATGGCCATAGAATATATATATATATACTTAAAAATAAGTTAAAATGTTTTCTAAAACATAACTGAATTTATTCTTTGTATTTATCCTTTTATTAATAAAATTAGACTACTCGTAGTTTAAGAATTTGTAAAGTCCGTTTGAACTTAATTTTTATGTATTGTCAGGTTAAATGTTGGATTTTTATTTTTATATTTTTCTCTACCTTTCTTGTTTGTGTAGATCTTCGTTTCGCTCCAATAAAAAAGATACTATATAAGTCATTGTTATCCCGTTATAATGTTATAAAACCTGCCATAACATTCGGCTTTAATCTTTATCAATATAATTTGATTTTTATTCAACAATGACTTGAAGGAAATCTTTAACAATTTTATTGGTTGGGTGCAGGGATAAGGATGGCTTATTCTAAATATTTGAACTCTACAATAACAAAATACAGGGTGTTTTAAAATATTGAAGCTCTGGTTGTCTTTTCAACCACCATGTGTGACATGATTCATGCGCGAATTAAAATCCCTGGTGGCTAAAGTGAATAAATAATAAAACATGTTATAAGTGTCGCGAGTAGCCTTAAGTCTTTAGAGACACGAATTTAAAATTCATAGTAACATTTAGTTTTTAGACCCGAATTTATGGGTTTGCAATACCGATAAGTTTACAAAAACCCGAATTTATGGGTTTGCAATACTGATAAGTTTACAAAAACCCGAATTTATGGGTTTGCAATACCGATAAATTTACAAAAACCCGAATTTATGGGTTTGCAAATACGGATAAGTTTACAAAAACCCGAATTTATGGGTTTGCAATACCGATAAGTTTACAAAAACAGGAATTCAAAGTTTTGCAAATATCGATAAGTTTACAAAAACCCGAATTCAAAGTTTTGCAAATATCGATAAGTTTACAAAAACACGAATTCAAAGTTTTGCAAATATCGATAAGTTTACAAAATCACGAATTCAACGCTTTGCAGATACCGATAAGTTTACAAAAACACGAATTCAACGCTTTGAAAATACCGATAAGTTTACAAAAAAACGAATTCAACACTTTGTAATACAGGTAAGTTTACAAAAACAGGAATTTCGCGAATAACAGCCAGTCTCTTAAACACGACTTAAAAGTTCATAATTTTGAACTTTAAATTTTATCGTTAAATACATTCAAAAATGCTTTATATAATAGCATAAATGCATGATGTTCCAAAATCTAAAGTTATCGGTTTTATACCGTACTCAGTAATAATTTATCATCTTATTCAGCATCTTATTGGTTACAGGAACGCGCTTAATTAAAGCTTTGTACTAAGTTATTAACAACAAATTTATAGAAATATTCCATACCATTGTTTGAAAATGATACTCGTTCACATGTATCTATGTCCCATTCGAAAACATGACTTTGGTTTTTTTTCT
>CM056601.1:6885991-6905991 GCA_029721355.1 Tegillarca granosa | reverse complement strand
TACTTACCAAAAACAGGGGAACGCAATATGAAAATATAAAAAAAACAAAACATATGTTGTCAAAAGTACAAGATATAGTTTGAAACACTAGCTATTGAATTTCAGTTGTAACGTTTCAGTAGTGAAAGCCTTTTGATTTTTCAGTTTTTACTCAAAGTCGAATATTGTATAACATAGTGGTTGCAACACGTGGTTGTCTTTTCTTGTCCTGTTTGGCTTTTTCCATCATTAACTTGAATTTGGTCTTGCTTTGGAATGCGTCGGCGGTTGTCAAGTACGCTTTTAGGTTGCGTATTGTGTTGTTCAATTGTAAATTGCATTCTTTTATCTCCAAATATGTATGAATTGTATCCAAACATGATTTTGTGGATGATAGAATGTACCCAAAGGTTTAAAGATCCGGGGTAAGGGACTCCTTCAATCTCGTCACTAGCTGTAGTATACCTTATATATATATACACATGTATATATATATATATATATATATATATATATATATATATATATATATATATATATATATATATATATATATATGTATGTATGTAAAGCCATGAATTGGAATAATTTAAAACTAACATTACTTGTTACTTTTGATTTCTTATTAAAAAAACGCATTCTAAAGTACCATATGCGTAACAATACGTTTGAATGGATAACACGTTTATCTTTTATTTAAAATTTTAAACACCATTTCATAGAAGTCGTTACACTACTTTTCTTGTGTTACCGTCTATCCTAGTGCATGCATCTTACTTCTTCATGTATTTGTTTAAATAATTGTGTTTTTATCTATAACGTTATCATATAGAATGTCACTAACTTCTGAGTAGTTATGTAATTACGTTCTCAACTCACAAAATGATGATATCGTGTATATCGATGATGTCTTTTGTTTAGCTTTAAGTAAATTTATACCAGAATACAAAGATATCGAAACAGTAAAAATAGTCAGTTTTTGGCACTAAAATGAAAGATTACAAACTACGGATTGTTTTTGTGTTAATGGTAGATTAAGTCATTTAATATAGAAACCAGAAAAAGTCTTGTAATATTTTTATGATAGATGAACTAAAGGTTTTTGCTAAGATGATAAAAACCCAACGAAATAGTTTTTACAGAAAACGTAAACGTTTAAGTTTGTTTTTGTGCTGATCGGTTTAAAAGTTGTATTTTCATTATTCGCTGTTTTGAATGCATTTTAATAACTTTACTCACAAGCGTGCGTTTATTGGTATTCGTCCAAAGTTTTGAAGTTTTGCACTTGTTGGTCTAAAAACATTGTATATGTACTGTGAAAAGGAACGGTTTCATAAAATGAGTTGAGCAGAACATACCTCAAATCAAATCTCATACATTTTGTCTAATACTTTCTTCAGAAAGTGTTCATCAATTGGTAAGTAATTTTCATTATGATCATTTTACATCTTGAATTAAGCATTTCGTCTCGTTTTTTCTTTTATGTGATGCAGCCACTGTGGCGATCAGTTGCATATACACGGTAATTACTAAAACCCCTTTACAGATATTGTTTTCTTTTTTTTCAATTTATCCAAAAACATCTGACAGGACCAGTTATCCTCCCCATAAACAGGTGCTTTGGAATCATCATCATCAACAACAATATCGGAAACATCAAAATTATATCTAAACATTAACGGGGAACCTGTTATCTTAATCAGCCATCAATCAGATATTTCATTCTTAATTCTTTTATCTTTTTATTTAATGATTTTTCCTGACAAATTGTCTCTATAAACGTACTCCAAGCAAATCATATACAAGGAGAAATAGAAACAGCTTTATTTCATTTATATAGGCAAAGTGTAAAATGTGGACTGGATTGGACTCTTGGATTGGATTGGACTCTTGGACTGGATTGGACTCTTGGACTGGACTCTTGGACTGGACTCATGGATTGGACTCTTGGACTGGATTGGACTCATGGATTGGACTCATGGACTAGACTTAAAAAATGGACTTTTTTCATAATTTTGAAATGGAAACTTATAATATCAAACACTACAAATCTTTATCATATATCTAACTGATGATTCTCCTATAAAAACAGGAAAAAAAATACAGCTATGGTATTTTTTTTGCTTGTTTTATCTGGAAAATATCACACGTCAAAGTTCGCATATTTTTCTCTTTAAAGCTGTAGTATTTGTTTTACAAGCTCTTAAATGCTTCAAATGAAATGATGACAGATTGTTGGTCTCATCTGCAGAAACTTTAGAATTACAGTATCTGATACTAAGTAAGATAAAAGTACTATGTTGATTTAAGAATAACATTAACTAGGATATATATAATGATGCAGTAACAATTTAAAGTGTATTGTGACAAAATAAATATTACAATTATTTAGTTATTATTTAGTTACTTTAAACACAATTAAAATAAATAAAAAAAAAAAAAAACACACACACACACACACACACACCATTTAAAATCAATTCAAATATATGATCGATGTACTATATAAAACAATACTTTTATAACTGTACAACAAATAGGTATTATAATATGAAATGAAGTAGTAATGATCATACATGCAAACAGTTATCATCATATTATTGTAATGGAGAGAAAAAGTGAAGAATTTAATCACAATTAATGACAGAAAAACATATTATTTTGGGCCGGTATTTCTTTTATATTTAATTCTTATAACCTAGACTGTTACTTCATAAACTAAGAGATCCGCACAGAACTTAAAAAGATTTTTTTTAATAATAAATTTTTTTTTCCTTAAGAGGAAAATTGGCATAGTTCAATGATAAATGTATTTATGAGTTTAATCAGTAAATTTGTCCCGTTTAGGATGTAAAGTGTCACCTATTTGATTCATTGTATATACATTATCATGTAAAAAATTCAAAAAAATCTTATAGACCTAAAAGACAAAATTTGAATGTCAATTTTAATTACCAGATCAGATAAGTTTATAAGAAAAATACTTTTCTACAACTGTTGTTTACAGTTACTCCTTGATATAATCTGATATAATCTTTATAGTCTAAAGTGAAAAATGCCACAAAGTCACGGTCTATTATCACCTTCAACTTTTCAAACTAACATGTGTGACTTGTCAAATGTCACAAACTCTCTTCAGAAAATGAAACGAAAACATTAACTTGATAAGAGACAACTGATAACCACCCCTTTAGAAATTAAGTAACAAATACGCTATAATAAAGATAGAGTTAAAATTCTGCAGTAATATTATAAAAATTAATAACAAACCAATCACATCTGTATTTGTGATTAAACATATATATTGGACAAAATATACAAATTAATATTGAGTTTAAAACATAAATAAGATTTCAATTCAAGAGACCAGTCCATGAGTCAAAAGTCAAAAAAACCAATCCAAGAGACTAGTCCATGAGTCCAGTCCAATAGTCCAATCCAAGAGTCCAGTCCAATAGTCCAATCCAAGAGTCCAGTCCAAGAGTCCAATCCAATCCAAGAGTCCAGTCCAATCCAAGAGTCCAATCCAATCCACATTTTACACCAAGAATCCAATCCAATCCAAGAGTCCAGTCCAATCCAAGAGTCCAATCCAGTCCACATTTTACACTTTGCCATTTATATAAAGGGTTGTAGTTAATTCAAAATACACATGCAAAATTGAATAGATATGAATTCCAGTTTGATATACTGTGGCCACCAACGCACTTATATGGTAGACCTAAAGCGACATGATCTGAAAAAATTGAAGTGGTACAAAGTATATATATATATATATATATATATATATATATATATATATATATATATATAGTGTGTGTGTGTGTGTGTGTGTGTGTGTGTGTGTGTGTGTGTGTGTGTGTGTGTGTGTGATACTTACTGCTGAGTATTTCGAATTCACAAGAGAAGTACAACTGAAAGGGCAAAAATTAACGGACCAAATAAGGAAGTATCCAGGAAATATTAAACTTCGTAATCTGTAATTATAAAGAAACATAATAAGGTCAATTGGGTACAGCAGGTACATATCTATCGATGTATATTTTGCTTTAAACCAATGTCCATTCAAAGCTACCGTATTTTTAAACCAATAGAATTTGTCTTAAGATATATGATATTTGATTGGTCCTTTACGCTTCGTTTCAGAAATGTATCGCGTTTTAAGTGCATTTATTTTATGGTAAAGAGATTGTAAGTTTTCATCCTTTGCACGACCTTACACGAGTTTAAAGTAAAGTTTTGATAACATCAAAAAATGCAGCGATTACAAAATAAGCATGAAAACCTTTTGGTGGTAATAACAAGTGATTTATAGCCGTTGTTTATTTGAAGTTCTTTAAGTTTCATAATTTCAAACTAATACCTCCGTTTCCTAGTTTGGTAACCAAAATTACTCGGCGAGATCTTGCATTTTATTTATAGCACTGATTCTTGAATAGGTTGTCCTTATTCAACTTATGCACTTTAACTTTCATTTAAATTAATATATTAATAGAAAAGGAAGGGGTGGGTTTTTGCCTTTCACTCCCTAGACTAAAATACCATCAGATCTTAATGAGAGAAAGTTTGTCAAGCGGTTGTAAATTTCAGTTTTTATTCTGGCACTCCGGTTTGCCCACCACCCCAAAACTGTAGGCGGCAATATAAGTACAAATTTCTTTACGAAGGCATAGTAAATCATTATTACACTTCACTTACGTATCACGTAAACTTTAACGAAGCCTCCATGTTTCTTGAACACTATTTGTGTTTGCCCTTTATCTTCTTGGCTTGTTTGTATCGCGGTTTCTCTCGATAACTTGTTTGGTTTTCTTAGTTGCGTTGCAAGGTACTTGCATATGTTTTTGATGTCAAGATTTTTATTTTTTCTAAATTTCACATATAGATATTTAAAAAATTACGTCAAAACATAATTATTTTTTCATTTCCATGTTAAACAAAGTATTAGAATGAACTATATTTTTAAATAATATATCACAACCCGGGAATGAGGATGGTCCCCAATTTAATTTTTATCTTATTATAAGATAGAAATGTTACGATTTTACAAATTTTAAAAATATGTTTGGGGCAGCACAACCATGTCCCAATTAGGACAATGTTATACTTTTTTTTTTATTAATAAACAGATATAATTTACTGATACCAATTTTAAGATCACCAATTAACTGCAGAGTTCTAGCATGTTTCCAGGTCAATTCTACCTTTGGATAATCACGGAAACCCATGTTGATTTTAACAATATCTTTTCCGACTCTTTATTTTAACATCACTTTGTGGTTTCTGTTTTGTTTTCTTTACCGTTCTCTCATTTACACTGTGATTTCATTTAATGAGCGGACACCAGGTAACAACATAAATTATATAACTCACGCGATAACAAGCACCTGCTTAAGGCGAATATTATATAGAGGCAAAACATAATTAGAACATACTGTAATTCTCACCACAGGTAGAACTCTCTCTACCTGCTTAATTAGTTCAGGTTGAATAAGTAGCACTGAAACCGACCACCCCTTTTTATTCCCATGGTAAACGGGTTCATTGTCTTTGTGCTCATCCGGAACATCTTGGATGCTTACATTGATAAATCAATGGTGCATTTTCCGTCGTCTGGTACACTTACCCACCTGTTTAACTTGTGTCATTAAAACGTTTTTAAATTACAAACAAAACACTTGTGTCCGACTACATATATATATAAATTTTTTTTGAATTCTGAATACACAAGGCGTTAAGTGAGAACTCTTTGATAAAAAAGGTAGAAAATATGTTTGAGTAAGTAATAATAACTAAGTTATTATTAAAAGTTTTTATGCTTGATCAAGATCATTGAAAAACTTGTAAGAAACGCGAAAATGGCTTATTAAATAGAGCTTTGCGTGTTTTTGGAATTCATCATGCAAAAAATATGTATGTATTCATATATATCAATCAAGAGCAGACTATTTTTTGCGGAAGGTTTCATTATTTATAATGATATAAGTAGGTCTCCTTTGATTGAGAATTTCTAAATTTAGAAACAGTTATAGTATGTAAGTAGTTTTCTTAATGTTTTTATGCCAATCAGCTCTTGTAGTTTACAACAACGGCAAATACACAAAACGTTTTTACATATTGCGAAAATAAAACATAAGGTGTAAGAATTTATTATTTTTCTCGATTCTTTTACTTTTTTCATATTTATCTAACAAGCAGACGACTTGAGTTGTACACAGTCGGAGACAAAACAAATGTTCGAGATAAATTTGTAAAATATAACATAATAATAATAATAATAATAATAATAATAATAATAATAATAATAATAATATAATATGTTCAATATCCTCTTTCCTTGACAAAGTGTGAAATGGACATTTATTTTAACGATTTTTTTGTTTCACAAAAATGATTAATTGGATATTATTTAGCATGTATATGTTTTTGTTTTAGATTATTTTGAAGGTATAAGTTTATTTGAGTTATGCTTCCACTTAGTAACCACAATGGTATATTCATTGAAATTCTTACTTTTTTTTATAAACCACTGGAATCTCCTATTCTTGCAGTAGTATATATATAACACTAAATATCAACATTTTCGTGTTCGTGCCATATCTCTAACTTTTTTATTTGATCCCTGTATTGTATGAAAAGGGTTAAAAAAATTGTTTCATTGCCATTATTATGAATAATTTGGCAACCATATGTGTTATCCAAATCAATACATAGGAAGGTTTAGAAACGTACTTTTTTTTTAATTTTTCATATACATGTATGTGATTAGGTATTGTTTTTGCTGTCATATTTATCTTAAGCTGTTGTTAAATATAGTACTTTTAATGGCAATTGTCTTGTTTGAACATCTCCAATTATACCGGAGATGATAAAGATTTATTCCGATATATTTGTGGTACATTCTGATAAGGTCATTTTTAAAGGTCTCTTCCTTCTCTTTCATTGCGGTGATATATTGCTATTGAAGGCTACAGAAAACATCTCCAATCATACCGGAAATGATTAAAGTTATTCCGATATGTTTGTGCTACGTTCTTTTAAGTTTATTTTAGAACATTTTTCTCTTTCATTGTAACAATACTTAATAACATGAATAACCAGGTATTTCTGACCACCTCCAATAAAGTTTGACTTGCTAATTAATAGTAAATCCGCACTGCTTGGTTTATTGTCAGCTCATAATTTATAATTTGCAACGTTTTTTTTATCAATTACGGTATTTCCACAGAACCAAAACTGAATGTTTTACGCTTTTACTTTTTGTGGGTACTTTAAAAATGAAAAACAACACCATTTTACTGTTACGTGTATACTGATCATTTTATCTTTAGGGCTCATTATCATTGGTTTTTGATATGCTTCAGAGGCAAAAAAAAAAAAAAAAAAAAAAAAAAAAAAAAAAAAAAAAAAAAAAAACTGGACTGTTGCACGTCTTTCCTGGTTGTGTGTGCAAAAATCCAAACCTATTTTATTGTGATTGAAGTTTTATCTCGAGGACTTATTTGTTCAAATTTAGATTTGTTTGGAAGCCAAATGATTTTACAAACCCTGGCCTGTTGAACTTGTGTCCTGGTGGTGAGTTTAAAATCGAAACCAACATTTTTGTTAACATGTTTACTTATTTTTCTGATTGAAGTTTTATCTAAAGGATTTTGTTTATAGGTTTATAATATGTTAAGAAGTCAGAAAGTTGGCTATTTGCAATGAAATATATGCATACCGTGAGCTTGAATTGTCGGTTAGTTTACTAATAGATTTTGTAAATCGTTAAACGAGGGATTAACTTAAGCAGAAAAATGCCTAAATATATGGGGTGTAATGGTACTGTTTTAAAATTTGTCATGTTCGGAATTTTCACACACTATAAATTACTTTGATAAACATGGAATTTTAAAAAAACCATATACCTTAAAAAACTCTGTTAAAAAAATTAAACATTAAAATTTAAACCGTCATTTAGGAATCTGAAATATTTCTTTATATCGTTTATACATATTTGTATGTACTGATAAATTCAGCTATTTACGTTGGTCTTATCTCTCAATACCCGGTTATAGTGCAGTTATGTTTGTTATGCAACCATTGGGTGGTTTTTAGTAAATATTTAAAAATTTGAGTGCATAAATAACACCGATAAAATGTCAATACCTATTCTTTTGAAATTTAAATTTTCATTAAATAAATGAGTTCTTAACAGTTTTCTTTTAAAACTATTATGACCTAGCTTTATTGAAATTTTGATTTTTTTATGGATTGATTTAAAATGTCTTACAAGGTCCACTTTTGGTCATATAGATCTTTGAAAAAAAAGCGATCGCACTAATAAACGTGTTTTCTGAGTACACATGATACTAACCCAACATAAGATGTCTGTTTACTTATTATTTTTAGACGGATTTTTTTCCTTCCAGAGAATACACTATATTGACATTTTGAATATTTATCCACCTTTTTAAAGTGGTATTTTAAGAATGTTTGTAAAAAAGTGAATTCAAGTGGCTTGATGTTTGTTTCTTAAAAATACTATTGGGCGTGACTTGGAAACTATCAAACAAAGAGATGCCAACAGTCACAATCAGCTATCAAAAGTACTAATTTAGCCACCGCAAGTTTTAAAGTGCACTTTAAAATAAATCTAAGGTCACACAAATATTTTAGTTTTTAAAAAAATCAATTTTATTTATAAGGGATGACATCTTGTATCCCCCACACCGACCTTCATTAACATCATGCATGACGTCAATGGGTGGATCACGTGATAACGTCATCGCCATGGATTTTTTATACACCTATTTTTGTTTGTTTTCAGACATTTTTACACGATCTATTGATTTTTTTTATATAATTCTAAAATGATTTTTTTACATTTCATTTGTTTTGTGTAGGTGCAATAACTTCCGAAATTTATGTATGTCTCGCCAACATAACGTGACATTTTAAAAATATTAACTTTTGTCATAAAATTTTAAATAGTCACATAACATATTAATCACTTTTATTTCCTTTAATTTTATCTGTGAGGTAATTTGAAAGACTTTTAATGTAGCTTTACACTGAATCAACACAAAATACCAAGAGAGTCCGAGTGTTACGAGGGACGATCAAACCTTTTAGGTGACAACGCATTTTTCATTTAGCTGTACACAGTTTAGTCTGAACAGAATCAGTCAAAGTAAGTTAGATTATCTTTAACAAAGCTTGTTTCAGTTTTTTTTTTAACTTTTGGACTGTTATATTAATTTTATAATTTGGGATTTCATTTCCGTAGTTGAATAAATTAATATGTAAAAAGACACAATATTAGGATGTAACTCGTCAATACGCTTCTTTCTAAGTGTCTACATGTATTTCGATGGTTAAATAAATTTTCTTACCCTCTGAACTATGCAATACAGCAAATATTGACCTCAACAATAGATGAACAATTCCAGTAATTACATGTATACCGGGTTATTGGAAGTTTGGAACATTGTTTCTTAAAACGGTTTTGTGCCAAGTACTGCTTTTTTATTACGTTAAATATGTACTAAAGAACGCATACATGTAAAAGTAACTAGACATCCTCTAGCATTTTAACTGAAAAAAATATTTAAAAAATTGCATCACAAGAAGTAATGTATGTATGGAAAATGTTATATTTTATTTACATAGGGTCCATGTTAAAACCAACCACATAAAAAACACGTCCCCAACATGAAACCACTTGAAAACATACCCGATGAAACAAACACAGACCCTATACACAGACAACATGGAACACTGATTAAACCACATGTAAATCAGCATTTTTGTAAAATGCAAAAACTCTACCGTGCAGAAGGAATTTTGTGTAATTTTATATGAGTACAAAACTATTTATTTTACATGCCAATTTACCTCATTTATTGATTATACATTGTATATGTTGTAAGGATACATTTATTTTTTTGAGGATACATATATTTGTGGGGATCCAAATATTTATGGAGATATACATGTAAATGTTAGTGGGGATACAAATATTTTTGAAGTTGCTTATATTGGTGAGGATTCAAATATTCGTAGGGATATAAATATTTTTGAGGATACATATATTCGTGGGTATTCAAATACATGCAGATACACATATTCGTGGGTACTTAAATATTTGTTGGTGTCATATACCATTTTTTGAATTTAATCATAAAATACATTCAAAAAATGGTATATGACAATATGTGAGGATACATGTTTTCATGGAGATAAAAGTATTTATAGGGATACCAATGTTTGCATGGATACAATTATCTGTGGGGGTACAAATATCTGTGACGATCCAAATATTGTCTGTAAGTTAGTTAAAAATTGTATTATGCCGTAAACGAAAGCTTTGAATATAGCTTGTCCTGTTTAAAAATAATTTTATTTGAACTAAACTAATGTCGGCAGTTAATTTCAATCATGATATGACCCTCAGACACTACAGATTACCGTAAAACACTTTAGTCGATAATATGAACAACTATAATGTATTTAATATGAAATTTAAAACCGATATTTATTACTTGATTAAATTTGAAAGTGAACTTCAAAAACACCATGATATATTTATTACCAGTATCTAGCAACCCGAGAAAAGTTTGTTTCCATAAAGGCCGTCCGGTATTCGACACCTCCCCAAGGTATAAGTTAATACCTGAGATATTGCAGCGATATACATTACACCTGTAATTGTAATATGTTTTATACATAGATAAGGTTAGGTATATAGTTTTTGTTCATCTATCCGTCAAATGATGTTTACTAAGAACTTACATCGAACGGTCCAAAGACCCCGTAGATCTTTTATTGATCTATTAAGTGATTATTTGGATAGCTAGGTGCCTATATTATACCCCTTAGTACATATATCCCTTATCACAAATAATAAATATACTCTTTACGGCTTTTATCTTTGAAATGAGAAAATGCAAATAACGTTGCGCCAATTTTACTTTATTATTTGTGTGTGAAGAAATATTTAGCGATAATGAGGACTTATAACAATGATAGAAAAGGAAGTTTAAAATCGACAGGTTGTATTTTAAGGGTAACTTCAGAGGACGAATACACAAATACTTGTGTCGTAAAATTGCCAATCAACCATATGATAAGGGGGTTAAAATACAATGTAAAATGGTTGTAACACTTTGTTGTAAAAATGCCGAATTAAAAAAATTCAAAGTTCTTTTTTAGAGAAAAAAATCGATTTTTTTTAAAAACTGTATATGAAAGTACAAAGTTCAATGTCCAGTTAAGCTCTTGATTTGGTGATTTTTAAAGGAATGTTCAATAAAGGAAGCTCTTGACAAGATGATTTGAATCTCTATCGATTACTGTGGTTTAACATAAGGTCAGCAGACGATATCTTAAGTCAACACTATACATGTACTTTGCTTGTGGTTTTGTAAGAATAACGTGCATCTCTCTTTTTAAATAAGAAATATCCATGTTGGCAAAAACTTCTTTTTTTATTTTATTTTATTATTATCATTTTCATTTTTATACGTATTCAAAAGTCAACGTATTAATAAATGTTGCGCTTTGACTTCAATCTAATTTAATTTGGGGTTTATGTATTGAATTCGTCAGTTTACGTTATGAAACTTGTCTAAAAGAAAATGCGGAAAATGTATGATTAAATACTCAAACGAATATGCACAAGCTTGATATATATTAACGTAAGTTTTCTCAAAAACCCTTCAAGTATATTTGCGATGCAGTCCTTTACTGGGGTCGCATTGCAGTGGTTGACTGGAGTTGGAAACAAAAGTGTATACTGTCATATGCTGATTTTAAATTTCTATTTAAATAATGCATTCAAAATCAGCACATGACAACTATGAATAGAAATTCAAAATTAGATGACAATACTGTTACAGCTTTTTATCTCTAATCTTGTTACCCGTTGATCTTCCAAAGTGTCGCAATAGCAGCAAAAGCATTGTCAGCTGCAACAACCGTAGCAATAGTAGAACTACAGGTATAAGTATTAGTATAAGCAGATTACTTGTTATTAGCACTATATAATATACTTAAACTGCTTAACAACATCATCATCATGATCAACAGCAGCAGCAACAACAACAAAACAAAACAACAACTACTACTACTACTTACGACTAAGTGGGGGGGGGGGTCGTGGGTTCGAACCCCGACCGGGTCTGACCCAAGACTTGACAGTGGGTAGTGACTGTTCTTTTGCTAAGCACTTGGCATTATAAAACGTTAGTCACTGTTCGTTCGGATGGGAACTTAAAATAAATGAGGTCACGGTAGGCGTGGCACGATAAAGAACACTATTATATAATGCCATCAACGCAACGCACAGGCAAAATGTCTGCACTTTCGCCTATAGCTGGCGACGTCTCGATATAAGTGAAATGCTCTTGACTGGGACGTTAAACACCATTACTCACTACTACTACTACTACTACCATCAATTATAGTAATGATAACAACAACAACAACAACAACAACAATAATAATAATAATAATAATAATAATAATAATAATAATAAATTATTTCTTCCTTTCTAGATGATTAAGCTTTGTATTTGTTAGATGCCCGATTGAAGGTTGGAGAGGCATTAGATGATCTCCCATAATGAGTAACCATTTTGTTCTAATATTTATATTATGTCATAAAATGTTTTTTTATTGGCGTACGTGAAAGAATGGTATGTTTTAAAGTTACACAATAGCTTTAAAATGAGACTTTTTTGTAACAAAATATGGGTATAATCAACCAAGGACAATAGACAGGTTCCTGTCACTTATTATAACGTACCATACCATAATATGACCCATTATCATAGTATCATGTTACAGACATCTAAAATCGCCAAATATACATGTGCATTTTTTATCTATTTGTTTTCAGTGTATTGAACTATGGTTTAAGCCCCATTCTTTACGAAGTAGATCATATTCTCAAATTTATGAATTTAATTAACTGTTAAAGTTGCCTAAATATTCATTGTTACCTGACCTTGGTTTTTATGAGTTACACCCGATGAAGAGTTTATCAATTTTTTTTGTACAGGTGCAAAAAATCGACAGATTAAGTTTCTCACTAGGTTCGTGGTATCTTCGGATTTAGACTTTGGATTTTGTCACATGTCACATCTGTAAAAATCTGGCTTTAATTACAACATTTCGTAAAGATATACGTTAAAATTCTCGACATTTTAATATTATTTGAAGTTGAAATTAAAAGATACGCACCTTTTGTTGTTGAAGATAATATACAGTCAACCTTAAAGTTTAGGGTACCGCCCACTTGGTAAGGGCAATATTTAGCGTTGTTATATAGAGAATGGATATATAACACAAGGTGGTCGGTAACATCACTTGGTATAATGCTGGGATATTGCCCCTAGCACCTTCTTACCTATAACGTATAAAGGAAGTGTTCTTTCCGACTATTGTAGAAAAAGAAGAATAGAAATGACATTATGTTATCAGTAATTAATGCGATTCATTTTGTTTCAAGCCTGATGCTAATTTGAAGTCGGGGGTTTATAACCATCATGCAAAGCATATCACTTGACTCTAGTCATCCCATGTCACGATTCTTCTTTTTTTTATTACTGTAGATTATTATTTGAAGGTGCTCAGAACAGCAAAAGGCATCTAAAATAATTTTCAATTATAAAACTGCTTAACTGGAAGGCTAGGAGCGTCTAGTTAAATGCTATATACTTCACTATTATATTGAAGATTTCATAGTGATGAAAATCACAAATCAAACCAGAAATGCTTAAATTCTTTTTGTTTACATTATTGGCTATGATACTGGTCCATCAAAGCATTTTTAAGAATATTTTTCCTTAATTTGTTAACTCCCTATTTTAGCCGGACACTTAAATTATTGACCAGTGGGTGTAGCTTTTGTAAATAACTCTCGACTTTGAGTAAGTAAAGGAGTAAATGACCAGACTTTTAACAGACATAAGGGTAAGTGACGAGTGGTATTACAATTGTTAACAACTTCCTACTTTAGGTGAGCAATTGATTCAATGGCCAGCTGTATGGCAATATTTATTAACTCCTGACTTTTAACGGGCAATGGGGTTATTGACCAAGTATGACGCAAAAGTTGTTAATTTCTGACTTTGAACAGACACTGGAACAAATAATGACCTGTTGGATGTCTTTTGTTATTAACTCCTGACCTTGAACGGGCTCTGGAGTAATTTTTCAGTGGTGTGGTTAATTATCTAGAACTATTAATTCAGTCAAAAGTTAAAGGCTAAAGGAAAGTGTCTGCTTTCCTACATATTGTTCTCTGTTTCATTATTGGTGTCAACTGAATAATTAGGAATAATAAGGAAACATAGTATATATTTAAGTCTCCATTAATTAATGTTTACATATCATTACAACTACTGACTTCCTTAGTAGTGAACTCGTTAAAATAACTGGAAGTTGTTAAAACTAGAAATAACCAACGTATTAAGATAGTATATTTCCTGTTCTGGTCCAAAATAAAACAGAAGTATAAAAACTATGTTATGTCAACACACAGGTAATAGTAGAAATTGTCATGTATTACAGATGTAATGTACAATATGTTCTTCTGTAGTTCAGAATGGAGGTTACACAACAACCTAGATTTGAATTTGAGGTATTTAGATTAAAAATAGTTTGATTGAATTTTATTGTCATAAAAAGTATAAAAATTGTAAATAACCCCTTTACCATCATCATCATTGTCGTCGTCATCATCATCATCATCATCATCATCATCATCATCATCATCATCATCATCATCATCATCGTTGTCGTCGTCGTTATCATAATCAGAATCATCATTGTCATCATCATTACCATTGTCCGCATCATCATAATTGCCATAATAATTTTATCATCACCACCACCACCACCATCACCACCATCATCATCGTCATCATCATCATCATCATCATCATCATCATCATCAACACCACCACCATAACCACTACCACCACAACCACCACCATCATCATCGTCATCATCATCATCAATTTAATTGTCATCATCGTTACAATTGTCAGCATTATTATAATTGCTATCATCATTTCATTATCATGCTATCATCATCATCATCGTCGTCGTTGTCGTCGTCTTCTTCTTCCCTGTTTTCTTCTTTTTTCCTTTACTTATTACTACCGGCATCGTCATTATCAAATCACAATGTGTGTTTTACTTATGGCCGTGGCTGTTGTCTTGTCCAATTAAGCTACGGTACCAATAATTCTGTTAATTTTGAAATCGCACTTCGTGAAAAAAAATATCGGCATGACCCAGTATTTATTTCCCCATGTCTCAAAATTGAAACATATTTATCTATTTTCGTATTAAAACATTTGACAATCTGCTACACGTGAGGTGACAGACTTTTTTCTTGATGTTTAAGACAGCAACACCTGATGAAATATTTAAATCATGTACACAAAGTGATGTGATAGTTTAATTCACAGACCTTTCAAATTTATATAATTTATGGGCAATAAAAAGTTTATAGTTTCAAGGCATGATGAACAATGATGTTAATTTATTCCTTGGAATTTTTTTTCACGAAAAAGGTCAAAATGAGGGATAGCTAATGGACTTTTTTTTAACAAATAGGTCCATGCGAAGAAAAAAGTAAATACATGTTTGTTATCGTTACAAAAACAACCTAAAAGATACAATATAAAATTGTCCGTAAATTTTAAAATTGTGTAAAAAGTTTTTAATTATTATCAATGAAAAAATTTGATTTAATTCTGTCCATATTTAAGTTCTTCAAATGATTTTGTTATATGTAACCCATTACCATTTTATAAAATTAAAATAAATTATCACTTTAAAATCTACCTTCACACTTTAAAAATAAAATTCCTTTTTCTCGCTTTTTAAACTTGAAAATGCATCATATTACAGAAAAGTACCGCCTTTTTTATACAAACTCTATTTAAAATGCATAATTTAAATAATTTGCATTATCTCAAGTATAGAGTTTTGTTACGGTATTTGACTCTGGTCTCGTGACAAATTTGCTGATGTATCGGAACCTCTCTGCCAATAGTCAGTCAGTCTTGCATAAAACTAACCCAAGTCGCTAACCTGACTACCAGCATTTCCTCGCGAGGTTCTCGTTCGGATAACGTTACTTGGATATCACGATTTATAATAGGCATCGATTCACAATTTACCTACAGTTAAATTTGGATTACTTACCTTGCGTAGATAACACACTCAGTGATTAGTTGGACGTCAAGGCACTCACATCGCTATTATATACACATACAAAGTTTTCGTTTAGTGGATTTATGTTATTTCATCAGTGAATTAGTGAAAGCAATTTTTTACTGATTTAAAAATATTAAATCTGAAGAAAGTGTGAAATATTAAAAAAAATATATATATATTTTTTTGGAGTTTCCGTTATATTTTGGAATTTACCTGGGAGAATTGTTTTAATACTTCGTTGTGTTCATATATATAGGATGTAAAGTTATATACGTGAATGATATAATTTAATACATTATAGTTACATATTACATATATATATACATATATTACGATTTGTTAAATTTTCGTTGTGGAATTATCTAAAAATGACCTAAGACTATTGACCTATTGTTTGGATAATACAATGTAGCGTTTTTTACAATCTATCTCGACATCGTAATGTGACAAAACGAGGGTTAAATTTAGGTTTTTCATACAAAAATTTGAGATTTTAACACAATTTTGGAATTTTTACACAAATTTTGGATTTTTAATTATTTCCAGATGTCTACACAATCACTTACGACTTTCCTTCTGTTTTATCTCGGATTTGGATTTGCCTTTGCCAATGGTAAGTATCATTATTTATTTATTTTTTTTTTTTTTTTTATGATTATTTTACTTATATTTAGATATATTTTTTTTAAAGTTATTATTGAAATTAAGGCTAAAGGTATAGCAACTAGGTATTTATACTTATGAAAATGACTTCGTTTGTGTGTGTGTGTGTGTGTGTGTGTGTGTGTGTGAGAGAGAGAGAGAGAGAGAGAGAGAGAGAGAGAGAGAGAGAGAGAGAGAGAGAGAGAGAGAGAGAGATCGCAAATATACACACACACGCGCGCGGGCGCGATTTAAAAAAATATTATTTTCATTTTTTGCTCTAAAGAAATTGGATTTTTCTCTTTTTCTATTCAAATTTCAAACTAATTTTTTTGTCCTGGATACCACGTGCATTTTTACAACAACGATTAGCCTTTATTGATAACACAGGCACGTGAGGATATTAAGTGCCTAGTTTATTACGAAATAATCTTGTACTTCATACCTCAGTTTAAAATACTTTAACTAAAAAAATTCATTTTTATGCTTTTAAAATTATAGAATTTTTTTTAAAAAGGGTTATTGATTACCAAAAGTCTTTACTAAGCTTTTTAACAAATACAAAAATAAATTCACCTCACTGTTAAACGTTCGACCACTTTCACCACTTATTTAAAGTAACATTATTTAAAGTTTTTTAAAGTAAGTTCTTGTTTTACAAATCGAGTTTTCTCAATATAAGAAGTTCAGTAAGTGAATTAAAATTATTTTTATCGGTAGATAATTTGTACTAATAACAAGTTAAGGGGGACTGGCATGTCGGTATAATATAAATATGACATACTTATTTTGTGGAAAATTAAAGCCTTTCCCACAAAGGTTATTTGTTCTGGTGTACTGTAAAAGAATAACCAGTGATTTAAACTAAAGAGAGTTTTGATCTTGGAACTGGAATGAATGTTTATCATGTGATGTATATACAAATACCCGCGTCAACAGGTCAAGGAAATTATCTTTATTCTAACATAGGGTACTTCGGATGAGACCTAAAGTCAAAGCAGGCGTGGCAACCTTTATCACGATCAAACAACCCCTTTTTGAAGGTAAATTGCACTACGATTTCGCTGATTACTGATGATGCTTCGATATAATAAAAACCACCATCTACGTCATTCAACTAACAACCCTCAAACAGAGAAATACGGATATATCCTCTCCGTTTTGTCAAAGACATCTCCCCTAACATATGGTACCGCGGTAACGTGGTATAAACCCCGCGAGTTCAATAACTCCCGCCCGTATTCCCGCTAGACTGGTAATGTCTTATCCGCTAGATTTGCATTCATTTGAAGTCAATAAATATTGGTTTATGCTGAATAATTTACTTGAGTAATCAATGTCAACAAAAACGTATTGTTTTTATTCTGAGGAATTTCTAAAACAAATGAAGAAGAGCATAATTTTCCTTCAGTGTTGTAGTTAAGATGTTTGGTATATATAATATATTTATAAGTTCTTATATTAAATGCTTAAGTTCTGCTTTTATTTGATATAATGAAAATGACACATTTTCGTATAAAAATGATTTTTTTCTTCTTCTTTTTTTATATTGAAGTATATGTAAATGTTTGACGTTTTACTCATGTGATTTGTCACAATGTTTTTGATGATATTAGTTATATCTGTTTGACAAAGTAGGCGACAAAAACACGAAAAACTTCATCATAAAACATGAGATTTTTTTTTAAAATTGCCAATCGACATTTTCCATATGTTTAAAAATAACCTCAAAACACGGAAATTTTGGTGTTTATTTGATTATATTTTTTCTTTATTTTATTTTTTGTCTTTCTGACGACACACAGATTTCACCCACATTAGAATACTCGCCAGAAACCTGTTTACTCGTTTTATCAGAGAGAGCAGGTATATATGTTGAATCTCCCGTTCCATAGTGTGAAATTTTTATCCCACTGTTATACCACCCACTAACGAAACATTGTTACGATGCGTTTTCGATGGAAATGTTTGCAGATGTTTTAAGTTTTTTTTATTAAGCTTGTCATAAAAAAAACTGGTTAAAATAAACAGAACGATAGATTCGAACACGCCACGAATCAAAATAACTTGACAATAAACAGAACCCACCACGAATCAATATACTTGGCCGAAATCAGAGTTACTGAGCCGAACACACCACAGCATTTTAATTTAGCAAATGCTACTAACATACAAATTAAATGACAGAAGTATTGCTAATTATATATATTATATATATATATATATATATATATATATATATAGACAAAATCCACAGACAAAAATACATCTCTAATATAATACATTCTTTGACAAACCACTTTTCACTTTTTAAGAAAACAGAAAAAATAAACTTGGCAAAAGTTTTTAAGGAAAGAAATAGAACAAAATAAATGTAAAAAGAACTAAGCCCTACGACTATTACAGTGTACAACTCAGACTTGTGAAGGGTTTTTAAGTGTGTTACTGTATCATCTGTTGCGCAAACGAACATTCTTAATGACATAGAGAGAGAAAACAGCTGATTCGTATAAAATTCATCCAAGTTTTTACTGCCGTTAATGAGATTTCTAAGTTACTAGAACATTGGTGTCTCTAAGTTTCTTCATGTGTTCTGGTGTTTCTTCGACTTAATAAATAAATATGAAGTAAATGTTACAGATATTAAAGTAAGGAGAGTAGGTATTACATGTATCTTCGAAATGTGCAGCGATATAATACACAGTCTCTAGACTGAAGTTCCGTGGGGGGGGGGGGGGTGGCTAGGGTCCTACAAAAGTATTTTAAGCATCACTTGTCTCTATTGTTACAAAGTCCATGCTGTCCAATGTCGATGATTTTTTGCTTGTTAGGAGATTATGATGGCCTCTGTGACTTCTGCAGACACCGTTACTCAGTTCAGAAAAACCAAACGGTGTTCTGGGGACTTTTTTTTTTTTTTTTTTTTTGGGGGGGGGGGGAGGTGGATAGGGTCCTACAGAAGTATTTTAAGCATCATTCGTCCCTATTGTGTTACAAAGTCCAATGCTGTCCAATGTCGATGATTTTTTGTTTGTTTGGAGATGATGATGGCCTCTCTGACTTCTGCAAAGACACTGTTACTTAACAGTTCAGAAAAAACGAAAACGTTTAATCCGGAAAAGGTGAAGGGGTGGAAATAAGCAATATTTTCTTGGTTAAATTAG
>CM056601.1:6704387-6885891 GCA_029721355.1 Tegillarca granosa | reverse complement strand
TCTTCTAATCTTTTCTGACACTGGGGAACATCAGTCAAATATTGAAGTACTGAAGAGCAGTCGGGAGGATACAGGGGGTTTTATGTGATCTTCTAATCTTTTCTGACACAGGGGAAAACAGTCCAATATATTGGGACTACTGAAGAGCATTAGGGAGGATGCAGTTATGTATCTTCTAATCTTTTCTGACACTGGGGGAAACAGTCAATATTGGAGTACTAAGAGCATTAGGGGAGGAGGATGCAGTTATTTATCTTTTAATCTTTTCTGACACTGGGGGAAATCAATCAATATTGGAGTACTAAAGAGCATTAGGGAGGATTGCAGTTATGCATCTTCTTATCTTTTCTGACACAGGGGGAAACAGTCAATATTGGAGTACTAAAGAGCATTAGGGAGGATGCAGTTATGTATCTCTCTAATCTTTTCTGACAATGGGGGAAATCAGTCAATATTGGAATACTGAAGAGCATTAGGGAGGATGCAGTTATGTATCTTATAATCTTTTCTGACACGGGGTGAAACAGTCAATATTGGAATACTAAAGAGCATTAGGGAGGATGCAGTATCTTCTATTCTTTTCTGACACTGGGGGAAATCAGTCAATATTGGAATTCTGAAGAGCATTAGGGAGGATGCAGTTATGTATCTTCTAATCTTTTCTGACACTGGGGGAAATCAGTCAATATTGGAGTACTAAAGAGCATTAGGGAGGATGCAGTTATGTATCTTCTAATCTTTTCTGACACTGGGGAAAATCAGTCAATATTGGAGTACTGAAGAGCATTAGGGAGGATGCAGTTATGTATCTTCTAATTTTTTCTGACACGGGGGAAACAGTCAATATTGGAGTACTGAAGAGCATTAGGGAGGATGCAGTTATGTATCTTCTAATCTTTTCTGACACTGGGGGAAATCAGTCAATATTGGAGTACTAAAGAGCATTAGGGAGGATGCAGTTATGCATCTTCTTATCTTTTCTGACACAGGGGGAAACAGTCAATATTGGAGTACTAAAGAGCATTAGGGAGGATGCAGTTATGTATCTTCTAATCTTTTCTGACACTGGGGGAAATCAGTCAATATTGGAGTACTAAAGAGCATTAGGGAGGATGCAGTTATGTATCTTCTAATCTTTTCTGACACAGGGGAAAACAGTCAATATTGGAGTACTAAAGAGCATTAGGGAGGATGCAGTTATGTATCTTCTAATCTTTTCTGACACTGGGGGAAACAGTCAATATTGGAGTACTAAAGAGCATTAGGGAGGATGCAGTTATGTATCTTCTAATCTTTTCTGACACTGGGGGAAATCAGTCAATATTGGAGTACTGAAGAGCATTAGGGAGGATGCAGTATCTTTTAATCTTTTCTGACACAGGGGGAAATTAGTCAATATTGGAGTACTGAAGAGCATTAGGGAGGATGCAGTTATGTATCTTCTAATCTTTTCTGACACTGGGGGAAATCAGTCAATAATGGAGTACTGAAGAGCATTAGGGAGGATGCAGTATCTTTTAATCTTTTCTGACACAGGGGGAAATTAGTCAATATTGGAGTACTGAAGAGCATTAGGGAGGATGCAGTATGTATCTTCTAATCTTTTCTGACACTGGGGAAAATCAGTCAATATTGGAGTACTGAAGAGCATTAGGGAGGATGCTTTATCTCAATTCTTTTAAAATCCGATGTATGACTTGGCAAGGTTTGAACCCAAGACTTTCAGCTCTTGTGGTGGTCACTCTATGACTATGATACTTAAAAATTTGTAAAGAGAGGAAGATATCAAAATGGGGGGGGACTACATCGTGAAGATATCAAGATAAGCAAGGCAAATAATGGAAGTGGGAACTTCAAGGTTTTAGCTGTGTAGAAATTGTAAAATAAGAGAGCAAGGCATCATAATGGGGGGGGGGGGGGAGGCGGACTACAAAATGAAGGTATAAAGATAAGCAAGGCAAATAATGGAAGTGGGAAGGTTTCAGCTGTGTAGAAGTTGTAAAATAAGAGAGCAAGGCATCATGATGGGGGTGAGGGCGGACTACACCATGAAGGTATAAAGGTAAGCAAGGCAAATAATGGAAGTGGGAAGGTTTAAGCTGTGGAGAAGTTGTAAAATAAGAGAGAAAGGCATCATGATGGGGGGGGAGGCGGACTACAAAATGAAGGTATAAAGATAAGCAAGGCAAATAATGGAAGTGGGAAGTTTTCAGCTGTGTAGAAGTTGTAAAATAAGAGAGCAAGGCATCATAATGGGGGTGAGGGCGGACTACACCATGAAGGTATAAAGATAAGCAAGGCAAATAATGGAAGTGGGAAGTTTTCAGCTGTGAAGAAGTTGTAAAATAAGAGAGCAAGGCATCATGATGGGGGTGAGGGCGGACTACACATGAAGGTATAAAGATAAACAAGGCAAATAATGGAAGTGGGAAGTTTTCAGCTGTGTAGAAGTTGTAAAATAAGAGAGAAAGGCATCATGATGGGGGTGAGGGCGGACTACACCATGAAGGTATAAAGATAAGCAAGGCAAATAATGGAAGTGGGAAGTTTTCAGCTGTGTAGAAGTTGTAAAATAAGAGAGAAAGGCATCATGATGGGGGTGAGGGCGGACTACACCATGAAGGTATAAAGATAAGCAAGGCAAATAATGGAAGTGGGAACTTCAAGGTTTTAGCTGTGTAGAAATTGTAAAATAAGAGAGCAAGGCATCATGATGGGGGGGGGGAGGCGGACTACAAAATGAAGGTATAAAGATAAGCAAGGCAAATAATGGAAGTGGGAAGGTTTCAGCTGTGTAGAAGTTGTAAAATAAGAGAGTAAGGTATCATAATGGGGGTGAGGGCGGACTACACCATGAAGGTATAAAGATAAGCAAGGCAAATAATGGAAATGGGAAGTTTTCAGCTGTGTAGAAGTTGTAAAATAAGAGAGAAAGGCATCATGATGGGGGTGAGGGCGGACTACACCATGAAGGTATAAAAATAAGCAAGGCAAATAATGGAAGTGGGAAGGTTTAAGCTGTGTAGAAGTTGTAAAATAAGAGAGAAAGGCATCATGATGGGGGTGAGGGCGGACTACAGCATGAAGGTATAAAGATAAGCAAGGCAAATAATGGAAGTGGGAAGGTTTCAGCTGTGTAGAAGTTGTAAAATAAGAGAGCAAGGCATCATAATGGGGGTGAGGGCTAACTACACCATGAAGGTATAAAGATAAGCAAGGCAAATAATAGAATTGGGAAGTTTTCAGCTGTAGAGAAGTTGTAAAATAAGAGAGAAAGGCATCATAATGGGGGTGAGGGCTAACTACACCATGAAGGTATAAAGATAAGCAAGGCAAATAATAGAAGTGGGAAGTTTTCAGCTGTAGAGAAGTTGTAAAATAAGAGAGAAAGGCATCATAATGGGGGTGAGGGCTAACTACACCATGAAGGTATAAAGATAAGCAAGGCAAATAATGGAAGTGGGAAGTTTTCAGCTGTGTAGAAGTTGTAAAATAAGAGAGAAAGGCATCATGATGGGGGTGAGGGTGGACTACACCATGAAGGTATAAAGATAAGCAAGGCAAATAATGGAAGTAGGAAGGTTTCAGCTCTGTAGAAGTTGTAAAATAAGAGAGAAAGGCATCATAATGGGGTGAGGGCGGACTACCCCATGAAGGTATAAAGATAAGCAAGGCAAATAATGGAAGTGGGAAGGTTTCAGCTGTGGATATAAATAATAAAGGCAGATAAGTGACGAAAGAGGGAAGCTATAACTGTGGAAGTAGGTTTTCCAGACAGCAAAGCAATAGTTGGGAGGAGGGGTGCAGTTATTATATAAGCCAGATAACAAAAGGAGAGGAGAAGGTTTTAGCTGTGGAGATAAATACATGTAAATAATGCAGTAAGGTAATGGAAGGACATTATAATGGGGTTTTGTTTTATCTATTACAGCTATAGGTAGTAAGCAATGTCCACTTCATTTCCTGGTTGTCCATGGGTCAATTCCTGTAGATAAACCTCCATTACTGCAGATCGATGCTATGAAGGAATGGTTCCAATTAACACAGTGTGGTAAAGTGGAAGGCATTGTGTGGCACTGCCAAACAGGTGCTCTCTACAAGGTAATTATAGACATGATATATGTTATTTAATTCATAAAATAAACCTTTTAGGGTTAGATATATTAATGTGCCTCAGTTTAGAAGTATGTATGATAATGTGCCTTCATTCCAAAGGCATTATTTATCTACATTTATGAAATTATTGCATTTTTTTTTAAATTTTAGAGCATTTCTTATGACTGGAAAAGTAATAGTAAAAGTTTTGTGTTGAAAAAAAAAATTATGATGACTGCTCTTAACATTTCTGATTTATAATGTACAAAATGTGTCTAAAATAATGTTTGGGTCTTGGTGTCCAGGTGGTAAAAAACACACACACTTATATTTATGGAACACAGTTCCTCTTGCTCTCTAGGCTTTAATCCTGCATGGGCAGATCCTGGTTTGCATAGTTTTTCAATTTGTTTGCCAAGGTTGGTGATTTTTTTTCAGGTTTTATGTGGTTTCCTCCAGTATCTCAGAACTGATTACTTTGAAATTAGTGAAAGAAGCTTGATCTTGGCATTTAACATCATTACTCAACTTGCCTCTTAATGGTGTAAGACAGCTAAACAATGTTATTTTTAAGATTATTTAGTTTTGTCTGTTTTTTTTTTTTTTTTTTTTTTTTTTTTTGTTTCTTTTAAAATCTTTGATCCTTATTCAATAAGTTAGAGCTTTATAAAAAAAAAAAATTATTAAATTTTTATAAATGTTTAATTTTTTTTTCAGTTACACAGACATCATATAAAACTACCTTGGCCAATCACAGAGCCTCGTCTATCCACACTTCCGGTCAATATAAAAGTTGATATATCGCAGTATGAACTAGAAGATGTTAACGAGTCAAGTTT
This sequence comes from Tegillarca granosa, assembly GCA_029721355.1. Taxonomy (NCBI): domain Eukaryota; kingdom Metazoa; phylum Mollusca; class Bivalvia; order Arcoida; family Arcidae; genus Tegillarca; species Tegillarca granosa. The sequence goes on along the minus strand of CM056601.1, from coordinate 6,880,957 downwards.
CATTGTGATATCAAGATTTAACGGACATACTTGCGACTCCATAAGTCGCTTACATGAACTTTTAAACACAAATGGAGAAAATTCTTAGCAGATTTTTGTAAAATATTTTCTTTTGTTTAATTATTGTTTTAATTGTCAGTATTGTTGGATGTACATGACTTTAAAGGGGGAACTTATGTAAGCTTGGAGACATGTGACTATGAAGATTTGTGGGTTGAAATCTTAGCTTTGTCACATGGAATGTTGTTTACATGTGATCAAGCGGATTTGTAGGTTGAAATTTCAGCTTGATTGCATGGAATTCCATTTAAGTGAGACATTTACTAGCATATTGACCGAGTCCACCAAATTCCTATCTCAAAATGGATTCCAGCAAGGGGTAATTTTTGTAGCTGATGTATAATCCAAAGATGGGTTTTGTACTCTTTCACTTTTTATCACTGAAACAAGTCATATTCTAGTATATTTGCCCTAGACCAATTATAACATTTGTTTTCAACTTAGATTTTAGCATTGTGCATGGGTAATCTAAAACACACTGAAATTTAGAGAAAATGTCAGTGTTAAACTGTTTTGAAGTTTTCCATTAACAATAAAATGATTTAAAATTTTAACTTTGTAAAGGTTGTTAATGGAGGCACTGGTTGTGACACACTAGACTAGTATACATACAGAATATTTATGATTTTAATACAGACATGTGATTTCCTATATAAATAATGTACATGTACAGTATATCAGTGTTGTTTAAAGACACTATTATGAATTCCATTTATTTTATGATCATATTTAAATAAATGTTAGTTAAAAGTTTTCTGTGAACAGTTTTTTTAAATGAGTGTTCATCAACAAATGTACACAATTTATTTCCAGGGCCTTGGGCAACAAAGTCAATCAAACACACTTGGTTCATAGCACCTGTAACTGCCTGGATTCAAATCCAATTCAGTCCTGTCATAGAGAAAGAAAATTTATTAGTTCTATAATGGTTTTCTTAGGGCAACGGTTTTCTGTACCATCTTTGTGATATAAAATTAATGTTTTTCTGACACCTCTAGTTTTATATTTTAAATGTTGTTTTATTAATTTCCAATGTTAATATTTTGTTTTATAAACTTTTATAGTGCTTGCCAGCATGTTTTTTTATATGTACTTCTTTATTGTGTTAGGGGCCTTGGTGGCCGAGTGGTATAAATCACATGCTTATGAATCACAGTGCCTTTTACTGTCTAGGTTCAAATCCCACATTGGCAGATCCAGAGATTTAGAAATTTTTTCCATTTACTTACCAAAGCTTGGTTGTTTTCTGCAAGATTTCTGATACATTCCAGAATTGAACGTTTTAATATTAGTGAAAGAATCTTAACTAAAGCTTAAAATGCTAATGCTAGAAGACCCCAACCATCCAACTTATTCAAAAATGTTATAAATATTTGTCTTAAAACTTTTTCATATGTTTTATATATATGTTTTATATATGTTTTATATATGTTTATTTAGGTTCAAAGTCTGGACTTTACTAATGAGTGGTTATGTGTTTTCATCTAGAAACAGCACCATTCAAGGTCAGTAACTAGGTTCTGTGCTGTCCAAAGTCAGGAGTTATTTAACCAATGGCTTAAAAATGTTTTATCAAGGTCAGTATCTAGGCTCAATGCTCACCCAAAGTTGGAAGCCTCAGTGGCCGAGCGGTCTTGAGCACGGGCTTACCGATCACAGCACCTCTCATGGCCTGGGTTCGAATCCCATTCGGGAAAATCCTAGTGTGTGAAAGTTTGTCAGTTTGCTTGCGGAAGGTCGTTGGTTTTCTCCGGGTACTCCTGTTTCCTCCACCATTCCAGAACTGACCAACTCAATATAAGTGAAAAAATCTTAACTGGGGAGTAAAATACCATTGCTCCACTCTCCACTCCCATCCAAATTTGGGAGTTTTAGACATAATCTGCAGTCTATGTACATGTTTGTTAAAATGGTTTTTAAAATTTCCCCATTTAAGGTTTAAATGGTCCCTGTCCTACTTGCACAAAACATCTCAAAGTAAAAAAAAAAAAAAAAAATCCTTATCTTAAGTGCTTTCGTAGGCCTTAAAAACACTCTTGAATAGAGTTTTTTGAAAGTTAAAAAAAAACTAAGTTAAAGGATTTGAAAGTGAGTTAAAAATATGCAAGTATAACTTAATTAAAATAACAAAAGTGGAACTTAATTAAAATAACAAAACACAAAACTTGATATCAATAAATATTCGCAACACAAGGACTTTTATTTTATTATGATGAATTTATCCAAGAAAGCATAAATTACAAACACATATACATATATTTATATATTAAATAAATAAAGATCTTATTAAAATAGAATTAAGATTGAAAGACTGTTTGTTTTCTAGTAAAACAATTTTGTTAATTACTTACATCTGAAATGTCGTATATATCTGTAGTAATTGTAATGTTATAAACCTCAGCCCAACCCCTGCTTCCTTTGATTTCACTGTTGCTTCTATGAATTTTCAAAAAGGGGCCCAATGCCCCCTCGGGTTTCAAAAAGGGGGCCCTGATGCTTTAGAAAGGGGGGCATGAGCCCAACCTCTGCTTCCTTTGATTTCAATTTCACTAGGTTTGTCATATGTATTTTATCCCCCTTATATCCTGGACCCATCTGTCCAAAACTTTGTGACCGACACAAATTTAAATCCATTATAACAATAAATGTATCATTAAAAAGCAGTTTAAGACCAAAAAGCTTCACTTTGATAAATATAATTCACCTTTGATTTTTTTAGACCAAAATTTACAAACCAGTTTGATAAACAATAATTCCATGGATTTAAATGTCTCATCTACATGTAGTTAGTTTTTGACTGAGGTAAAAATTACTTTAACATAAACTGTCACATTTTGACATGGTGAAGCTGCTGCTGCCAAAGACGAAACCAGAAAATTAATGCCAAAGTCTCCCCTAATGGCAAAGCCAGGCTCAACAACAACAACAACAACAAAAAAAAAATCATTTTTGCTAATCTGGGCTTGGTTGTTAAAAGTTCTGTATAAAGCTTAACTGGCTGGTTAGCGGAAATTTATATCTGGTGTACTGGGCAATATTTGTGAAATATTTACTCAGAATTTAATGCATAAAATTGTTTTTAACAAATGCAGGTAATATAAGTTAAAAATCTATTTGAATAATAAAAATTTGTAAATTTGTTAACATTTCAATTTCTCACTAAGTGAACTATTTGGTTACGCTAACAAAGTTTGATCAGCGAGACAGAGTTGATTAAACTTTGAACAACCGATTCCTGATCTGTCCATTTCATTTAATGATTGTTTTTTTATTGAAGAAATTTACTCCTATCCTGTATGTCTTTGAAATTCATCTATTTCATGTTCTAATTCTTGTTGTTTTATTAATTCCCAATAAAGTCCTTTCTTCTTTCTTAATGAATTGTGATTTCCAATCTGTAAAATAAATGAATTAGCTAAATATAGTTACACTTAAATCATACGCACTCATAAATTTCTGGCATCTTTTTCTTTTTATCTTACTTTCAAACCATTTGTTATGTTTTGAAATGAAATTTACACAATTTCAAACTAACAATGACTGAACTACCATTTATGCAAAAGTACTTTGCAAGACAATTGAAACAGAAATTAAGCAGGAAGTAAATAAGGTGGTCAACATGAATATATATGTACACACCCCCTCTGCCACTTATCTTGATTATGCTGGAGTGAAGTAGATTGATTTTGTTTTATGCCCCTCATAAGATTCTTCCACTTTTATCAAGGTTGTCAGTTCTTGAATGGTATAGGAACTGAAGTATCTTGGAAAAATGAGGATTGTATCAGGGTTGTCAGTTCTTGAATGGTATAGGAACTGAAGTATCTTGGAAAAATGAGGATTGTATCAAGGTTGTCAGTTCTTGAATGGTATAGGAACTGAAGTATCTTGGAAAAATGAGGATTGTATCAAGGTTGTCAGTTCTTGAATGGTATAGGAACTGAAGTATCTTGGAAAAATGAGGATTTTATCAAGGTTGTCAGTTCTTGAATGGTAAAGGAACTGAAGTATCTTGGAACAAGAGGCCCAAAAGGGCTTGTATCGCTCAACTGGCACTTTATTTGCATGTAAATTTCAGACAGCCATGCCGCTAGCTATTGCCAGTTGAGCTAAAATGTTTCAGAAAAAAATTATATGTATGTGAAATGGCTATACATCTACTGTCTATATACCAAATTATATGATATATAAATGTGTATCAGCCATTCATTACTTTTTGCGATTTAAAATAACGTCGGCCATTTTGGATGCCACAGTTCGTGCAAACTTTAATCTGCATCACCTAGGGACCTTGCACACCAAATTAGGTTCAAATAGGTCCAGTAGTTTCTGAGGAGAAGATTTTCAAAGAATTGGCTAAATTTAGCACCTTATTTGAATATTCTGCTAATAGCGACCCAATAAAAATGTTTCTGAAAAACCCGTTATATATGTTAAATGGCTATGCATCTACTTTCTATATACAAAATTTGAACTAAATTGGTTGATAAACAAACGTGTATCAGCCATTTATCACTTTTTGCTATTTATAGTAATGGCGGCCATCTTGGATGCCACAGGAAGTTGATTTGTGCAAACTTTAATCTGCATCATCTAGGGACCTTTCACACCAAATTTGGTTAAAATGTGTCCAGTAGTTTTAGAGGAGAAGATTAAAGTTTATGCACGGAAGCACGCATGCACGCAAGATTCGCCATGCCATAAGCTCAGCTGGCTATTGCCAGTTGAGCTAAAAATGATTGTATATCAAGGCTGTCAGTTCCTGAATGGTATAGGAACTGAAGTATCTTGGAAAAATGAGGATTGTATCAAGGTTGTCAGGTCTTGAATGGTAAAGGAACTGAAGTATCTTGGAAAAATGAGGATTGTATCAAGGTTGTCAGTTCTTGATTGGTATAGGAAGTTAGGAACTGAAGTATTGTGGAAAAATGAGGATTGGAGCTGCTATGTTAAAACTACAACCAACTAACCAACAAAATGAGGCAATTAACATGAAATATATTTTGAGGTATACATGTATCCCTCCATCTGTCTTGTAAAATGCTGGAGTGGAGTGAATGTGTTTTATGCTCCTACCAAGATTCTGGTAGAGGAAACGGAAGTAATATCTTGGAAAAACCACAACCTGAAGTATCTTGGAAAAACCACAAATCTTCTGCAAGTAAACTAACATGCTTTCTCACACTTTGACCTACCCCAAGTAATTAGACAACCCTTTGGAATACTTGAGTGGCAGAGTGTTCAAGATTTTAGTAGCTATAAAGCATTTTACTATTTTGGATTTGATCCTAGTGGAAAAGTAAAATGGTTAAGTTAAATTCATTACAAGTTTAAATTGGACTTGGATAACCAACACTACACTCAAACCACATGAGTATAAAATTGCATTCATGGAAATTATTTTTTCATAGTGTTAAAGAAAACCACAAATTTCCATGAAGTTCTAAGTACACAGTCATGTACTGTAAAATCACAAATTTTTGTTGGAGATTAAATTTTATCATTTTCATGTTTAAAACAAAAAACATAAAATTGAATGTCATTGAATCATTGAAAACTGTTAATTATTAAAACCCCTAAATGGGATTTAAATCAAATTTCATGAACTTTTCTGCCTCCCCCTCCCCCCCCCCCCAAAAAAAAAAAAATATATATATAAATAAATAAAAGAAAATTATCAAAAAAATTCATTTCAAATGGCAAAACCATGAAATTTTAAACCAACAAATACATGTATTAATGATTATACAGTATTTTGACTGTCTGAATCTAAAACATTTCAGAAATGATTTATTGAGAAGTTACAGTCTTATACAGTATGTTCTTACCTCCACAATTTTCCCATTAGAAACTACGGCAATAATGTCAGCATCTCTGATTGTACTTAGTCTGTGGGCAATAATTAGCACAGTTCTACCTGTAAAATACATGTATATTGTACTTAGTCTGTGGGCAATAATTAGCACAATTTTTACCTGTAAAATACATGTATATTGTACTCAGTCTGTGGGCAATAATTAGCACAGTTCTACCTGTAAAATAATGTATATTGTACTTAGTCTGTGGGCAATAATTAGCACAGTTCTACCTGTAAAATACATGTATATTGTACTTAGTCTGTGGGCAATAATTAGCACAGTTCTACCTGTAAAATACATGTATATTGTACTCAATCTGTGGGCAATAATTAGCACAGGTCTACCTGTAAAATACATGTATCAAACCCTGTATATAAAGACCACCCAATGAATTGATCAGAACATTTCTAACTGAGAAATGACACATAAAATAAAAATGTTTTAGTGTTATAAAATTGGGTAAGAAGAAATGTAACAAATCACAGGGTCATTATTCAGATATTATGGTTATCACTGAGCAGTAGCCAAATAGCAATTTGAAACACTACTGATAAATGGTAAAAACATATTCATGAACACTTATCAAACTGTAACATGTATGTGAGAAATGCTTGGAAAGTGGTCGGATGGAAAAGATTTTATTTTCCTTCAATAAACCCCAAAAAACATTTGTTTATTTTACTAATCTTGTATTAATTTTCAAATTTTAATGCTTCTACAACAACATAGTGTTAGCCCTGTCTAACTTTTGCCCTGTCAGTTTGTCTGTCTGTCTGTTTGTACTTCTATGTGTCCCACTTACAGAAGCAATGGTTCTATTACAGTTTTTACTCGCGAAAGCAAAACTTTCTCCAATATAGCTGTCACACGCATGAACACTTAACCTGATTTGTGTCTGTTACAGAGTTCAGCTCTCTATCATCTGTAGATCAAAGTTGAATAAGGGCATGTAATCCAAATAAGGGTGACTTTTGCATTCTATTGATTTGGTGATAAAAATTGTCATGATAAATTGTGGTTGTCCATTGATTAAAATTGATTTAGTGAGAAATGAATAAGAGTATTGAAAGAGAACATGGTAGTTTCGTGTATTTCCATCTTTATATGAAATGTTTTCATGTCTGTTTAGTCTGGTTTCTACAAGAATTTACAATGCAACTTTAATTCGTCATCAGTAAATGTCAATGCTAAACCAATCAATTCTATGTATTTCAATGAAATACATCTTAAAACTTTTTTGAATCTCCATAAACATAATCAGAAAACTTTTCCAAAGATAACATTATATTATCAGAATTTTGTTTTCTAACAATTTTTCAGAAAAATATTGTTTTTTTAACTCAGATTACCCTGTCCCCAATCAAACCCATTGATCTCGTCACCTTGTCTTCTTTCCACATTTTAACACACCATGCAAACTTCCTTTACCTTTTATAACTCTATCTAAGGCTTCTTGTACTAATCTCTCCGACTCGGCATCCAAAGCACTGTAAAACAATTAATAAATGTACAGGTAATTATAACTCTATCTAAAGGGGAGGGGAGGGGCTTGATGGCCAAGTGGTATGAACTGATGCTTACAGATCCCAGCACCCCTCACTGTCTTGGTTCCAAGCCCATTCAAGCAGATCTTTATGTGAAAAAGTTCACTTGCCATGGATCTGTGATTTCTCCAGGCAGCATTGTTATAAGTGAAAAATCTCGACTCAGGAATAAAACACTATGAAACTATTCCATCTATTAAACTTTGGTAATATGTATTGATCTCTTCGACTCAGCACCAATATCACAGCAAATAAATCAAAATATATAAAGATAGTCAATCTTTGTGGCCTCATCTAATTGAAAGTACTACAAGTTAAACCTGTGGCCACATACTGTATAACCAAACATAAAGTTCAAACCTTATGTCCAGTATCAATATTGACAGTGCAAACCTTGTGGCCTTGTCCAGTATTAATAATGTCAGTACGAGCCTTGTGGCTTCATCCTGTATTAATAATGACAGTACGAGCCTTGTGGCTTCATCCTATATTAGTAATGACAGTACAAGCCTTGTGGCTTCATCCTGTATTAATAATGACGGTACCAGCCTTGTGGCTTCATCCTGTTTCAATAATGACAGTACCAGCCTTGTATCTTCATTCTGTATTAATTATGACAGTACCAGCCTTGTGGCTTCATCCTGTATTAATATTTATAGTACAAACCTTGTGGCTTCATCCAGTATCAAAATGGATGGATTTTTAATCAGTGCTCTGGCAATAGCAATTCTCTGTTTTTGTCCTCCAGATACTGTCACACCTCGTTCACCAAGGACAGTGTTATAGCCATTTGGGAATTTTGTTATGAACTCATGAGCATTGGCTAATGCAGCTGCTTCTAGCACCTAAAATGTATTTTTGAACATATATATATGTATATATATATGTGTGTGTGTGTGTGTGTGTGTGTGTGTGTGTGTGTGTAATTGTATAAGATGGTTTGTGACAACAGAGTTGAGTTGTGTCACTGATGAGGAAGGAATTTCCAAAATGTTCACATATCGTACATCAAAATTTAACAGGGATTTTTGATAAAAATCCCATCCCAGTTATGTTCTGTGAATTAACTTGACTGTGAAAACCTCTCTAAAATGGGGCCAGTGTGATCCAATGGGATTACAACAGACCTTCTTACAGCTTAGGTTCAGATCCCAATTGGGCAGGCCTTACTCTAAGAAGGTTTGTCAGTTCCTTTAATAAAGCTAGAGATTTTTTCCAGGCACTCGTTTTCTCCAAGATCAGAGAACTAACTGTCCCATATAAATAAATGAATCTTGACTGTGACATAAAACCACATTACTCCACTCTACTTTCTAAAATGAACAAATTCTTAGGTCTGTGAAAGGTTTAGTTTAGAAAGGTTTAACTGTATTACTCTTAACCTCCTGATCTGTGGCATCAGGTCGTCCATATCTTATGTTCTCCATCACCGACGTAGCAAACAAGACAGGTTCCTGTAAATAATTAATGGATTATTATCTTACACCCTGAAAAGATTGAATAATATTTTTATGGATTTGCTAGTCTACATATCAAAAACATAAAAGGGGTCCCAAAAGGTTAAAGTTTTCATTCTTAGAAAATTTCAAAACCTGATTGATAAATCTTATAGCATGTATAACAATGTAAGATCAAGGACACTCCTCATCTTATAGCATGTCCTAGTAACCTGGTAAATAAATCTTATAGCATATCCTTGTAACCATGTAGGGTCAAGGACACACCTCATCAACAAACATTTAATATTTTTACCTAACAAATAAATCCTATGACAAGTCCTTGTAACCATAAAGGGTCAAAGGACACACCTCATCAACAAACATGTAATATTTAATACCTGGTTGATAAATCCTTTAGCATGTCCCCGTAACTAAGTAGGGTCTAAGACACACCCCATCAACAAATATTTAATATTTTATACCTGATTGATAAGACTTATAATATGTCCTAGTAACCATGAAGGGGCAAGGACAAATTTCATCAACAAACAAGTAATATTTAATACCTGGTTGATAAATCCTTTAGCATGTCCCTGTAACTAAGTAGGGTCTAAGACACACCACATCAACAAATATTTAATATTTTATACCTGATTGATAACACTTATAATATGTCCTAGTAACCATAAAAGGGGCAAGGACAAATTTCATCAACAAACAAGTAATATTTAATACCTTATTGACAAATCCTATAGCATGTCCTTGTAACCTTGAAGGGTCAAGGACACACATCATCAATAAACATTTAATATTTAATACCTGATTAAAAATCCTATAGCATGCCCTCGTAACTGTGTAAGGTCAAAGAATAATCTAATCAACAAACATGTAGTATTTAATACCTGGTTGATAAATCTTATAACATGCCCTCATAACCATGTAGGGTCAAGGACACACCTCATCAACAGACATGTAATACAGTCAAACCTGCCTTAAAGGCCACCTCTCTATAAGGGCCATATAAATTCTATCCCAGCTGTTCTTTATTCATATTAATTGAACTTGTACAAAAAATGTATATAAAGGCCACTTGTCCATAAAGACCACTTGTACTGATTCCCATGGGTGGCCTTTATAGACAGGTTTGACTGTATTTAATACCTGATTGATAAATCCTATGGCATGTCCTCATAACCATGTAGGGTCAAGGACACATCTTCAACAAAGATGTAATATTTAATACATGTATACCTGATTGATAAATCCTATATTATGCCATAGGAACTATGTAGGGTCAAGGACACACCTCATCAACAAACATGATATATTTAATACCTGGTTGATAAATCCTATAGCATGTCCTCGTAACCATGTAGGGTCAAGTTGTTTTAAATCATAGCCATCTATAGTAATTTTACCATGATCAATATCGTAAAATCTCTCTAGTAAAGCTGCTACTGTTGATTTTCCTGTAAAATATTTATTGATTTTAAACAGAATTACAAATACTGTACATGTATATAGCAGTGACAATACAAATAGATCTGGCAGAATATCCAATCATGAATTTTTAAAAGATAAATCTTTGAAAGAAAGCAAGAATGTTGTTGTGGTTGTAATGTTATTCATAGTCAGTTGCATCAGCAACTTTCAGCTATTCATGGGGAAAGACAGTTTCATAATCTCTATGGATTAATCTAAATGAGTTTGTGTATGTGTGTGATGTGCAAGTGTGTAATATGGTCTGTCATGTATTACGAATCATTTTACATAATAAATTTATATGTACCACCACATTGTTTTTTGCTTCGATGCAGTATTTAAAAATCAATTCTACTGCCTAATTCAATGCAGTAGAATAGAGCACAAGAAGTGATGTCACTGTATTGAAAGTTTGAACAGTCAATTTTTAATGAGGTAATTACAGTTTGTTATTTTTATGAAAGTGTTAAATTGTTAAATTTCAGGTATATTTTGCAGTTACTAAGCTCAATCAGAATATATATATATATAAATATATATATATATATATATGAAATTCACTGTGACTGTATTGCATGCCGTTATGATGAGGAATGTTTAAAAAAAAACCTATGAAGCCCTTAGCTTTTATGTTATTTGACAGATTCAATTCTACTGCATAACATCATGCAGTACAGTCAAACAAATGTCATTCATTTACAGAAATACCTCTGGTTATATCTTAACATATCTACTGTATATGATCTTACCTATGTTTGTAAAATTATATTAAAATAGAATCCAAACAAAATTAGAGCTCAGGGTATACATATTTTTGACTTGTTACACAGAGACATGTTTCATGTTTTTGTCACATTTCAAAGTGGTGTATGTCTGGATTTTTTTTTTACGCTGACCTGGTATTCTGGATGACTTGTGTACATTTGTAAACTGTTACTGGAACAAGAATAATTTAAAGGTGATATATGAATGAGTAACTGCCTTTATACCACAAAACATCAGGTTGACTCTTAATACCATGGCCAATTCGAGAACAGTAATACATACCTTGGTAAGTCAATCATGTTAATTAAAAACTTCTTTATTTATGGACTACTGGTTATAAAATAATTAGGATTGTTTTAAGCCTTCCAGTATAATACAGATTGGCCAGGCTTAAAACACAGGGTTTTATAGTATTACTGAGGCCCCTTAGATGGGTTTTATATAATGATTTTATTGTATTAACTAAGTACTAAGGTTCCACGGATGGGCTTTATGTAAGAGTTGTACTGCATCACTAAGGTCCCTTGATGGGCTTTTTATAAGGGTTTAACTGTATTACTGAGGTCCCATGGAAGGTCTTTATATTAGGGATCACTGTATTACAAAGGTTCCATGGAAGAGATTTATATAAGGATTTACTGTATTACTGAGGTCCCATGGAAGGTCTTTTTATACAGGTTTTACTGTTTAACTAAGGTCCAATAATTGACCATAATATAAGGGTTTTACTGTATTTCTGAGGTCCAAATAAAAGATCTTTATATAAGGGATTGTACTGTGGTACAGAGGTCCTATGGAAAGTCTTAGTGTTTTACTGTGTTACTAAGGCCCATATAAGATCTTTTTATAAGGGATTACTGTATTACAGAGGTTCCATGAAAGGTCTTTATATATACTATAGTACTTGGGTCAAATTTAAGTTTTTAATAAAAGAGTTTTGCTTTATTATGGAGGTCTGAAGGAAGGTCATTATATACAAGTTCTACTGCATTACAAAAGTGTTATGGCAGGACTTTATGTACAGGTTCTACTATAAAACTAAAGTCCCTTGTTGGGTATTACTGTATTACTGAGGTTCCATGAAAGCTCTTTTTATAGGGGGTTTGCTGTACTACTGAGTTCCCATGCAAATCCCAATTACAGGTTCTACTGTATAAAAAAGGTTCCATGAAATGTATTATATTCAGGTTAATTCGTATTACTAAAGTCTTAGGGTTGTGCTTTATATAAGGATTTACTGTATTACTGAGGTTATATGGAAGGTCTTTATATACAGGTTCTACTGTTTAATCAAAGTCCCATAGTTTGGCTTTATATAAAAGTTTTTGCTCTATTATAGATGCACATGGAAGGTCTTTATATACAGGTTTTACTGTATAACTAAGGTCCAATAGTTGACCACAATATAAGGGTCTTACTGTATTACTGAGGTCCCTTTGAAAGTCTTTATATAAGGGTTTTTATTGTATAACGGAGATTCAATTAAAGATCCTTATATAAGGGTTATACTGTTAAAAGTATTTATATAAGTATTTTACTGTATCACTGGGGTTCCATTGAAGGTTTTTATATAAGGGTTTGACTGTATCACTCGGGTTCCATTGAAGGTTTCAATAAAAGGGTTTTACTGTATCACTCGGGTTCCATTGAAGGTTTTTATAGAAGGGTTTTACTGAATCACTGGGGTTCCATTGAAGGTTTTTTTATAAAAGGGTTTTACTGTATCACTGGGGTTCCATTGAAGGTTTTTATAAAAGGGTTTTACTGTATCACTGGGGTTCCATTGAAGGTTTTTATATAAGGATTTACTGTACTACTGAGGTCCTATGGAAGATCTTTATATACAGGTTCGATTTTTAATTAAAACCAGATAGTTGGACTTTATATAAAGGTTTTTGCTTTATTATAGATGCACATGGAAGGTCTTAATATACAGGTTTTACTGTATAACTAAGGTCCAATAGTTGACCACAATATAGGGTTTTAATGTATTCATAAGGTCCCATGAAAGGTCTTTATATTAGGGTTATACTATTTAATAAAGGTTTCATGAAAGGTCTTTAGATAAGGGTTTTTTCTGTAGTACTTAGGTCCAATTTAAGGTCTTTATGTACAGATTCTACTGTATAACTAAAGTCCAAAAAGCAGGTTTTTATATTTAGGTTTTACTGTATAACTAAAGTTTCATAGTTGGGCTTTTTATACGGGTTTACTGTTTTACTAGAGTCCTATGGAAGATCTTTATATACAGGTTCGATTTTTAATTAAAGCCAGATAGTTGGACTTTATATAAAGGTTTTTGCTTTATTATAGATGCACATGGAAGGTCTTAATATACAGGTTTTTCTGTATAACTAAGGTGCAATAGTTGACCACAATATAAGGGTTTTTACTCTATTCCTGAGGTCACATTAAAGGTCTCTATAAAAGGTGTTTACTGTATTACTGAGGTCCCATTAAAGGTCTTAATAAAAAGGTTTTACTATATTACAGAGGTCCCATTATAGGTTTTTATATAAGGGTTTTACTGTATCACTGGGGTTTCATTGAAGGTCTTTATATAAGGGTTTTACTGTATTACATAGGTTTCACGAAGTCTTTATATAAGCGTTTTACTGTAGTACTATGGTCTTATTTAAAGTCTAAATATACGGGGTTTGCTTTATTATTAAGGTGTCATGGAAGGTATTTTTATACAGGTTCTATTATGTAACTAAGGTCCCATATTTAGCCTTTATATAAGGAATTAACTGTATAACAAAGGTCTCAAGGATCGTCTTACAAACTGGTTCTTCTGTTTTACAAAGGTCAAATAGTTTGTCTTTTACCATATTTTTATGGAATCTGGTGGTTTTTATAAACAGGTTTTACTATGAAACATTTTGTAAAACTTAAAATTCAGTCAAGTTTAAACTTATAGTCCTTTTTGTAAATAAACTGAATTTTTACAAGGTCAAATCAAATCTAAAAGTTACACGTGACATAACTTTACATTGATCTGCACATTGTAGTACCTACTTCCCCTGATAATATACATGTAGCTGCGTATACTTGTTATTTATACAATAATATATCACTTCCTTGTTGTAGTTTACCTGTCTGCTAGGTTGTCTAGGTTTTTACGTTTTTTTTAAATCCACCAATTTGATATGCAAAAAGCTAACAACACACACACAAAAAATGTTCGGATTTACTAAATTTTTACTTAAGTTTTAACAAATATCCACAAAAATGTTGAAAATTTAACAGTGAGCTACAGAGAAAAAACAGACAACCTCAAATATCAAAGGTAAGTATTACTTAATGCACAACTCACTGTTGATAAGATATGTAACCTTTATGTAACAAGAGGCCTAATAGGGTCTGTATCGCTCACCATGAACACCATTAACTTATTTTTATTTTTATTTTATTTTATTATTTTTTTTTTTTGCCCTTTCTTTTTAAAATATATCCGATTGTTAAAACATGGACAAACTCACTAGTAATACCCTATTTTTAAATATTAAAAAAAAAATTATTATAAATTACCTTTAAATTGGGTAATTGCTTTAAAGGGGAGAAGTTTTTTAAAGATATAGGCTAAAAATAAACTTATTCTAAGTCATAACTTCCAAAATTCAACATTTTACACAAATACTCATAACATATGTTAAACCCCCAAAATCTATTTTCTTTGTTTTAAATTGTTTACATTGTTCAAAATCAGTACACAAATGAACCGTAATGGCCATTCATATGTTTTTGCTATTTATAATAACGACAGCAATCATTAATTCAGACGGACATGTCAAATAAAAGTTTAATCTATACTTCCCAAGAACTTTCCACACTAAATTTCCTTTGACTTTGCCATGTACTTTTAGAGAAGAAGATTTTCAAAGATGTAGGCTTAAAATACATCTTATTTGCATATGATGTAATTTTTGTGCAAAAAATTCTACAGAAAACCTTGTTGTTTATATTTAATCCTCCGACATCTTTTTTCTGAGTTTCAAATAAAATCGGTACATAAATAGACCCGTGATGGCATTTATAGGATTTTGCTAATTATAGAAATGGCAGCCATCTTGGATTTCGGGTTGACGTAAGGAATAAATTTTTCATCTATACTATCCGAAATTTCCTTTCATCTGGCCATGTTCTTTTAGATTTTTAACGATTTAGGCTAAAAATAGTTTTTATTTGCACAGACGAAAAATTGTACAAAAAAACTGTTATATATGTTTTATCCTCCAACGTCTATATTCAATGTTTAAAACTTCAACGAAATCGTTACACAAATGAACCCTTAATAATTTTGATATTATAGTAATGGCAGCCATCGTGGAATTTTGACGGACATGTCGGATAAAATCTTTAATTTATGCTACCCAAGAACATTCCACATTAAATTTTCTTTCAATTGGCCATGTATTTTCAGAGAAGAAGATTTTCAAAGATTAATGGTTAAAATAGACTTTATTTGCATATTATGTAATAATTGTCTATGCAAACAAAAAATGCACTGAAAAACTCGTTATATATGTTTTATCACCCGACATCCATTTCCTATGTTTTAAATTTCAACATAATTGGTACACGAATGAACTAGTAATGATCATTTATAGGAATTAACCAAAAAATCAATATTTCTTTGCCTAAAGCTACAGCAGTAGGCATCTTGTCCGATTTCATTTTATTAAATAAACTGTCTCGAGAAAAGAATCATCTTTTAACCATGAATCATTTATTTAAGATTAAAAAAAACCTGTTGTTTGTTAAATTATGCACAAAAGATTCAGTCACAAAACATTTATGTACGTTAAAACTAATCGATAGTGACATTTCATTACATAACTTCTAACATATCAACATATAATAACTAGGTAAGAATGCTTAGGAACTGTATTTTTAATTGCATGTAACAACAATAAACAAACCAGGAAATTAACTGTCCAGAATAAGATATAATTCATTGTACCATTGTCATTCATGAACAATTTTGATTTTATATTAAAAATAATGATATATATGCTAGTGTTATGTCAGACAAGCATGCATTAGTCTGCAGAATCTGAAGAAATTCAGATTTGATTTATTTGATTTGATTTAATGGGGTTTTACGTCCTAGTCGAGAATATTTCACTTACATCGAGATGTCAACATGTGAAACGACAGAAATTTTTTACCTTCTTGAGAGTTCTTTTATGTGCCATGCCTGTCTTGACATGTGACATTCATTTCTTAATGCAGCGTGATTGGCAAAAGTAACAAGAAAATCGTTATTTAAATTTTTGTTTGGCTTTTAATATTTCGAATTGGAATTGATATACTCATTCTAAAATTGAACTGCAATTGATATAAAAGTGAACTTTTTTCTTTTTTTCAGAAATAATTTTATCAAAATGGCAGAGTCAGAGAATCCTGATGCACATGGGCCAGAAATCCTCGACCAGAAGTGTGAACTCTGTGAAATTAACAATATATCATATAAATGTCAAAACTGCGACGAAATAATATGCTATACATGCATGAAAATACACTTGAAAAGCAAAGCAACTAAAGATCATAAAATAGTAGGTTTACAATCAGCAGAGATATTTAAAAATAATCCAATAGAGAAAAAATGCTCATGTCATATAAAGGAGGATTTGACTATGTATTGTAATACCTGTGATTGTCCAATTTGCAGAGAGTGTATAACTAGCGGTGTTCATCTTAACCACCCAATGGTTAAAGTTGAAGACGTTATAGATATCAAACAAAAACAACTATCAAGAATTATTAGGCAGATAAATGAAAAGTCAAAAAAATATCAAAATATCATCAAAATCATTGCACAAAATAAACTAGAATTCTCCCAATCCATTGCCAAGAGAATCAAGGAAGTGAAAGATAGAAATAACAAGCTCAAAAGTAGACTAGACAAATTGGCATCAGAATACACAGACCAATTACAAAGTATGGACAAAGAGAATAAGAAGACAATGACAGAGTTGGAGCAAAGGTTACAACAAGAAATCCCCGATCTAAATCAACTGATGCAACAATGTAAGCACAAACATAGAGACAGAAATATTGAGATGGTAAAGTTTGTGGCAGATGTAACACAGAGATTAAATAAATACAAACCATGTGATCCACAAGATCTATTATGTCCGCCGGACCTGATATCTAGACATGTGGATGATCAAGAACTTAAACATCTGTTTGGACAACTTGATATAAAGAAAATACCACCAGCCAATCCACCATTGCAACGGAGCAGAAACAGTTTATCAACCAGTCCTGCCTTAGACATCCAGATAGTAGTAAGTTTTACCAGAAATAAGACACGTGTAGTAACAACAGGTTATGACCAGGCTTGGTTATGGCGCTGGGGTGGTACAGATATATCACTAGTAAAATCTGATGGTGAAGTTAGAGAGTTTATAAATACTGACTTAAATGTGTTTGATGCAGCTGTCTCTAAATCTGGAGATCTATTTGTGACAGAGTACAATGGTAATAAAGTGAAAAAGTTGACAAGAAATATGACATTTACAGCTATATATACAGCAGCAGATGTCTACGACACACGAGGAATAACTTTCACAGATAGTGAGAATGTTCTTGTTGTGTTGCATAACTACAATGATAGTAAGATAGTGGAGATAACAACCAGTGGACAACACATCAGAACCATACAATATGACCCGGGGGATAACAAACTACTGTTTGACAAACCCTGGATTATCTGTACTAACATAAATGGTGATATTATAGTTATTCAAAATAGTGAAGTAGTAGTTGTTAACCTACAGGGAAAGAAGAGATTTAAATATACGGGTGAGGGAAGGAAATTGAAGAAATCATTTGTTCCAACAAATGATGTTGTCACCGACAAACATGGATATATATTAATCAGTGACTATTACAATTCTGTAGTACATGTTTTAGACAGTGATGGCAAGTTTGTACAATATCTTATGACACCTGAACATGGATGTGACAGGCCAGTAGGATTAGACATAGATGATTCTGGTAGATTGTGGGTTTGTAACGAAGGAAGTAAACAAATCCTAATAGTCAAATATGTGTAAATTGTTTTAACAACATTCTGTGATAATTAGAGAAGTGACAATATCTGTACTGACACAAATGGTGGCATACTGGTTTCAAAATAATATTATAAAGTAGTTATTATTCAGAAGGGTCAGAGGAGTGTTTTCAAAAATGACATTTTTTATGTTTTTTAAGTTAGATAATAAGTTTTTCCTATTAATTTATTTGCTTTTGAATTTAACGGGGTTTTTGCTTTCCATGTATTTTTCATTGGTCACATTGCTTTTTCTTAACTTGGGATTTTTTCATTAAAAACAGCATTGTTTTTATGGTTTTTTAAATTAAATAAAAATGTTTTCTTATTTATTAATTTATTTTACAGTTCTATATTTTTTTTATTTATTGGTTTACTTTTATTTTTGTTTTTAATGTTTTTTTGCTGGTATGTATTATAGGTCATAATCTTCTTTACTTGGGACATTTCTATCAAACACCTTATCTGCTGCTAGACTTTAGTTGATTTAGAGCAGTTTTGTCGGGAATATGTATGTCTTGCCATATTTTTTTAAATTTCAAAATCTTTTCTACCATTTTATTTAAAATTCAATATACAATTTTCTATTGAAATGAAGTCTTTTTCATGTTTATTCTGTAAAATAAAATCATGTTCGACAATTACATCTTTTAACATAGTTTCTCATCATGTTGACCATTTTGTAACTTGACAATACAATTTAGTCATAACCACAAAGTGACAATTTTAAAACAATTATGTTGCATAATACTACATATAATATCTGTTGACTATAATTATAAGTTTGTGAACTGCAGTGTGTGTGTGTGTGTGTGTGTGTGTGTGTGTGTGTGTGTGTGTGATATGTATATATAATTTATTTTCATAATTGTACAAAAATTTCAAAATTTCACCATGAAAATAAGAATCATAAATCACAAAATATCTGAATTTTTTGCGACACACACACACACACACACACACACACACACACACACACACACGATTTTAATGGATAACGTTTAGCAAGCATTGTTGGAGTATAATTTGGTTTTAAAAAATGACATATTTCCATTTTAGAATCTGCATATTTATGGACTACTGGTTTTTAAAAAAATGGAATTGTTTTGATTTAATTCTCCGAGAGTATCCATAAATCAGTATGCAGTGTTTTGTGCTGTCAGAAAATGTACCTTTTCAGTCTTCATAATTTTATTTAAAATTAAGGTTTGTTCCCTCATGAAAAGCATTCCTTAGATTGGGATTCATATAATTTTGGAACTTTGGATTCATTAGTTTGCAAATGTTTGGATTATCTTTTTTATCTTTCACCTTTTCTGCCCCTAGTGTCACTGATGAGGAATGAACTTCCAAAGTGTGCACATATGGCACATCGAAATTGAACAGGTATTTAATACAATATAATACAGATTGGCCAGACACGGCTAACAGACGGTATTTATGGGAAAGAATATCATTTTTGGGCAATAGTCTAAAGCCTCATCTAGAAAGAACCTTATTATACTCCCTGAAAGCAATTAAGCATCATCAAATTTCTCAAAAATACTTTTAAAAGCAAAATCTTATCTATATACATACGAATTTTAAATAAAATGTTTGAAAAGTTTTAGAAAAAATTTTCTAGATGCTACAGAAATTTTGTTGTCTTTACATGCAAATCTCAATTAAAACTATCATTAAACACGTTTTATCTGACAGTCTTTGTGCTACAAAAGACGTTAAAAAATTTAAATAGAGGGGCAAAAGTAAGCAATAGATATAAAATTAAAATTTGTATTATCTTACACTATGATATTGCTTATTTTAATGGCATCTGCAATTTTGTTCATCTTTTAATTTTGCATGCTGAAAACTCCATTTTAAATCATGGAAAAACAGTTGAGCAAAGTTAAGTAATGTTGTAATACTCCCCAGTCAAAAACATTTCACTTGTATGGAGGTGGTGAGTTATGGAATGATGGATAAAAGTGGAGTACCCAGAGAAAAAACCCAGCTTCAGCAAGTGAACCGACAAACTTTCTCGCACTAAAAGCTGCCTGATAGAATTCGAACCTCAAGCACTGTGATCCATAAGCACATGCTTTAAACCAATTGGGCACCACATTTCATGGAGATGAAAGTACTACCTCGATGTTTTTCCACAGAACTCCAAAGATTTTTCTGTCCACCACATTTCATATGTATTAAGAATAAAAAAATATAGCTTTGTGAACTGAAATATACAACAAGAAATTAAAAAGAAATAACAACTTTTAAAATTACATATTTTTACATTTCAAAATTCGTAAGAAATAGCAGAGTCAATAACTCCAAAGCACAAGTACTGACTTGATAAGAAATATATAATATATAGAGAAGCTATACAGTTTTAAATCAACAGTATAAATTGACAACTTTATTTGAGACTTTCTCTTTAAAACAAATCAAATCCATACTTTCTATATGTCACATTTAGAGTATTTGTAGGTCACTCAGTGATTTTTATGAAGATTTTAGAAATTACTAAGGTCCCATTCATAGAAGATATTTATGAAAAAGATTTTACTGTATAACTAAGGTCACAAGAAAGATCTTTATATATACTGTTTCTACTGTAAAACTAAGAACACATGGTAGGACTTAATATAAGGTTTCACAGAATTCCTAAGTAAGATTATATAGAAGGTCTTTATATAAGTGTTTTACTATATTACTGAAGTCCCAATAAAAGTTTTTATATAATTCAAATTCTAATGTAGTAATAAGGTCTTTCGTTGGGCTTTATATAGGGGTTTATCTGTATTACTAAGGTTCCATGAGGGTTTAACTGTATTAAAGGGGTTCCATGAGGGTTTATCTGTATTACTTGGTTTCATGAGGGTTTATCTGTATTACTGGGGTTCCATGAGAGTTTATCTGTATTACTGAGGTTTCCATGAGGGTTTATCTGTATTACTGGGGTTCCACGAGGGTTTATCTGTATTACTGGGGTTCCACGAGGGTTATCTGTATTACTGGGGTTCCATGAGAGTTTATCTGTATTACTGAGCTCCCATGAGGGTTTATCTGTATTAGGGTTTATCTGTATTACTGAGGTTTCATGAGGGTTTATCTGTATTACTGAGGTTCCATGGGCGTCCTTTATATACTGGTTCTAATAAATAACTTTATATAAGCTTTATATGAGTGTTCAACTGTATTACTAAGGTCCCATGGAAGGTCTTTATATAAGGCTTTTACTGTCTTACTGAAGTCACACATATCTTTAATTGAGGCATGGATGGTTTTTATATTCAGGTTTTATTATGAAAAATTTGTAAAACCTAAAACCCAGTCAAGTTTAAATTTACATTAGTCTTAATTGTAAATAAACTTAATTTTACAAGGTCAAATCAATCAAATTTAAAATTTACATGTACTTAACTATACACTGATCTGCACAATGTAGTACCTACTACCCATTATAATTGTAGCTGCCATATGCATGTTATATACAATTATATTATAACACTTCCTTGTTGTATTTTACCTGTCTGTTGATTGGTCCATGGCCAAGGTTTTTACTCTTTTTTAAAAAAATAAATCTGATATTTTAAAAGCAAACAGTTTACAACACAAAGGAAACTGTTTGGAATTACTATATTTTTACTAATCAAGTTTTTACAAATATCCAGAAAAATGTTAAAAATTTAACAGTGAGCTGCAGAGAAAACACAGACAACCACAAACATCAAAAGTAAGTATTACTTACTGGTACTTAATTGTCTATAGTAAATCACTTTCCTAAGTTTTTTCTAACCTTTATTTTTTAAAAAAATGTCATCTTACATAAATGTGGTACCTGCCACAATATTAAAGGATTTAATTGACTATATTATATATTTTTTTGTACACCAAACTTCATTAAAGTACTTAGAAAATCTGAACTGCTAATGTATAAAAGTAATTTTCTTGACAAAATCTACCAATCAGATTATTTAAAACTAAGGTTTGTTCCCTAATGCAAAGCATTTCTTAGCTGGATTTGAATTTCATTAATTTGTAAAATATAGATTCATTAATTTTCAAGTGTTTGGTTCATATTTTATAACTATCAAACTTTTTGGCCCTTTGTGTCACTGATATGAGGAATGAATTTCCGAACTGTGCATATATGGCTCATCAAAATTTAACTAGTATTTGTGTCACACACACACACACACACACACACACACACACACACACACACACACACATATATATATTGCAGTATGGTAATAAATACATTATGCTCAACGTTGCCATACATCAAACCTTATCAAAGTATTACCAGTACCTTCTGACCAAGTTTCATTGAAATCTGCCCGGTAGCTTCAAAATAAAGGTCAAAAATGTAAAAGTTTACACAGTAGATGACAATGACAGACAAACATTGATAAAAAAAGCTCACTTAAGCCTTTGGTTCGAGAAGCTAAAAACTTTTTTGAGAAAAAAAACTTGTAAACATGAATTATTTATATAAAACTTTAAAAACAAAATAGCTGTTGGTTCAAGTTAAAGAATGCATAAACGAGTTAGACAACAATTTTCATATATGCTGAAACTAATTGATGATGGTTTTTCATTACATAACTAAACTTATTGGCATTTAATGCCAGAAACTAAGTAAGAACTCTACCTTTTTACTGCATGTAACATTTTCATTTTACATATGCAATATCTGTGCAAAACAAAGATGCATTAGTCCAAAAGAGCACCACCAAGGTGAGAAAAATATGCCTATCACTATTTGACCATGGGAGAGACCTGTATAGTGTCAAAACATTTGCACAAAAACTATAAAAGTAGTCTGATGCAAAGGCAAAAAGATAGTTTGTTGCACAAGCAAAGAATAGACAGACAGACCGACAAACCTAATACATGTACTATAATACGTTATGTCATGTGATGGGTGTATAAAAAAACTGTAAAAGGAGTTTAATGCACAAGGAATATGTTGTATAAAATCTAAGATTGGCAACAGTGGCCATTTGATTAATTTGATCTAAAAAAAAACCTTACACAGCATCCACATGTCATAAGTAACAAACCTGTATAGTAAAGTTTAAAACATTTGCTCAAAAACTATTAAAAAAATCAATGCACAAGAAATAAGTTGTATAAAAATTCAAGACAATTGATAGCCACCATTTTGTTTCTTCAATCTAAAAAAAAAACTTTCCACAACATCTACATTTCATACGTTACACACCAAATATTTGAAACATTAGGTCAACGCACAGGGAATGTGTAGTATGAAAATCCAAGATATATGGCAGCCGTCATTTTGTTTTTTCAATCTAAAAAAACCTTCCGGAGCATCCGAAGTCATAAGTAACATGCATGTAAAGTTTCAAAACATTTGCTCAAAACTGTATAAGCAGTTCAATTTTTAAGGAATGTGTAGTATAAAAATCCAAGATGGCCAATTTTGGCCATTTTGTTTTTCCAATCTAAAAAAAAAGACCTTTCACAGGATCCTCCAGATATAAGTAACACATCTGAAAATTTTCACAGTATTTGCTTAAAAACTGTAGAAATAGTTCAACGCACAAGCAAAAAGCTAACAGACAGGTTGACAGACTCAACATTACATTTTGGCTGTTTGTTTTCTGAGATAATTTCTATAGTAACTGGCGTCAGTTACTTCAAGACATACAAAACTAAAATATCAATTTTTTTTAAAACTTGGACAACTCAAGAATTTTTTTTTTCTTTTTCAGAAATAATTTCATCAAAATGGCACAATCTGAGATTCCTGATGCACAGTGGCCAGTAATCCTTGACCAGAAATGTGAACTATGTGAATTCAACAATATATCATATAAATGTCTAAATTGCGATGAAATGTTATGCGACAATTGTACAAAAACCCACTTGAAAAGCAAGGCATCTAAAGATCATAAAGTTGCAATTTTAACTTCGGCCGAGATATATGAAAATTTTGAAATGGGGAAAAAATGTTCGAGTCATACAAAGGAGGATTTGACTATATACTGCAATAACTGTAATTATCCCATCTGCAGAGAGTATAAATATAATACAAATACCAGTAAAATTTTGATGTGCCAGATGTGCACATTTCGGAAATTCATTCCTCATCAGTGACACTAAGACCGAAAAGTTTGATACATAAATAATATAAGCCAAACAGTTGAAAATAATGAATCTAAAGTTTCAAAATATGTTACAAATGATGCCCATATATACCAATCCTTAGTTAAAGTAGAAGACGTTATAGATATCAAACAAAAACAATCTATCAAGAATTATTAGGCAGATAAATGAAAAATCAAAAAAATATAAAGATGTCATCAAAATCATTGCCCAAAATAAACAAGAATTATCCCAATCCATTGCCAAGAAAATCAAGAAAGTGAATGCTAGAAATGATCAGCTCAAAAGTAGACTAGACAAATTGGCATCAGAATACACAGACCGATTACAAAGTATAGACAAAGAGAATAAGAAGACAATGACACAGTTGGAGCAAAGGTTACAAGAAGAACTCCCCAATCTAAATCAACTGATGCAACAATGTCAGCACAAACAGAAAGACGGAAATATTGAGATCGTAAAGTTTGTGACAGAGGTAACACAGAAATTAGATAAATACAGGCCAATTATTCCACCAAACCCAGGAAGTTCACCAGACCTGATAACCAGACATGTAAATGATCAAGAACTTACACATCTGTTTGGAGAACTTGCTATGGAGACAACACCACAAGTCAATCCACCATTACCGCCGAAAAGAAACAATTCACCAGCCAGCCCCGCCATAGATGTCAGGATAATCAGCAGTTTTACCAGAAATAAGACTCGTGTAGCAACAGTAGGTATTGACAAGGCTTGTTTATGGTACTTGGATGGTACAGATATATCACTGGTAAAATCAAATGGTAAGGTTATACAGGATATCAATACTGACTTTAATATGTATGATGCTGCTGTCTCTAAATCTGGAGACCTACTTGTGACAGAGTGGAGGGGTAAGAAAGTGAAGAAGTTTATAGGAAATAACACATTCACCAACATCTATGCAGCAGAATATGGCTACAAAACACTAGGAATCACGGTAACAGAAAAAGGAATGTTCTGGTTGGGATGTATAAGAAGAAGAACAGCAAGATAGTAGAGATAACAACCAGTGGACAACACATCAGGACAATACAACAAGACACAGTGGATAACAGACTACTGTTGTACAAGCCCTGGATTATCTGTAGTAACATAAATGGTGACATTATAATTTTAGATGGTAGTGTAGTAGTAGGTGTTACCCAGCAGGGACAAATGAGATTTATTTATACATGTGAGGGGGTAAAATTGAAGAAATCATTTGTTCCAACAAATGATGTTGTCACCGACAAACATGGATGTATAATAATCAGTGACTATTACAATTCTGTAGTACATGTTTTAGACAGTGATGGCAAGTTTGTTCAATATCTATGTCACCTGAACATGGATGTGACAGGCCAGTAGGATTAGACATAGATGATTCTGGCAGATTGTGGGTTTGTAACGAAGGAAGTAAACAAATCCTCGTAGTCAAATATGTGTAAATTGTTTTAACAACATTCTGTGATAATTAGAGAAGTGACATTATCTGTACTGACATTAATTGTGAAATCGTGTTTAGAGGATAACAAAGCAAAGTAGAGGTTATTAATTAATTGAGACAGAGGAGATTTACAACAAATTTTGAATAAAGAAAATTACTTTTGTTGTTACAGACAAATATGGAAAAATAAAATATGTGTAAAGAACTAGGGACAACTATTTAACAATATTCTGTGATCAATTTTCGAAAATGACATTATTTATTTTTTTATAAATTATATAATAGTTTTTTTCTATTGATATATTTGTTTTAGAGGTTTTTTGCTTTCCATGTATTTACCATGAGTCACATTACTTTTTCTGATGTTGGAATTTTTTTTATCAAAGAACCTAATCTGCTAGACTTTAGTTGACTTCAGAGCAGTTGTGTAGAAATTAACAATGTCTTGTCGTAGATTTATTACAATTTTTTCTACCATTTTATTTACAATTCAAAACATTCAAATTGCTACTCAAATATTTTTTTCATGTTTATTCTGTAAAATAAAACCATGTGTGACAATGATACCTTTTAAAATGGTAACTTGACATTACAAAAGTGATATTTTTAGAATAATTTTGTTACATAATAGATACAATATCTGTTGACTATAATTATAAATTTGTGAACTGTAATGTGTGTGTGTGTGTGTGTGTGAGAGAGAGAGAAAAAATGTCTGATCTCTGTTGAATAAAAAAACACAATATCAGCTCTTATCAAAATAATATAATAATTAAAATATCACAAATAACTGCAGAATAAAAACGTAATAAGCCGAC
Organism: Tegillarca granosa; assembly: GCA_029721355.1. Lineage (NCBI taxonomy): Eukaryota > Metazoa > Mollusca > Bivalvia > Arcoida > Arcidae > Tegillarca > Tegillarca granosa. Next base: position 6,854,367 of record CM056601.1, on the reverse strand, counting down.
ACCTTATTGTCAATTTAATTGTTTTGTCCTGAAACGGTCTTGGTCTCTAAAAAAAGTATAATAAATAATAAAAATAATAAATTTAAAAACCTATCTAGAATGATGCCAAGACTGAAAACTGACTGTATATAGGAATATGCTATAATATAATTTGTTATTTTGTATTACAGAAAGTTTATATTAGAGTGAGCTGATTGGGTTTAACTTCTTAAAGGGAAGTTAACACCTCACAAACCATTGCAAACCCACATAATGATTGGCTTCTCTGAGAGAGAGAGAGAGAGAGATGTACATGTATATATATCGTCCTTGCAGATGTATTTGTTAGCTTAATCGATTGTTTTTCATCATTGTACATAAATTTTGAAATTTAAATGATTATTATTTTTTGTTGCAATTGTAATATTAACACAAAAATCACTTTGGATGTCACAAAGAACAAAGATAAAATAGAGTGGGGATTGAAGTAGTTAGTTTTATATTCCAGTCAAGATTCTTCCACTTAAATCAAGCTGTCAGCTCAGGGATGGATTGAAAAATCTGAAGGCCTTAAAAAACCACTATTCTTTGGCGAACAAATGACAAACTTTCTCAATCTAAAATTTGTTCTGAGGGATTTGAACCAGTAGCAGCTTGCCATATGTTTACAAACAATTATAGTACAAGATGTCATTTTGGAGACTAGAAATTTTATGTTGATTTTAAAATGCTACAATAAAGAAAAAATGCTAAATGAAAGAAAAAATACATATATTAATTTTTCTGGGTTGTAATAATTAAATATCTTACATTAATTTATCATTGCTTTTAGAGCACCTGTCCTTATTTATGAGTAAACAAAAACCATCCACCATGCTTGACAAAATGTTTAATGTGCATCAACTCAAGACAGAACTTTTTCAACAAAGCTTATGCATGGATGAATACATGTAGAACCATGTCATATCCAAGCACACATGTGGCACCATGTCATATCCATGCATACACGTGGAACCATGTCATAAGTAGGCTTTATTCAGTTGAGGCTAAACATGTAGTTGATATGATGACTCAAGGTTTTAGGTTGTTGTTGTAAGATTTAATTGTTTCAATAATGTTTCATGTCATGTTTACGGCCGTTTACTTGCATCAAGGTGGTCAGTTCCCGAATAGTGGCAAACACCAGACATATGTTAATACTAATGTTTGCAAGAAAGAATACAAAGACCAATTACATGTATACAAATGATGTCTAAGAATAAAATTCTAAGTCTTAAGGGTTCTTTTTTTTCTTGACTGATCTCTGTCAGGTAGACCAAAAGAGCTACATGTTTACTAAGAAATAAGGTGAATAAATTCAAATTTCTGTTATAACTTACCTCCCCCAGATAAACCACAAAGTGCGACCACATTTCCACCAGGGATATGTAAAGTAAAATCTTTTAACACTACTTGTTCAGGTCTTGTTGGATAAGAAAACTGGACATGTTCCATCTCAATATTTCCAAATAAAGAATGGAATGGAATTTTGTCTCCACCATGCAAAGGTATAGTTGGTTCTGTGTTGATATACTGTAAAACATTATTAGATATTTACATTAAATTCTGCAATGTTTTTCTTCAATAAAAATCTTGTCTTAGCGAGTTAAATTCATTGAGCTATAATTACCAATGATAATGTTACTTACAATTTTGTTTATGTGTATAAGTGTGGTGTCATTCGTTGGCTTTTTCAATGACTGAACATGCAGTGTTTCAATTTCTATTCCAGATCAAAAAATTGAAAAACATTTTTTTTTTAAATTGAGAAATGTAAATAACCATTGAACTGTCTAGTAAGAGTATTTGAAGTGTTATGACTCCCCACCGTCATGTAAAGCAATGAATGTTAAAGCACTATTTACATCCTTATTAAACCTTCAATGGCTAAATACATAGGTTACATAGAATTCTATCAACAACTATCAAAAATGCAAGTATGAAATTTGAAGATACTAACCGATTCACTTGGAAAAGCCAACATTTATAAAAACATCAAATATTATTAGTGAATTATAAAACAGTAAAATACTCTACAGGTGAGATAAAAAATTTAAAAAAAAAAGAAGATACCAAAAGAAACAAGAAGTATGCAAATGGTCTACCATGAATTCAATGACATAGCGTTTTTTCTCTATCCAAAAATCTGAATGTTTTACAGGTAACATATCTTGATAGTTGCTTGAAAATGTGCAATTTAAAATTAACTTAATTTTAAACTAACAAAAAGGATATATGCATCTACATGTATCTGAATATGTCAAACAAAAAAAAATTCTCACAGTTCTACTTAATGTGTTGCAAATACCTATATCACTGGTGAATATTTGGAAGTTGAATGCATTTATGAAAATTTTATTTGTGAATTTTTGAAGTTATAAAAATTTTATTTGTGTATAACTTAAAAGAGCAATAATTTTCTACTTATTACATGTAATAACAATCATAAATTATTTACCTCAAATACTCGAGCACCTGCTGCAAGGCCCCTTATAACATTACCAAACAACAGTGACATCTGAGCTAATGACCTGCAAAATGGTATAAGATCATTATAAGAAGAAAAATTATGAATATTCTTTTTTAAAAAAACTTGAGTTTGTAGTTATTCTTAACCTTCTTCTGCAGTATTTATTTTTTTAATTATAAAAATGTTTACAGTTGATGACAGCACTTGTTCTTACAGAAGCTGTTCAGTACTTTATAACCAAATAAAAAAAATTAACAATGCAAATTTCTGCATAGATGAAATTTCTGAAAAAAATGTTGTTTCTGTTATTAAATGTTACTAAAATTAGTGGTAAAAGTCTAATGCGGGTTGAATTTTTTATTTTTTGGTAAATTATACCTTAAAATGGGCTTTTAAATTCTTTGCTTATTTGATTTTGCAGATGCAAAAAAAAAAGGAAAAAAGAAAAAAAAAAAAAATAATAATAGAAAAAAGAACAAAATTTTTGACAAAATTTACTCATTTAACCCCACCAAAAGACACATACAATGTATGTTCATCATGTTCACTGTGGCAATGATTTAAGCTGGATCCTTATGGTTGGATAAGAAAACACCTTACCAAAGTCAGGATTGACTCCAATGTAGCCCTTGTTAGGATGACTTCAAAATGACCCATAACTCTTGGTAAAGATGACCAAATATGACCCTTAAATTTGAGTAAAGATGAAATCTAACTACTGAGAAGATTACTCTTAGATGACCCCTAGATCCTAAAGATGATCCAAAGCCCCAGTAAAGATGACCCCTAAATCCTGATAAAGAAAGCCACTTATCCCTGATAAAGATGACCACTAAACTCTAGTAAAAATGGCCTGTAACTCCTAGTAAAAATTACCCTTAACCCCTAGTAAAGATGACCCTAAGCCCTTGTAAAGATGACCCCTAACCCCTGGTTACAATTTTGTACCTCTCAATAGTCTGTGTGGACACTAAGAAAGACATGAGGTTCCCAGCTGTTATCTCGTGTTTTGACATCAACCAGCCTCCAGTAAACATTGTGCCCAAAACAATACCTGTTAAAATAGAAATTTTATATCATCAAGATGATACTACCATTGACACAATCATCATCATCATCATCAACAGCATTGCCATTATAATCATTAATGTCATATTAGACTTCATTATCATCATCACATCATTATCATTATAATAATGGTGCTCACCATCATTATCAATTTCAATGTCAACATCACTATTATCACCACCATCATCAATTTCACTTTCAACATTATCATCATCATCATCATTTACAATGCTATCTTCATCGTTATCGTCAAGAACTTATTAACTATTTCAATGAGAAGTCAGAAACTGTATAAGCTAGAATGTAAAAACATAAAAGTGTCCAGTGGATTGTGCCACTTACCTTTGATATCAACACATTAAGAATTAAGATACAAAATAAACAATTAACAGGTATTTTTATATAACAGACCACTACCAAGCTCATATTCAAATTAAAGCATTTAACATCTAAATTCTCTGTTTGAAATCAAATATGTTTATATGAGCTATAGTTACCATCGATCGTGTGACTTGCAAACTTTTGCTTATGCATGTACATCTGCAATGTCATTCATTGGTTATTCCGATAACTCAAAATTAATGTCAACCTGCAGCTTTTTAAATTTTTTTCAGCATTTAAAAACCAAAAGAAAAATTGAGAGGTGTAAATACACATCATGTTTATATGACTACAATAAATGTGTGTGTGTGTGCATGTGTGCATGCATGCGTGTGTGTGTTTGTACCGTTAAGAGCCACATTGGCTAATCCTTGAAAAATTCCTATACCAACACCGAGTCTGATATTGAGTCTTCTTGCTTCTTCAATTTCTTGTTGATATAATCTGAAAATAATATAATAAAATGCTTACTATCAAAAGGTCAGTTGAATGAATCCTTAAATGTTGTTTTATGTTGTATCAGCAATTTTAAGCTATTTGTCAACAATATCCTGAATATTTATCTCAAAGATCAATCCAAACACAAATCCCAGTGGTGCTTTAATTTGTGCAAAGTTTTTATGTTCTATTTTGTGACAGTGCATGGTGACCTTAATAGTGCTAGTGAACTTTCCCACAATGTCAAAGATATAAATCACAGTTCAGTCCATTTTACTGGTACCAAGCCAAACCGTGAGGACCTACTTCAACATTTAAGGAAAACCACTTCCTTCTTTGAGGTTGGCTTGGTCAAGCCCACAATGGAAATTTTGGATGCCTTAAGAACATGCTACAATATGGCCCCTACTATTAAATGCTTAAGAAGGTAAGGAAGATTATTATCTTAATTGTTACTCAGAGATAAGAGTGTAACTTGTATAGTACAGTGAAAGATTACATTGACTTTTTGTATCAACAAATCAACAAGACAATAGGCAGCATAGAATCATGGGAAACATTTGTCAAAAATCAACACTGATTCATTTGAGCAATTTTAGTTAAAATTATTGTTAAATTTCACTTCTGGACCAAAATTTGTTTTTTTAATTTTCTTATGTTTTTGTGAAGGATGATGTGTCCTGTGGGTTCATATGGTATTGAAAACAACTTTATCAATGAATAATAGATAAGTGTAAATCAAAGAATTAACCTGTTTGTTTTGTTTTTATGTTTTTGTAACAGCAAACAGAAGTGAAAATAGAACTTTTGAGAAAAAACATACATGCACTCACATGTGGAGAGAGAGAGAGAGAGAGAGAGAGAGAGAGAGAGAGAGGGGGAAGGGGAGGGAGACTTACTGATTTTCTTTTGTTTCCATGGCAAATGCTCTTACAGTTCTAACATTACCAATAGCTTCATCAGCTACAGCTGTTGATTTAGACACCTTTAAAACATAAAAAAAAAAAAAAAATCTGCTACATTTATTTATGAACACAAAAAGTAACTTGTTTAAAGTTAGATGACCTTGACCTGACCCAAATAGATAAAAAATAAAATCTGACTCCTACCCAATTATTTCATTCTATTATTATTGAATACAGATACAACACAAATGACTGTATAACAATTTTCTCTAGACCATCCAAGGAGCCTCAGTGGCCAAGTTGTCTAAAGCATGTGTTATGGATCGCAGTGCTTCTTACCGCCTGGGTTCAAATCCCACTCAGGATAGATCCTTGTGTGAGAAAGTTTGTCAGTTCACTTGCCAAAGTCAGTGGGTTTTTCGGGGCACTCCGGTTTCCTCCACCATCCTGTTAATGACCGTCTTAAAATAAGTGAAAGAATTTTAGCCGGGACATTAAACACCATTACTCCACTCCACTCAACTCTAGACCATTCAGCTTAAATTCAAGTGCAGTTTCCAAAGTTGGTATATTCAAATTCTAAGAAGTCCAGATCTCAAATTTTAGTGTTTTTAAAAACATGTTAGAGAATTAATTTGCAAAATGTATTAAATATAATATATATATGACATGAAGGTGATATGTTTATTGCTTTGAGAATGGTTTATTTCAAACAGGCAAACAATTAACAATCTTACAACTATAATGGCAAGTACCACACATAGACCAATCAGATTTGGCAAGTTACACACATAGACCAATCAGATTTGGCAAGTACCACACATAGCATTCAACCCAATCAGCTCGATAGATACATACCTGTTCAATGGCTGCTTTTGACACTGATCTTAACCCTGATCCCAGTAATGTTCCTACACCTATTATGACAGGTACCATGGTAATCATTAAACCAGTTAGCTTGTTAGATACATACCTGTTCATTGGCTGCCTTTGACATTGATCTTAACCCTGATCCCAGTAATGTTCCTACACCTATTATGACAGGTAACATAGTAACCATTAAACCAGTAAAATTGGTAGATACATACCTGTTCATTGGCTGCCTTTGACATTGATCTTAAACCTGATCCCAGTAATGTTCCTACACCTATGATGACAGGTACCACGGTAACCATTAAACCAGTAAGCTTTGGTGAGATGACATATAATGACCCAACACTTCCAACAGTCTGAAATAACATTTCAATCACATAAAAACATAACATGTTAACAAAAAAGAAATAAAAGAATAACAGGTACCATGGTAACCATTAAAATGTCAGCTTTAGTAATATGACAAGTAAAGACCCAACACTTCAAATAGTCTGAAATAATTAAACTTTAATATAGTCCAGCATTGTAATTTTTTCATGTGTATGATCTCATAGACAATTTTTTTTACTGCATAATTCGTATGCCATTACCCTAAGCAACCGCAATGTAAGTTTCCCAACAACTAGGTCAAATATTCAGTCTACCGCCCATCTGTCTATTTGGTCCACATGGCATAAACCCATAGAAAGAAAAACTTACAAATATTCCTTAAATAAATCAATCACAAAGAAACATGAAATGTCAACTCACTACAAAAATGTAATGAAAAACTAAATTTAAGGAAGAAGAATCAAAGCACAAATATAAATATGTTCAGAAGAAATGTACCATATTAGGTGGGAAAATATCATTACAAGCTACTAGAATGTAAAACATATATATAGTCATGCATAATTAAATATTATGATTTTTTTTTTTTTTTTTTTTTTTTTTTTTTGATGGTTGTAATCAATGGCAGATTCCACTAAATATGAGTTCAAAAGTAAAATGAAAGCAGTGACAGTATCAAATCATATGTTCATCATCAACATGAACAATGTTCAAAATAAAGTTGAGATTAATTGGTAAAGGGTTGGATCAGATGGTACTGAACTTAGGGTAGGAAGAAAGGGGAAAACAAACTCTGTCACTGAATGATTTAGTAATACAAAACTTACCTGTGTACATGCTCTTAACCCTTGTGAAATACATAATTTAAATGAACTTTTAAAATCCTGTACATCTGAGGTCAACCTAAAAGGAAAATTACATTACAATAAAGTAAATTTCACATATGCCATATTAAATACAGTGAAAGTATATTTATTCTAGTTAAAGTAAATACACTGTAAGGTAAGTAAATACGTGTACATTGTAGTGAAAGTAAATAAATTGTAGTGAAAGTAAATACACTGTAGTGAAAGTAAATAAACTGTAGTGAAAGAAAATACATTGTAGTGAATAAAAATACATGTACATTGTAGTGAAAGTAAATAAATTGTAATGAAAGTAAATAAATTGTAGTGAAAGTAAATACACTGTAGTAAAAGTAAATAAATTGTAATGAAAGTAAATACACTGTAGTGAAAGTAAATAAACTGTAGTGAAAGAAAATACATTGTAGTGAATGAAAATACATGTACATTGTAGTGAAAGTAAATAAATTGTAATGAAAGTAAATAAATTGTAGTGAAAGTAAATACACTGTACATAGTGAAAGAAAATACATGTACATTGTAGTGAAAGTAAATAAATTGTAATGAAAGTAAATACACTGTGGTGAAAGTAAATAAACTGTAGTGAAAGAAAATACATTGTAGTGAATGAAAATACATGTACATTGTAGTGAAAGTAAATAAATTGTAATGAAAGTAAATAAATTGTAGTGAAAGTAAAAACAATGTAGTGAAAGTAAATACATTGTAGGGAAAATAAATTTATTGTAGTGAAAGGAAAAACATTGTAGTGAATGTAAATAAACTGTAGTGAAAGTAAATACATTGTAGTGGAAATAAATAATTGTAGTGAAAGTAAATACTTTGTAGTGAAAGTAAATAAATTGTAGTGAAAGTAAATAAATTGTAGTGAAAGTAAATACATTGTAGTGGAAATAAATAATTGTAGTGAAAGTAAATACATTGTAGTGGAAATGAATAATTGTAGTGAAAGTAAATACATTGTAGTGGAAATAAATAATTGTAGTGAAAGTAAATACATTGTATCACATGTATTTAATTAAAGACATATATATGTATATGAATCTATAGATGAGTTGTAATTCAAGTGATGTACAGATACAAAAGTGTCCAAAAAATCTTGTGTAAAATCTTTCATTTTGCATCTAGATAATAACTTATTGTTTATAGTAATTTATAGCCAATAATAATGTAATTGGTATCAGTCAATGCAACCAAGTAAACACTATTACAGGAGTTGAGTAATGGTGTTTAAGGTCCCAGTCAAGAATAGTTCACTTATATTGAGACGTCACCAGCTATAGACAAAAGTGCAGAAATTTTGCCTGTGTATTGTGCTGATGGCATTATACAGCAGGGTTTTTTATCGTGCCATGCCTACCGTGACACGGGAGCTCGTTTAGTATAAGTTCCCATCCAAAGAACTGTGAGTGCTTGGCAAAAGAACAGTCACTACCCACTTTCAAGTCTTGGGTCAGACCCGGTCGGGGTTCCAACCCATGACCTCCCACTTAGGAAGCAAGCACCCTACCAACTGAGCTACTGAAGTGGTACACACTATCACAGGAGGTAACAGGACAAGATAACTGAGATTAAGACCACTGATGATAAAACTTCTGACTTTGTATAGGCCTATAAGTACTATATTAAGATGAACACATATTGATTTAACAAATTATAAATTCCCATACTTTGTATGAAGCTTTAAACATTAAATTAAGGTAAATACATATTGAAAACAGATTATAAAATGCTTCACTTTAAGAAGCTATGAGCAATGATTCTAGATATATACTGGTATTAATTGAAAAATCCCTGACTTGTATGGGCACTGAACCTAGACAAAGCCATTCTGAGACTGACTGTTATAAAACCCAACTCTGCAGACAATGATCCTCATTAAAAATATAGAGACCACTGGTTATAAAACTCCCGACTTTGTATAGGCACTGGAGTAAGTATCTATTAGTGTGGTTATAGTACTTTTGAAGGGCTCCCAGCCATCACACTTATTTAACAACCAAGTAGTCCTAATATTATATGTATGTTTTATAAACAAAATTAAAACTCTGTGTGTGTGTGTGTGTGTGTGTGTGTGTGTGTGTGTGTGTGTGTGTTTAAATCTATGGCTACCTGTCAACTAATTCACCGGTTTTGTGTTTATCAAAGAACTGTATATCCTGTTTCAAGATGGCCTCAAAGAGTCGTGTCCTTAACCTAACGGCAATGTTTTCTCCGACAGTGGATAGCAGAGATATATAACAAAATGTCAAAAAGGCTTGGAGACTATAATAGGTCACAAGTTTAATGGCTGGTTTCTTGATCTCATTAACAAAATTTTCAGCTGTTTCCTTTGTAAACTTTGAAATAACGTTGACTACATCTCCCAGTAAAAGCGGAATCTCCACATTTAAGACAGCAGCCCCTATTGCACACTAGAAATTAAAAAAAAACAAAAATTGTATACAATATGAAATTAATATAAAACCTCTTCACAAAGCAATACATACATTATTTGGCAAATGAAACTTATAGCATGAGACAAACAAATGTATTTATATGGTCAAAAGGCTAAATAAGTCAGGGATTTTTCTGGCCACTCACAGGGTCCGGTAAAGGGACCCATTCCAAATGCCAAAAAGCATACATTTTTCCCAATTTTGTAGGTAAAATTCCCAAATTATCCTGCTTTGAGAAACTTAAGAAAAAGTGAAAAAACACTATATTTTTGGTGTAGCTTGTATATCTTTATAAAAACCTGTATTTATGCACATTTTGATTTATACTCAATGAGGATCTGGTAGAATGGGAGCAACTCATGAAACAACATTCTCAGATGTTTGTGTTGAAGCCAGTCTATGAAGATATTTGTTAATGTCTGAGTGATTTGGTACAAATGAGTAACTACCAGCATGTATCAAAATAGTAAATATTCCAGGCAAAATATTTGATGTGCTGACAATGTGAAAATTTTTAAAGTTTAATGAAAAATTTTCCCAAAATGTTGATTTTGTCAATGATTTTCCCAATTTCATCCCAAGGCCCCTTACCTAAAATGGCCAGAAAAATCCCTGAAAGTTATAGTACAGAGGTGAAAGGCAAAATGGGTTGTATTACAGAGGTCAAATGGGTTCTAGTAAAAGATCAAAAGGTTAATGGGTTGTTGTACAGTGGCCAGAGAAGGACAAAGACAAAATAGGTAGCAATATTAAAAGAAGGTCAAGGATAAATAGACTGAAGTAAAGAGAAGGTCAAAGGTTAAACAGGTTATAGGTACAAAAAAAAAGATTATGCAATAGGTCATAGGCTAAATGGGTTGTAGTATAGGGAATGTCAGAAGTTAAACAAGTTGAAGTATTATGCCTTAGTTACAGATAAGGTCAAATGGGTTATGGCATTAATCAACATTTATAAACCGGACTTACCACTACAGCTGCCAGAAGATACCATATCTCCGGAATCAACATTTTTAAAAATTCTTTAAAGTCAAAACTATGCTGATCAGATTCTGGTTCTTCCTCATGTCTGCCAACTAACCTCGATCCTGTGTGCTTTAGATTTACATTCTACTGTTTTTATTAATGAAAATCTAAAACACCCCACTCCCCCTAAGAATGCCAGACATAAACTCTTCCTCTCTAGGATGCCATTTTTTTAAATTCTTTAAAAAGTTACGATAACATGTTACTATCTTTGGTTTGGTTTGTATACTGTTTTTGAATACTGTTGTTGTAGATGTTTTGATGTTATATTCCATAATCTGATTTTCGATGCTGATTGTTTTTAAAAAGTGCTGACGACAAACAAACCTGAAATATTATAAAAAACAAAACACAAGTTTATATAAATAAAGTTGCTTATAGATCATTGTTTAAATCTCTGAATTTGTTCCTGTACATGTGAAACTGATTAATATTTGATATCAGAGAGCAAGTCATCTGTTGTCCCTAGTTATGTAGAATTGATCCGATATCTAGCAACATTATTTAGCATTAAACCTCATATGCAGCAACCGTTAAGTTACAAGTTAGCAGTTTTATTTGACAAATGATTTTAAGTAGGTACTTATACAAACAATCTACAGTAGTTTTAAGACCCATAAAAATGACTATACCAAACCAATAGTCTTATCAAGCCAATAGTTATTTCATGTTACGTGGCATAAACATTTTAGAGTAGTCCCCCTTGGATAAGATACTAATGAGCCACTGCAAGGTACACCCAAAGCATCTTTTTGAAGTTATTTATCATTTTACAGTTGCATAGACTATAATATTTAACACTGTAATTAACCTGTAATTATTGGTAATTTGTCTATAATTTAGACAGATTAAACAGATTTGAACTTGTGACCTTCAGTAGCTATGACCTTTAACCTATGTACACAATGCAACATGGTTCATGGCATAATTTCTTATGCTACGTTGTTTACATCAGAAATAGCTTTCACGGAAATTCAGTAAGATAAGTAGAAGACAGGTAGTGGACAAAATACTTTGTAATTGTTAACATTGACCTGTGACCTTGACCTTCAATCCACAATGCCAAGAGGTCATGTTACACAAGTTTGAGGTCAATTCTGTGACCAAAACCATTTTTATTAATTCAAGTTTTTGTACTGCACTCTGCAGCTGACTAGTGATACAGGGATCTTTGTACTTGTGACTGATCGATGTTTACTTAAAGTTTTGCAATGGAAATAAAAGAGTACAGATGCCTCTAGTCCGGACTAAGATGCCTCCAACACCAATTTTCTGAGAAGCCGGTAAAGATTTTCTGATATGTTTCAGACTTTAGCAGTCCTATTACATGGCATTCTTGATTGGAAGTTCTTATTATAAAAAAATCATTGGATATCGCCCTTAATGCATTAAAAGTTAAAATAATTTTCTCACATCAGCGACTGCATCCTTTTTACAAATTGTAAACAAATATCTGGAAAGATAAAGGTCAAAAAGTGTAATTTTATGAAATAACTTCGTGCACGTTGTGTTTATCCCACCGTTTTTAGAAGCACTCACAGTGTCAACAAAAATAAGACGCCGGTGAATTTGTGGCACAGTAAAAAGCTAGCAATTTTATATTATGACATTTTTTTACAATAACACCATGTATCTCAATATAGTTTGGAATATACATTGGTTTTTAATTGTTAGTAATAATATATCCAAAATTTTTTTTGTTATACTTTTATATTATAAAAAATTCTGAAATCGATGAAAACAGTTGCAAGCAAGCCGATTTCCTCACTTGTCACCTACTTGAAAATCATAAATTGATATAACAACCTGTAGAGAAACATCAAAAAAAAAAAAAAAAAAAAAAAAAAAATGCGCCACAAATTCAACTACGTAGAGTTTTATTGTCACCTGTCTACCGTGGGTAGTACTATTTACAAACAAGAGTCACGGAAACTCCGTGAAAACCAGGTTTTCATATTTCGGAGAAGGGGGTTTCAGAGAAAAATGGCACATAGTTAACAATAATTATGGGTGATCATGTGTCTCGCAGGGACCTGGTTGATAGTAAAGGGATACCCGTAATGGGTTAAGATTTAATATACATGTATCTCATATCAGAAGTCCATGAATTACTGGAATTACATGAATTCATGGACTTCTGCTCATATATATATATATATATATATATATATATATATATATATATATATATATATATATATATATATATATATATATATATATATGCATCATACATCAAAACATGTTCAAAGATTGCAATTATGACAAATTATTTAGAAATCTGAATGTTGTGTTTTCATTTCAATAAAATTTCATTTAAGAAAAGATCCATATAGTGGCATATGCACCTAAATATATTCGGAAATATCCAATTTAATGCAAAAATAGTCAACATCAAAATATTTTGCCACCAAAATCATTTTTCAAAACTAAAATTCCATAAATAGTGAATTCTGTCTAAATGTCATCAAAAATAGGCCAATTTCATGCCAAAAATTGTAAATTTTAATACAACAATAGCCATTTTAGTGCAGAAAACACAAGGGTCAAAATGTAGGTCATGACCTTGACCTTTGATTTTGGCTTTATTTTCATCAGTATTGCTAGAAAATATGAAAACTGAAAACCCCATGTCATTATCTTTACATATGGCCAAGATATAGCTTGAGGTTGCTTATTTTGTGAAATGACCAAGCAACTGTGACCTTGACCTTTGATATATACCTATTTATCCCAAAAGCAATCCCAACCAAGATCTTATCACAATACATGTATGTGCCAAGTTTCTTTAAAAAATGTCATTTACTTTTCAAGTTATCATCCGAAAACCATTTTTTGTCGCCCGCCCGCCCACCCTCCGACATTCGGTAATCTAAGAACCAGGTTTCTACGAAAACCTGCTAGACGCCGTTTATCCGTAATATCACATGTGTCATATAATGTGTGGAGTTCTACACTGACACGCCGTCTAGATAGTACATGTGTACTATAATGAAACTATTGGACGCCATTTTCACAATATTATAATTATCAATGTCATCTAAAGTCAGGAGTATTATAGCAAGTTGTTTTAACAGTGTTATTACAAAACCAATAGGGCGCCAGTTTGTCATGGTATAACCATGAAGTCAGGAGTATAATAACCCGTTTTCTATAACCACACAAAGGAGCGCAATTTGACATTATATCACCAGTGTTATCTACACATAAGTTTGAAGTATTGTAACATGTTGTCTGTAACCACACAACTACACGCCATTTTGCCATAAAATCACAAGTGTGTGATCTAAGTCAGATTTTTATAACCACACTATCAGCCTTACAATAATTTGCCTTTATATCATCAGTTTAAACTGAGGTTTAAAGTTTAACAACCAGCTGCCAATAACCAGATACTTGAACGCAATTTTGTCACTATATCACAAGTGTCATCTGAAGTCTGAAGTTTAATAACCAGCTGCCAATAGCCAGATACCTGAACGCAATTTTGTCATTATATCAAAAGTGTCATCTGAAGTCTGAAGTTTAATAACCAGCTGCCAATAACCAGATACCTGAACGCAATTTTGTTATTATATCACAAGTGTCATCTGAAGTTTAATAACCAGCTGCCAATAACCAGATACCTGAACGCAATTTTGTCATTATATCACAAGTGTCATCTAAAGTCTGAAGTTTAATAACCAGCTGCTAATAACCAGATATCTGAACATAATTTCGTCATTTATATCACAAGTGTCATCTCGGAAGTCTGAAGTTTTATACAAGCTGCCAATAACCAGATACCTGAACGTAATTTTGTCATTATATCACAAATGTCATCTGAGGTTTGAAGTTCAATAACCAGCTGCTAATAACCAGATATCTGAACGTAATTTTGTCATTTTATCACGTGTCATCTGAGGTCTGAAATTTAATAACCAAATACCTGAACGTAATTTTGTCATTATATCACAAATGTCATCTTAGGTTTGAATTTTAATAATTAGCTGCTAATAACCAGATACATGAACGCAATTTTGTCATTATATCACAAATGTCATCTGAGGTTTGAAGTTCAATAACCAGCTGCTAATAACCAGATACCTGAACGCAATTTTGTCATTATATCACAAATGTCATCTGAGGTTTGAAGTTCAATAACCAGCTGCTGTAACCAGATATCTGAACGTAATTTTGTCATTTTATCACAAGTGTCATCTGAGGTTTGAAGTTTAATAACCAGCTGCTAATAACCAGATACCTGAACGCAATTTTGTCATTATACCACAAATGTCATCTGAGGTTTGAAGTTTAAAAACAAGCTGCTAATAACCAGATACATGAACGTAATTTTGTCATTATATCACAAATGTCATCTGAGGTTTGAAGTTCAATAACCAGCTGCCAATAACCAGATACCTGAACGCCATTTTGTCATTATATCAAAAGTGTCATCTCGGAAGTCTGAAGTTTAATAACCAGCTGTCAGTAACCAGATACCTGAACGCAATTTTGTCATTTTATCACAAATGTCATCTGAGGTTTGAAGTTTAATAATCAGCTGTCAATAACCAGATACATGAACATAATTTTGTCATTATATCACAAATGTCATCTGAGGTTTGAAGTTTAATAACCAGCTGCTAATAACCAGATACCTGAACGTAATTTTGTCATTATATCACAAGTGTCATCTGAGGTTTGAAGTTCAATAACCAGCTGCTAAAAACCAGATACCTGAACGGAATTTTGTCAATATATCGAAAATGTCATCCGAGGTTTGAAGTTTAATAACCAGCTGCAAATAACCAGATACCTGAACGTAATTTTGTCATTTTATAACAAGTGTCATCTGAGGTTTGAAGTTTAATAACCAGCTGCTAATAACCAGATACCTGAACGCAATTTTGTCATTATATCACAAATGTCATCTGAGGTTTGAAGTTTAATAACTAGCTTCTAATAACCAGATACATGAACGTAATTTTGTCATTATATCACAAGTGTCATCTGAGGTTTGAAGATCAATAACCAGATACCTGAACGGAATTTTGTCAATATATCACAAATGTCATCTGAGGTTTGAAGTTTAATAACCAGCTGCTAATAACCAGATATCTGAACGTAATTTTGTCATTTTATCACAAGTGTCATCTGAGGTTTGAAGTTCAATAACCAGCTGCTAATAACCAGATACCTGAACGGAATTTTGTCAATATATTACAAATGTCATCCGAGGTTTGAAGTTTAATAACCAGCTGCAAATAACCAGATACCTGAACGTAATTTTGTCATTTTATAACAAGTGTCATCTGAGGTTTGAAGTTTAATAACCAGCTGCTAATAACCAGATACCTGAACGCAATTTTGTCATTATATCACAAATGTCATCTGAGGTTTGAAGTTTAATAACTAGCTGCTAATAACCAGATACATGAACGTAATTTTGTCATTATATCACAAGTGTCATCTGAGGTTTGATGTTCAATAACCAGCTGCTAATAACCAGATACCTGAACGGAATTTTGTCAATATATCACAAATGTCATCTGAGGTTTGAAGTTTAATAACTAGCTGCTAATAACCAAAAACATGAACGTAGTTTTGTCATTATATCACAAATGTCATCTGAGGTTTGAAGTTCAATAACCAGCTGCCAATAACCAGATACCTGAACGCAATTTTGTTATTATATCACAAATGTCATCTGAGGTTTGAAGTTTAATAACCAGCTGCTAATAACCAGATACCTGAACGTAATTTTGTCATTATATCACAAGTGTCATCTGAGGTTTGATGTTCAATTACCAGCTGCTAATAACCAGATACATGAACGGAATTTTGTCATTATATCACAAATGTCATCTGAGGTTTGAAGTTTAATAACCAGCTGCTAATAACCAGATACCTGAACGTAATTTTGTCATTTTATCACAAGTGTCATCTCGGAAGTCTGAAGTTTAATAACCAGCTGCTAATAACCAGATACCTGAACGCAATTTTGTCATTATGTCACAAATGTCATCTGAGGTTTGAAGTTTAATAACTAGCTGCTAATAACCAGATACATGAACGTAATTTTGTCATTATATCACAAATGTCATCTGAGGTTTGAAGTTCAATAACCAGCTGCTAATAACCAGATACCTGAACACAATTTTGTCATTTTATCACAAGTGTCATCTGAGGTTTGAAGTTTAATAACCAGCTGCTAATAACCAGATACCTGAACGTAATTTTGTCATTATATTACAAATGTCATCTGAAGTCTGAAGTTTAATAACCAGATACCTGAACGCAATTTTGTCATTATATCACAAATGTCATCTGAGGTTTGAAGTTCAATAACCAGCTGCAAATTACCAGATACCTGAACATAATTTTGTCATTATATAACAAGTGTCATCTCGGAAGTTTGAAGTTTAATAACCACTTGCTTATAACCAGATACATGAACGTAATTTTGTCATTATATCACAAATGTCATCTGAGGTTTGAAGTTCAATAACCAGCTGCCAATAACCAGATACCTGAACGCCATTTTGTCATTATATCAAAAGTGTCATCTCGGAAGTCTGAAGTTTAATAACCAGCTGTCAGTAACCAGATACCTGAACATAAATCGTCATTATATAACAAGTGTCATCTCGGAAATCTGAAGTTTAATAACCACTTGCTAATAACCAGATACATGAACGTAATTTTGTCATTATATCACAAATGTCATCTGAGGTTTGAAGTTTAATAACCAGCTGCTAATAACCAGATACTTGAACGTAATTTTGTCATTTTATCACAAGTGTCATCTGAGGTTTGAAGTTTAATAACCAGCTGCTAATAACCAGATACCTGAACGTAATTTTGTCATTATATCACAAATGTCATCTGAGGTTTAAATTTTAATAACTACCTGCTAATAACCAGATACATGAACGTAATTTTGTCATTATATCACAAATGTCATCTGAGGTTTGAAGTTTAATAACCAGCTGCTAATAACCAGATACCTGAACGTAATTTTGTCATTTTATAACAAGTGTCATCTGAGGTTTGAAGTTTAATAACCAGCTGCTAATAACCAGATACCTGAACGCAATTTTGTCATTATATTACAAATGTCATCTGAGGTTTGAAGTTTAATAACTAGCTGCTAATAACCAGATACATGAACGTAATTTTGTCATTATATCACAAATGTCATCTGAGGTTTGAAGTTCAATAACCAGCTGCTAATAACCAGATACCTGAACGTAATTTTGTCATTTTATCACAAGTGTCATCTGAGGTTTGAAGTTTAATAACCAGCAGCTAATAACCAGATACCTAAACGAAATTTTGTCATTATATCACAAGTGTCATCTCGGAAGTCTGAAGTTTAATAACCAGCTGTCAGTAACCAGATACCTGAACATAATTTCGTCATTATATCACAAGTGTCATCTCGGAAGTCTGAAGTTTAAAAACCAGCTGCTAATAACCAGATACCTGAACGCAATTTTGTCATTATATCACAAATGTCATCTGAGGTTTGAAGTTTAATAACTAGCTGCTAATAACCAAAAACATGAACGTAGTTTTGTCATTATATCACAAATGTCATCTGAGGTTTGAAGTTCAATAACCAGCTGCCAATAACCAGATACCTGAACGCAATTTTGTTATTATATCACAAATGTCATCTGAGGTTTGAAGTTTAATAACCAGCTGCTAATAACCAGATACCTGAACGTAATTTTGTCATTATATCACAAGTGTCATCTGAGGTTTGATGTTCAATTACCAGCTGCTAATAACCAGATACATGAACGGAATTTTGTCATTATATCACAAATGTCATCTGAGGTTTGAAGTTTAATAACCAGCTGCTAATAACCAGATACCTGAACGTAATTTTGTCATTTTATCACAAGTGTCATCTCGGAAGTCTGCAGTTTAATAACCAGCTGCTAATAACCAGATACCTGAACGCAATTTTGTCATTATGTCACAAATGTCATCTGAGGTTTGAAGTTTAATAACTAGCTGCTAATAACCAGATACATGAACGTAATTTTGTCATTATATCACAAATGTCATCTGAGGTTTGAAGTTCAATAACTAGCTGCTAATAACCAGATACTTGAACACAATTTTGTCATTTTATCACAAGTGTCATCTGAGGTTTGAAGTTTAATAACCAGCTGCTAATAACCAGATACCTGAACGTAATTTTGTCATTATATCACAAATGTCATCTGAAGTCTGAAGTTTAATAACCAGATACCTGAACGCAATTTTGTCATTATATCACAAATGTCATCTGAGGTTTGAAGTTCAATAACCAGCTGCAAATTACCAGATACCTGAACATAATTTTGTCATTATATAACAAGTGTCATCTCGGAAGTTTGAAGTTTAATAACCACTTGCTTATAACCAGATACATGAACGTAATTTTGTCATTATATCACAAATGTCATCTGAGGTTTGAAGTTTAATAACCAGCTGCTAATAACCAGATACCTGAACGCAATTTTGTCATTATATCACAAATGTCATCTGAGATTTGAAATTTAATAACTAGCTGCTAATAACCAAATACATGAACGTAATTTTGTCATTATATCACAAATGTCATCTGAGGTTTGAAGTTCAATAACCAGCTGCTAATAACCAGATACCTGAACGCAATTTTGTCATTTTATCACAAATGTCATCTGAGGTTTGAAGTTTAATAATCAGCTGCCAATAACCAGATACATGAACATAATTTTGTCATTATATCACAAATGTCATCTGAGGTTTGAAGTTTAATAACCAGCTGCTAATAACCAGATACCTGAACGTAATTTTGTCATTATATCACAAGTGTCATCTGAGGTTTGATGTTCAATAACCAGCTGCAAATTACCAGATACCTGAACATAATTTTGTCATTATATAACAAGTGTCATCTCGGAAGTTTGAAGTTTAATAACCACTTGCTTATAACCAGATACATGAACGTAATTTTGTCATTATATCACAAATGTCATCTGAGGTTTGAAGTTCAATAACCAGCTGCCAATAACCAGATACCTGAACGCCATTTTGTCATTATATCAAAAGTGTCATCTCGGAAGTCTGAAGTTTAATAACCAGCTGTCAGTAACCAGATACCTGAACATAAATCGTCATTATATAACAAGTGTCATCTCGGAAATCTGAAGTTTAATAACCACTTGCTAATAACCAGATACTTGAACGTAATTTTGTCATTTTATCACAAGTGTCATCTGAGGTTTGAAGTTTAATAACCAGCTGCTAATAACCAGATACCTGAACGTAATTTTGTCATTTTATCACAAGTGTCATCTGAGGTTTGAAGTTTAATAACCAGCTGCTAATAACCAGATACCTGAACGTTATTTTGTCATTATATCACAAATGTCATCTGAGGTTTAAATTTTAATAACTTCCTGCTAATAACCAGATACATGAACGTAATTTTGTCATTATATCACAAATGTCATCTGACGTTTGAAGTTTAATAACCAGCTGCTAATAACCAGATACCTGAACGTAAATTTGTCATTTTATAACAAGTGTCATCTGAGGTTTGAAGTTTAATAACCAGCTGCTAATAACCAGATACCTGAACGCAATTTTGTCATTATATTACAAATGTCATCTGAGGTTTGAAGTTTAATAACTAGCTGCTAATTACCAGATACATGAACGTAATTTTGTCATTATATCACAAATGTCATCTGAGGTTTGAAGTTCAATATCCAGCTGCTAATAACCAGATACCTGAACGCAATTTTGTCATTTTATCACAAATGTCATCTGAGGTTTTAAGTTTAATAATCAGCTGTCAATAACCAGATACATGAACATAATTTTGTCATTATATCACAAATGTCATCTGAGGTTTGAAGTTTAATAACCAGTTGCTAATAACCAGATACCTGAACGTAATTTTGTCATTATATCACAAGTGTCATCTGAGGTTTGAAGTTCAATAACCAGCTGCTAATAACCAGATACCTGAACGGAATTTTGTCAATATATCACAAATGTCATCCGAGGTTTGAAGTTTAATAACCAGCTGCAAATAACCAGATACCTGAACGTAATTTTGTCATTTTATAACAAGTGTCATCTGAGGTTTTAAGTTTAATAACCAGCTGCTTATAACCAGATACCTGAACGCAATTTTGTCATTATATCACAAATGTCATCTGAGGTTTGAAGTTTAATAACTAGCTGCTAATAACCAGATACATTAACGTAATTATGTCATTATATCACAAGTGTCATCTGAGGTTTGAAGATCAATAACCAGCTGCTAATAACCAGATACCCGAACGGAATTTTGTCAATATATCACAAATGTCATCTGAGGTTTGAAGTTTAATAACCAGCTGCTAATAACCAGATACCTGAACGTAATTTTGTCATTTTATCAAAAGTGTCATCTGAGGTTTGAAGTTCAATAACCAGCTGCTAATAACCAGATACCTGAACGGAATTTTGTCAATATATCACAAATGTCATCCGAGGTTTGAAGTTTAATAACCAGCTGCAAATAACCAGATACCTGAACGTAATTTTGTGATTTTATAACAAGTGTCATCTGAGGTTTGAAGTTTAATAACCAGCTGCTAATAACCAGATACCTGAACGCAATTTTGTCATTATATCACAAATGTCATCTGAGGTTTGAAGTTTAATAACTAGCTGCTAATAACCAGATACATGAACGTAATTTTGTCATTATATCACAAGTGTCATCTGAGGTTTGAAGTTCAATAACCAGCTGCTAATAACCAGATACCTGAACGGAATTTTGTCAATATATCACAAATATCATCTGAGGTTTGAAGTTTAATAACCAGCTGCTAATAACCAGATACCTGAACGTAATTTTGTCATTTTATCACAAGTGTCATCTGAGGTTTGAAGTTTAATAACCAGCTGCTAATAACCAGATACCTGAACACAATTTTGTCATTATATCACAAGTGTCATCTCGGAAGTCTGAAGTTTAATAACCAGCTGTCAGTAACCAGATACCTGAACATAATTTCGTCATTATATCACAAGTGTCATCTCGGAAGTCTGAAGTTTAATAACCAGCTGCTAATAACCAGATACCTGAACGCAATTTTGTCATTATATCACAAATGTCATCTGAGGTTTGAAGTTTAATAACTAGCTGCTAATAACCAAAAACATGAACGTAGTTTTGTCATTATATCACAAGTGTCATCTGAGGTTTGAAGTTCAATAACCAGCTGCCAATAACCAGATACCTGAACGCAATTTTGTCATTATATCACAAATGTCATCTGAGGTTTGAATTTTAATAACCAGCTGCTAATAACCAGATACCTGAACGTAATTTTATCATTATATCACAAGTGTCATCTGAGGTTTGATGTTCAATTACCAGCAGCTAATAACCAGATACATGAACGGAATTTTGTCATTATATCACAAATGTCATCTGAGGTTTGAAGTTTAATAACCAGCTGCTAATAACCAGATACCTGAACGTAATTTTGTCATTTTATCACAAGTGTCATCTCGGAAGTCTGAAGTTTAATAACCAGCTGCTAATAACCAGATACCTGAACGCAATTTTGTCATTATGTCACAAATGTCATCTGAGGTTTGAAGTTTAATAACTAGCTGCTAATAACCAGATACATGAACGTAATTTTGTCATTATATCACAAATGTCATCTGAGGTTTGAAGTTCAATAACCAGCTGCTAATAACCAGATACCTGAACACAATTTTGTCATTTTATCACAAGTGTCATCTGAGGTTTGAAGTTTAATAACCAGCTGCTAATAACCAGATACCTGAACGTAATTTTGTCAATATATTACAAATGTCATCTGAAGTCTGAAGTTTAATAACCAGATACCTGAACGCAATTTTGTCATTATATCACAAATGTCATCTGAGGTTTGAAGTTCAATAACCAGCTGCAAATTACCAGATACCTGAACATAATTTTGTCATTATATAACAAGTGTCATCTCGGAAGTTTGAAGTTTAATAACCACTTGCTTATAACCAGATACATTTTGTCATTATATCACAAATGTCATCTGAGGTTTGAAGTTTAATAACCATCTGCTAATAACCAGATACCTGAACGCAATTTTGTCATTATATCACAAATGTCATCTGAGGTTTGAAGTTTAATAACTAGCTGCTAATAACCAAATACATGAACGTAATTTTGTCATTATATCACAAATGTCATCTGAGGTTTGAAGTTCAATAACCAGCTGCTAATAACCAGATAGCTGAACGCAATTTTGTCATTTTATCACAAATGTCATCTGAGGTTTGAAGTTTAAGAATCAGCTGCCAATAACCAGATACATGAACATAATTTTGTCATTATATCACAAATGTCATCTGAGGTTTGAAGTTTAATAACCAGCTGCTAATAACCAGATACCTGAACGTAATTTTGTCATTATATCACAAGTGTCATCTGAGGTTTGATGTTCAATTACCAGCTGCTAATAACCAGATACATGAACGGAATTTTGTCATTATATCACAAATGTCATCTGAGGTTTGAAGTTCAATAACCAGCTGCCAATTACCAGATACCTGAACATAATTTTGTCATTATATCACAAGTGTTATCTCGGAAGTCTGAAGTTTAATAACCAGCTGCTAATAACCAGATACCTGAACGTAATTTTGTCATTTTATCACAAGTGTCATCTCGGAAGTCTGAAGTTTAATAACCAGCTGCTAATAACCAGATACCTGAACGCAATTTTGTCATTATGTCACAAATGTCATCTGAGGTTTGAAGTTTAATAACTAGCTGCTAATAACCAGATACATGAACGTAATTTTGTCATTATATCACAAATGTCATCTGAGGTTTGAAGTTCAATAACCAGCTGCTAATAACCAGATACCTGAACACAATTTTGTCATTTTATCACAAGTGTCATCTGAGGTTTGAAGTTTAATAACCAGCTGCTAATAACCAGATACCTGAACGTAATTTTGTCAATATATTACAAATGTCATCTGAAGTCTGAAGTTTAATAACCAGATACCTGAACGCAATTTTGTCATTATATCACAAATGTCATCTGAGGTTTGAAGTTCAATAACCAGCTGCAAATTACCAGATACCTGAACATAATTTTGTCATTATATAACAAGTGTCATCTCGGAAGTTTGAAGTTTAATAACCACTTGCTTATAACCAGATACATTTTGTCATTATATCACAAATGTCATCTGAGGTTTGAAGTTTAATAACCATCTGCTAATAACCAGATACCTGAACGCAATTTTGTCATTATATCACAAATGTCATCTGAGGTTTGAAGTTTAATAACTAGCTGCTAATAACCAAATACATGAACGTAATTTTGTCATTATATCACAAATGTCATCTGAGGTTTGAAGTTCAATAACCAGCTGCTAATAACCAGATAGCTGAACGCAATTTTGTCATTTTATCACAAATGTCATCTGAGGTTTGAAGTTTAAGAATCAGCTGCCAATAACCAGATACATGAACATAATTTTGTCATTATATCACAAATGTCATCTGAGGTTTGAAGTTTAATAACCAGCTGCTAATAACCAGATACCTGAACGTAATTTTGTCATTATATCACAAGTGTCATCTGAGGTTTGATGTTCAATTACCAGCTGCTAATAACCAGATACATGAACGGAATTTTGTCATTATATCACAAATGTCATCTGAGGTTTGAAGTTCAATAACCAGCTGCCAATTACCAGATACCTGAACATAATTTTGTCATTATATCACAAGTGTTATCTCGGAAGTCTGAAGTTTAATAACCAGCTGCCAATAACCAGATACATGGACGCAATTTTGTCAATATATCACAAGTTTCATCTGAAGTCTGAAGTTTAATAACCAGCTGCTAATAACCAGATACATGAACGCAATTTTGTCATTATAACACAAGTGTCATCTGAAGTCTGAAGTTTAATAACCAGCTGCTAATAACCAGATACATGAACGCCACTTAGCCATTTTTTCACCAATGTAAAGTTTAAAGTCTGAAGTTTAAAAACCAGTTGTCTATTGTCACGAAACTGTCGCCATACTGCCATTTATTCCTGAACGTCATTTTGCCATTATATCACGAGTCGGAGGGATATATTACCAGTTGCCTATAACCACACAACTAAGAACCATTATATCATAGCATCGCCAATGTTATCTTAAATCTGAAGTCGAACAAGAAGTTAACATTAGTACTATAACCACACCAATGGCTGCTTTTTGTCATTAACGTATTTGTTGATGCATTTAGAGTTGAGTAATGATGTTTAACGTCCCAGTCAAGAATATTTCACTTACATCAAGACGTCGCCAGCTATAGGCGAAAGTGCAGAAATTTTGCCTGTGCGTTGCGCTGATGGCATTATACAGCAGGGTTCTTTATCGTGCCACGCCTGACATGACACGGGACCTCGTTTATTTTAAGTTCTCATCCGAAAGAACCGTGACTTTCATTTCGTAATGCCGAGTGCTTGGCGAATGGGTCAGACCCGGTCGGGGTTCGAACCCACGACCTCCCACTTACGGAGCGAGCACTCTACCAACTGAGCTACCGCAGTGGGGTGTTGATGCATTTATACAAGCTCTCTGCACTGTAACCTTTTTACTGGAGTCTGTTGTGTCATCAGTTTTATCAACAGTTTCACAACCAAGTGTCAATTTTATAACACTACAGGGAGTCATTTTGTGATTAATCACCATCATCAGTTAAAGACGGGAGTATTTTAGCCAGCTCTACAAATGTACCATAATCATGCCATTGGGCGCCACTTTGTAAATTTTGTGTCACTAGTGTCATCTAAAATAGGGAATATAATAACCAGCTGTCTACTATATTACTTAAAGATGCATTAAGTTTTCCAAAGAAAAAATTAAAACGGTGCTAATCTAATTAATGGTGTTCCTAATGTTACATTTGGTTCGACGATGAAAGCTCGAATAAATACAGAAATTACAGTAATTACCAAGCGAGATGTAGCATTTGGGATCTAATATTAGAACATGGTTACGTCATCAAAACGGGTCATTTAAACACAACTTTAAAGGCGGTGAAAAACGATAAATTAAACATATAACTTTGTTGAATTTAATTGTCATTTGTGACTTAGTAAGGGATACATAACACCATTTCAAATACATCTGGATATTAATTAAGGACAATTAATGCAATTTGTCATGTTTCACCTTCGATTCATGGGTTTTTCCGTACATCCGTGCGCATGCTCCAAGCTCATAATTACCATCGTTAAACATTGACCAACCGGTCAGAGGATTCCGTTTATTTACAGCTAGAAGAAATGAAATTTTAGAAAATCTCACGGATCGTGGTTTGAGGATATCTATTTTTTAAAAAAATATATTTTAAGAAAATAAAAAATAAAAAAATAAAAAAAAATAAAAAAAATCAGAAAATTAAAAAAATTAATTGTAGGGAGTATTTTCACCAGCTGTCCTCAGCCATATCTTAAGCACAAAATTTGACGTCGTTTTCTGATTTTGTCATGAGTTACATAAAATACAATCGGAAGTATTATAGTCACCTGCCTACAACCGAAGTGTACTTTAACCACACACCAGGCGTTGCTTCCATTTAATCACTGTGTCATCTATTGTCGGTAGTATTTTAACCCACTGTCTACAACATTGCTATAAACACATAATTTGACACCATTTTGACATTACATACAATAAAAAAAACCGGAATGTTATCAAGACGAGCACCAGCACTAAAACCACCAGCTCTTTTTTACAGTAATATAAGCACGGGAGGATGTGAGTTTCATAAAAAATCATGAGTATTAATGCCACTTGTCTACACTAGCGCAACAATCACAGCTTTACATCACTTGTGCCATTAATTGTCGGTAGAATTTTAACCCACTGTCTACAACATTGCTATAAACACATAATTTGACACCATTTTGACATTACATACAATAAAAAAAACCGGAATGTTATCAAGACGAGCACCAGCACTAAAACCACATCACTGGGCATCGTCTTTTATAATGACCGTTGTCATCGAAAGTAGGGAGTATTTAAATCAGCTGTCTACATTACTATAAGCAAAAAAATGGCGCCAGTGTAACAATTTCATTAAAAATCGGGAGTACTGTAACCATGCACATTTTGGTTTCATTTGAACAATTTTAATTTTATTCTATTTTCTCAAATTTGTTACTTTTATATTTTGTATTATAATATTCCTTACTATTTTACCTGATTTTTATTTTCTCTATTTTACGTAATCTTAAGCCGGAATTACTTATTTTCTAAAGGCTAAAGTTAATCCTTATTACGTTAATTTTCGCGTCTTTTCAGTTATTTGATTCACAGATTTTAGCGGTGTGTTTATAGTTGTCATTTATGTTCTTTTCATCAAGATTTATTGTTTAAACATGAAAAAGAAAATATATTTATGTTCTTAATTAAAACAAGTTCTACCCGTCATAATACCTGATTTATTATCCAACCAGAGGGCTCAAACTAATTCCTCAGGGTAGAATTATTTTCTCTAAATTCTAAACCAGGACTTCTCGGATCTCCGGAGTACAGTAAGGTTGTATCGGAATCACCGATCAATCAAATAACAAAAAGCGGAAACACGTACGAATTTGAAGCGGAATCTCGCAAAAGTTTTATTGTTCAATATTTTTTTTATTTTACAAAATTATGTATTGTTTACTAAATTTATCTGAGGAACTACATAAGATTGTGTTATATCATTTTCCAGGAATACAACTATAAGTTTATATTTGTGTCATAGTTTTTATTTATTTAACTTTGAAAAGTAACAACCCGCCCGGTTCACCTTTAAGCTAAAAATCCCCCACGGACGCCGTTGTTTACAGTACTATAGCAATCTGTCTACAAGTGTACTGTAAATAAATCACTGGACGCCTTTTTGCCATTAAGTCGCAAGTTGGGAACTAGTATTTTTACCACCTTTCTACAATATAGTGTTATAAATACATGTTAAGGTGCCATTTTGGAATTATATCAACTAAAAATTATATCTTATAGTTAATTCTATTACCCCATCACTGGTTGATGTTTTGCCATCATATTACTAGAGTAATCTTAAGATTGATTGATTTAATGGGGTTTTACCTCCCAGTCAAGAACATTTCGCTTATATTGAGACGTGAGTAATCTAAAGAGAAGTCTTCATCAGAAAAAAAAAACATCATCGACCATTTAACCATTATATCTCCAGCGTCGTAAAAGTGGGGAGTAAATTAGCTGTCTGCAATAGTGCTTCACCGTCCACATCACTTATCGAAATTTTGCAGTTTTATTAACATTATCCTCATTTGGAAGTTTCATAAACAGCTTTTTAAAAAACGCTTTACTCAAACCAATAGTCGCTAGTATGTGGTTTGGTGTGGTTATAATACTATTGTAAACATTTTACATAAAACTTTAGACTGTAGACGGCACAAAGATATAATGGCACATTTTACATAAAACTTTAGACTGTAAACGGCACAAAGATATAATGGCAATGGGTAAATTTTGCCATTATATATCATCAATTTCATATAGAAGTTTAAAGGATTTTCTAAACACTTGTCTCCAGAACTCCTACAAGAACACTTCAGGGTGCCATCAT
The DNA here is from genome assembly GCA_029721355.1 of Tegillarca granosa. NCBI lineage: Eukaryota > Metazoa > Mollusca > Bivalvia > Arcoida > Arcidae > Tegillarca > Tegillarca granosa. Next base: position 6,825,906 of record CM056601.1, on the reverse strand, counting down.
ATCACCAGTGTCATCTACAGTTGTAGGGGTATTGTAACCAACAACCAAAAGTACTGCAAGAATACTGATGGGCACCAATATATTACCAGTGTCATATACAGTTGTAGGGGTATTGTAACCAACAACCAAAAGTACTGCAAGAATACTGATGGGCACCAATATATTACCAGTGTCATCTACAGTTGTAGGGGTATTGTAACCAACAACCAAAAGTACTGCAAGAATACTGATGGGCACCAATATATTACCAGTGTCATCTACAGTTGTAGGGGTATTGTAGCCAACAACTAAAAGTACTGCAAGAATACTGATGGGCACCAATATATTACCAGTATCATCTACAGTTGTAGGGGTATTGTAACCAACAACCAAAAGTACTGCAAGAATACTGATGGGCACCAATATATTACCAGTGTCATCTACAGTTGTAGGGGTATTGTAACCAACAACCAAAAGTACTGCAAGAATACTGATGGGCACCAATATATTACCAGTGTCATCTACAGTTGTAGGGGTATTGTAACCAACAACCAAAAGTACTGCAAGAATACTGATGGGCACCAATATATTACCAGTGTCATATACAGTTGTAGGGGTATTGTAATCAGCTGTCTATAAAAGTGGTGCAAGGTACACCTATAGGCAGAATTATATCACCAGTGTCATATGAAGTTTTGAATAATGTTCCAAACTGCTTACAATAGTACTGCAAGAACACCTGTGGGCACCATTATATCACCAGTGTCATCCAAAGTTGTGAATACTGTAATCAACTGTTTACAAAAGTACTGCAAGAATGCCTATTATCAGCGTCATCTGAAAATATATATCTAGTTCTTTTCTCAAGGTTTGTAACCATTTAATTCTCTTGTGCCATTACTAGTGTCAAAGTAACCAGCTGTCAACAAAAACACTGAGTTTATCTACTTCATCCCACTGTTCCAATACAAATATAAAATGCTTGTGATACATAGACTGTATCAAAATGAAAAAATTCTTTAACTTCAGAATCCATTTTTGAGCTTTGTAGAAAATTTACATTCAAAACAATCCATCATTTATTTGAATTTTATAATTTTCTGGCAGTGTTTAACATACCAATCAATTTTTTTGACTTGGTGCGTGTATCTATTATATTACATACAAAAGATTGATTCAGTATGTTTTGATTTCCAATCAAGATTCTTACATACAAATCATGGTGGTTGGGAGTTCTGGTTCATTGGATGGTGGAGAATAGAAAATCCTAGAAAAACCACCAACATTCATAAAGCAAAATGACAATTTTTTCCATATTGCAAGATCTGCTCGAGTTGAATTTGGTCTCAGCAATGAGACATATGGTTCATAATATGACATTATGGTTCATAAGCCAGCTCTTGCACTGGACCACTTCACCACAAAGGCCTCTAAATGCAAAAGAAAATTTCATGCTCAACACAACCACAATTTACATGTATCACCCATTTTACTAAGTGTTAGCAGATTTCTTTAAATGTGTCTGTCATGCATACAGATGTTTTTATGTTAACATTACTGACAATTTTTAAGATTTCATAGTGCCTGACTAGATGAACATCTTCAATTAAACAAAAGATGGTAAGTTATTTCCCTTGTATCTTAGCTTTAATCTTGACTTAATAGAAATAACCTTCTTAAGCTCTTGACACACCTTGTTGGAAAGCATTAACAGACTGTTGGAAGCATTAACAGATGTTGAAGGAAACATGGTTTTATAATATATTTGTCTTCTTCCTCACAGGGCAAATGTCCTACTTTAGTCAAGTCTGTTCAGTCCGGTGGAGAGTTTTGTGCAGTACATTGTACTCGAAAGACAAAATGGACACTGAACAAAGATGCTCATTTCATGCTCTGAAAGGCAATTTTTTTTTTTTTTTTTTTTTTTTTTTTTGTACATCTCCTCTGCAGTTTTCATCCTCTATTATCCCCTATACCCAATTTGACATAGTAATTGTTTGCAGATTAGTAGTTTACAACTTTGTAAAAAGCATTCATTTCAGGCCCAAAACATATAACATTAAATGGAAGTAATTTCTTTATTACAAACCATGCTCCAACAATACACACTACAAGAGACATGTGGCTTGTATTTACAGTACAAAGATTTGTTCAGTAAAGATTGTAAGGAGGGTTTCTATAATTTGACAAAATAACCTACATTTTAACTGGACACTTGACCTATATCTAGATCTGACAGTACATGTACTTGTTCTATTAAGTTTGGTAAAGACTGGAAAAAAAATTCACAATATATCAGGTTTTTGAAAGCTCAATGAAGACTTATTAAATTATATGAACCTCAACATGACATGTATACAAAGAAATTAGCTTCTGATAGAGAGTATAGAACACAATGATGAGAAGTCTGATGAGCAAAGTTGAGCAAAACATTTAGCCTGAAAATTGTTCACAAGGTTTACAACTATTTTGATCCAGTAACCTACCAGTAATTTTTTTTTACCAAACCTACTTGTAATCTACATATGGACTTGACCTAGCCTTTGTCAAAAATATCATTCTAAGCAAGACTGACATAAATTGGACTAAAGATTGTCTATAGAATAATAAAGCTATTCTGTGGTTTGAATACCGGTAGTGATCTTTATTTGACACGGTTTATTTTTTTTCTTATTTTTTTTTAACAGACAACATGATGTTATGATGTTATGAACTTCTGAAAAAGAAGAAAAAAGGCATTTTGATTGTTATCAAATAATTTATTTTATTTTATTATTATTTGATCCTTTTTAACCTGATCAGGTTTATGTGACTTAGTGAAATACATTTTTATTAAACATGAACATGCTTTTGTCAAGAGAATTTTTTCGAGCCAACTTGGTGAACACTTAGTTGTCTTTCATGTAAAACAATGAAATCTTCAATGATGCATGCCAGCATTAAGGATTGTGTGGAACAATTTAAGATAAATTTTAATGTCTTGTTTTATATACATGTATAAATAAACTTTTCTTCGAGAGGGAAAAATACTCCAAATCCCGAAATTCTAACAAAATACCGTCGCATTTTGACCTTTAAAAAATTCTTTGTTCATGACACACACATCAAACACTATGGAAACATTACTCTTTAAATAAAATAGCCATAAAATAAACCTATGCAGAAAGGTTGTTACATAAAATAACTCTCAACTAGTAAAGACATGATTTTCAAACAATGTCCAAGGAGTTGACTTTTCAGATATAATCCTGGTTCAATACCATGCCATCCTTTGACCATGATGATTAGGCCAAAAATAAAATTAGATTTGTTTGCAGTTGACTGCCAGACCCACTTGAAATGCCCCTACCCAAAAAATTTTATTGTCATCAATTGCAACTTTTCTTTTATTTTTATACAACATAAGAAACAGTATTAAAAGGGCAATGACCCTGGCAAGCCAGACAACCTGTAAGCAGATTTATAAGGAAGTAAGGAAATTCAGCTGTGTTTCTCCAAGTAGAAAACATGAGGAACAAAGAAGACTTCTGGTAGCCAAAAAATGTATAATCTGTCACAAAACAGTTATATGAGACCAATTTAAACTTTTCAAAAGTGTAACAGATCAAGTTTTCAAAAAAAAAAAATTTTTTTCCTACGTACCTACCCACATGTGGATAGCACTGGGTAGGAAAACAGCAAACGAAGAAAATTTTTTAAGTTAGGCCTTATTACTTTTATTTGTGTTTATTTCCATGAAAGACGAGGAAAAAAATGTAGACAGATAAAGAAACATGGACAGACAAGACGTAGTGATTTCTGTATACCTGCCTTTAATCCAGTTTGTGAGGGGCATAAAAAGGGTAACATATAATACTCTTAAGAATGCAAGTAAATAAGACAAGAGTTACAAGGAATATTCAACATTCATAGATAAGATACTTTGATATAAGTCAATGGACAATTTAAAATTTTGGCAAAAGGTTCTTTATACGTAGATTGAACATTGTATACATGTATTTATTCTCCTAATTGGACCAGTTTAAAAAGAGGTAAATAGCGTAACTGTGAAAAACTGTTTGTCAGATATGTCAGATTTATATGACTTGTCTGCTGAATGAATCAATTTATGTTTGGACAATATACTTGATCGACTAAATGTTTTATTACATATATTACAAATATAAGGACGGTTTCCCGTATGGACCAGTTTATGCTGCGACAAAGTGCTGGACTGCGAAAAATATTTATCACAAATATCACACTGATATCGCTTTTCTTTTGTATGAATAACTTTATGTCTTGTCAAACTATCAGACCGTGAAAACCTTTCATTACAAACTTCACATTTAAATTGTTTCAATTCTAAATGTACTAATTTATGTTTCGACAAAGTACTTCTGAGCTTGAACCTTTTACCGCATTCTTCACATGGATACCGGCGATCCCCGGAATGTACTAATTTATGATGAGACAAGGTACTTGACTGAGTGAAACATTTATTACAGATTTCACATTTATATGGCTGGTCCCCAGAATGGATTAGTTTATGTTGAGCCAACGTACTTGATTTAGAAAAACATTTTTCACATACATCACATTTATATGATCTAGGCTGATCCCCTGTGTGAACCAGCTTATGATTTGTCAGCGTGGTTGGTCGCTTAAACTTTTTATCACATAGATCACATCTGTAGTGTTTTTGTCTAGCTGGCTGTATCAATCCATGTATTGTGACACTTGTCTCAGAAACAGGTAGATTTGTTTTTTCTTCCTCTGTGTCGTTAGACATCTTGATTGAAGTACCGTAGACGATCAAGATACAGGTTATTACAAATTTTCTATAGCTTACAACATTTCATAATGGAGAAATTTAAAGTCTGAAATAAAAAAAGAAGCAAATTAAATTTAACAACATAATAATCATATTTGCAAAAAAAAAAAAAAAAAAAAAGTGAGCGAGACTTAATTTGGGGGCATATCCGACCCTTGGAAGTGGCCAACCATCAGGTTGGAGGTTGGTCCCAGGGTGGAACCTGAAGGGAGGAATGTAGCTGACAGGGCTTGATAGGTGGTGGGGTAGCTCAATCGATGGAGCGTCCCGCTAGTATTGGAAAGGACCCGGGTTTGAGTCCAGGTTTGGTTGCTGCATTTTTTCCCTTTCCTGCTTGATAGATGGCCGAGTAGCTCAGTCAGTCGAGCATCCCGCTAGTATTGGGAAGGACCCGGGTTCGAGTCCAGTTTGGTCGCTGCATTTTTCCCTTTCCTGTTACAAATATAAGCCGTAATACAACTGTTCCTTAAAATGTTTGAAAAAGTACGTGTTTCAAAATTCTGATATTGTTTTTCCTTACTAAATTTTCGATACAAAAAAAATTTCCCTAAATTTTAGGAGTGAACCGTCCTAGACTGTAGGGGCGAGTCATTTTTTTTTCGGAATTTTGTTAAAAATAGATTTCAGGCAAAGTTATCGATAGATAAATGAACTTGTATCAACCTCGCTTGTAATAAAAACACAAACAAATAATGATTAAAACAAAAATACAAAAATCCTGACACCAAGCCCCTTTGCCGTGGTACAACTTACAGTCTATCTAATTAATGTAGTGGTCCACTGTTTCGTATTTATAAAATTATTTTAAATTTAGATGCAAGGGATGATGATTATTATCACTCTATGATAAAATGTAATTCAACTGGTTATATGATATTGTTTACTGGATTTTAAAGAAAGTGAATTATAGATTTTAAATTGAAAATCAGAATCGTATAGCAGTATTTCACTTCCGGTTAGAAACCACAGTACAAACTTTACACAATACTTGGAAGTATTTTCTTTTTCCTTTGATATTGAGTTCGTTGGTCATGTCAGCGAGTGGACAAAAACCGTCGGAATCTAAAAAGCAAAAACAAACGACCATGGGGAATTTTATGTCATCAGACAGTGTATGTTATATTTGTATAAATGTATTACATTAGGATGTTTGTTGACAAAGTGAAAGTAGAATAATATGGGTATAATGTTTTATGTTGGCAAAGTGTCCTGATTTTATATACTGCTATACAACCAAACACAATTAGAAGTTATTTTTAAAAAGACCAATTTGTTCTGTATATATAATGTGCATGTAATAGGCTAGGCCGAGATTGCTCTGCCGTCGAATAAATTTTAATATTTGGATATTAATTGTCAATTCGACGGCCGTCGAATTGACAATATATCCAAATATTAAAATTTATTCGACGGCAGAGCAATCTCGGCCTAGTAATAGGCAAAGCATATTTACTAATATTGATGTATACAGTGTTTTCTCCAGCTTATTAAAACAGGGGGTCATTGATGACCTCCTTACATGAAAAGAAGGGGTCATTTTTCAAAATGAAGGGGTCATGAAATTTTTGGAATAAAAATTACTTTTTTGATGTTTTACAATAAAGGTAATATTTTGTTTGTTATTAGAGGATCTGTACTAATCTGTCTATCTATGTTTAAGTGTTTTATTCCAGATGCTACTTATATCTGTAATATTTGAAACCGTAAAATTGAGACAGTATCCCAAAACAGAAATAACTGAATGTTCTACCATCAGTCCAAGTCAACAGACCACTGTCATTCATTATTATTATCCATCCCTTTCGATATGCCTGTTTTACATATGATTTTATTATTTTCATAAATCATCAAAGGATATTTGTTTAACCAAATTTTATTAAAATCTCGATTTACGTTGACTGTGAGTCGTCGGCAAGTAAGTTGCTACTAGATGCCGTCTGGTCATGTTCAGATCTCCGTGCAAGACTTTGACACAAGTCGTTTAAAAACGCTGTTAAACAAGATTGTTTCAACTTTTCTTTTATTCCCGGTGGAAAGAACGCTTATAATGACTATATAATTTAAGCATTCAATACAAACATTTCAAAAATTAAGAATATAGACAGGTTCCTATATTAATAATTAGCTCCCTGTAATATGGTACGATAGTTATGGGGTACAACAATATAGAATTTCCACTCAGTACTTTCATTTTTAGTCCCGTTACCTTTTATAATTTACAGTAGCTGATTTCAATCTATATAAAAATGGTTGCGTCAAAAATAATGCAACAGCAAAACCAAGTTGCACCATTCATAAAAAAATTGCGTCTAAAACGCAAGAAACGCACTTTGGAGAAAACACTGTATAGGAACATAATTAAACCACAATTGAAAGATAGTGTTTCAAACATAACACTTTTTTATTTATCCATGCTTTATGACATGTGACGTAAATGTCAGTGTGTAGGTGACATAAAATGACAGTAAAACTTCCTGATTTCAGAGTTGTTGTCATGTAACTATCTATCATTTTATGGTAATTGTAGGGGGGGCTGAGCTAGCTGTGATGTTGTTGTGTTGTATATACTAGATATAATAGAGTGATTTACTGCCAGACTTTATTGTCCTGATCTTTTAGCCTTGTGGTTAAGTGCTCGTTTATCACCTTAAAGGGCCAGATTCAATCCTCAGCTGGGGCACTTGATGAAAATGTGTTTTTTTCCAGATGTTTCCACTCTCCTGTTACAGTTAATCAACTGGTAATGACAGGCGTTTATCATATGGTACTGAAATCTACAACAACTTAGATGAGTTATCATATGTTCTCATTTGTCCTCATTATATGTTACTTATAGAAAGGTTTTGGTCAAAATGATTTATGTGTGTTAGTATTCTATTAGTATTTTACAACATTCGTCACAGAAACATCTAGATTTGCAATCAGTTGTGGCATTTATTTACAATAAATGGTACAGTTTCCACACTTTTATCTTAATTTGTTACAGTGTTAGAAGAAATCGGTGACATAAAATTTTTGGTAAATTCAACAGTTTATATATTTTGTCTTTATGTAAATCAAATGAAATAAAGTAAGAATGCTTCAAGAAATATAAAAGAAAATTGATACAATGAAACAAAATTCTGTGATAGTTTTTTGTTTCCAGACTGAATATTCTCATTTCTTTATTATAAAAATGATTAAGAAATGGGAATTGCAAACTAGTATTGTACCAATTACTGGTAAGTTGTTTGAGTATGTCATAACCAATGAAAAATCATCAGCTTCCGTAGTCAAGTGACATACATGTTTCTGATATCTTCCTTGTAAATGGTGATAATTTCAACTAGAATTTTCCCTTGAGAGCAAAATACTCCTTGCCTTTAAAATATCTTACACTTTTACAACTAAACTAAGATTGCATTAAAACCTTGACCTTTGACCAACACACCTTTATATATATATATAGAGAGAGAGAGAGAGAGAGAGAGAGGAGAGAGAGAGAGAGAGAGAGAGAGAGAGAGAGAGAGAGAGAGAGAGAGAGAGAGAATATGGGTGTGGGTGGGTGTGCATGCGTGCAAGCGAATATGTGTTCTCATGTGGATCCTTGTGTGTCAATGCAATTTAGGTGCTTTAGCTACATAAATAGTTGTAAGATTGTAATTTGAAAAAAAAATATGCAGTTATTTAAAGGAAGAAATCTCTACACCAATAGAATATATGAGACATTAGGAGATTTTGATAATGGATTAATTGGAAGATGAGAAATGTGAGTTAATACGCTGGAGACAACAGAGCTGATCCATCATGGAAAACAATGCATCAGTAGTTACCTCCCCTTGCTGGAATTGTACAACATCAACATTATTCCAAGAGATATTCTATCATATGTTTTTCTGTAGTTCTTTTAATCTGATATATAAATATATGTATATTTTAGTACATGTATAAGTAAACCAATTAGCTTTCTACCATTACAGTTATTGTCAGAATATATTTTTTTACTTGTAGGGAACGAAGAAAAGTAGTCATCACAATTGGAATTATTCCTCCAAATTTACAGAGACATTCTTTGTCAATGCCAGTAAGAGAGACACAGATCAATATAGAAAAGGTTACCCTGTAAGTATAATAATTTGTCGGAATATCAACATTCATTGGGATTTTTAGTGTTAGGGGCTCAGCATCATAAAAGATATAAATAATTATAATTAGAAGTATAGAATTATAAGAAGTATAGAGTCTGTTATAAATATATTCATGCCTAGTCTAGGGGCCTTGGCAAAAATTAATAGTCATGGGCTATTGAGCTACTTGATTTGTGTTTGTCTTGCTGTAGTGACTTATATTGTATCTATTCATAACTACACGCTCCAGTATCCCTTTCACAACTGGTGTTAGCGCTTGATACATGTGCCAGGCTACTTACCTATAGTATTGCAGTGTTAGAAATAAGGAATGATTATTCAAACTTGGACATGAGGATCCCCAGACCAAATCTTGAAAAAAACTTACCTGGTAAACAAATTGTTATTTTATAAGGTTTCCTGAATTGAATGCCAATGAAGATGTAAGAAAAAACATATGTTGAATGTTCTGTTTTATTGTGATCATAGATAAGTAATGAACCCATTTACAGCTCAAAGCAATTCATGATTTCATTTAAGTCTAAATTCTACAACTTAATCTATTTACTATTATCTGATGACATCTCATTATCATATTTTTGTCTTGATTTTAGAGAAATACATCACAGATGTTAAATTGGGTTTAAATTTTGCTATAATAATTTTTTGGGGTTTAGTAAATACTTAAAAAATTAATTTCAACATCTTTAATTTCAAGGCCAAAATGGAATTTATTTTCACAAAACACAATGTCAGTAAATTTAAAAAATAAATCTTTGAAATAAAAAACTACTATGAAGTTTTAAGTTTACCACTATTAATGATTCTATAGTTTTTATAACTACCGTAGTATGTGATTTAAAAAGCAAACTTGTTTTAATATCTCTTTCAGAGTAGGACAAATTTTGAAAAAAAAATTCTGTTTTATTTCCAGGGTAAAAAAGATGATCTAAAACTAAAGGATAATTTATTATTCTACACCAATGAGGTGGCCTCTTATCCAGATGGTAAGTTATTCTTCACCTAATCACATTGCCACTTTGCTAATCTTATGAGTGGTTTTACACCAATGAATTGGCTTATTTTGATGATAGGTTGATCTACACCAATGAAATAGCTTCTTATCTTGATTGTAAAATATTATTATCCAGTCAGATTACCTCTTATTGTTATACCAATAATATATTTTCTTATCAAGGATAAGTAATTCATTCTGATATTTGCCAAAAATTTAGTGAACTTGACACCTGTTATCCCTGTATAATGTTAATTATGATTTCAGTTAATTGAATTTGTCAAGGGTATTCAGAAAAGTTAAACCTTGATTTGAAAAGCTTTTTATAAGTATTTAAAAATATTTTATTCCAAAAAAATGACATGGGAAAACTAAACCATATCACTTGGTAAAATTTTGTTAATGTATTTAATGCCTATTCATAGGCTAAAGATTAAGCAGACAATCTGTCATTACATTGTGTTCATGTTTATTGTGTTTTGTATTGCTTTTATGTTTTTAATTTGAAACCATTTCTTAACAATTGATATAGCTATGTCCATGTTCATGTTCATGTTGTTCAGCTACATGACCATTATAGTGGGCCAAACTTAGTGACCATAACAACATGAGAAGGTGACCACCATGTAGAAGTGTTTTAAATGCTAAAATTACATGTTACAAAGAGATATGTTATGTAACAGGAAAGGGAAAAAATGCAGTGGCAAAATCGTGACTCGAAACCCGGGACCTTCCCAATACTAATGGTCCCCCACATTCCATTCTGGCTTTTTGTGATTCAACTAGTTTGAAGTGAAACTACCAGGTTTTACCCTCGGACCATCCTGTTGGTCAGCCTGTTCTCATGGTCAGACGGGCTCCAAGATGTAATAGGAAAGGGAAAAAAAGCAGTGGCCAAACCAGGACTGGAACCTTGGACCTTCCCAATATTAGTGGGACGCTCTACTGACTCGGCTACCTGGCCACCTATCAAGCCCACTGCACCACAGTTATAGACAGGTAACCATTAACACAATTAAAACTACACACATTTTTTCGTTCCATTTTAAGATTAATTTTGTTTTTGTTACAGGTGACTTCATAGACATAATACATTCGGAATGGTTTGGAGATTACCGTCGGCTAGAAGCACATCATGGTTATATTCAATGGTAAATTTATTAACATACTTTTAAAAGTCTTTAATTCTGAAACATTAATGGTAGTAAACATTCCAATTTTCAAAAAGTGTTAGTGGAAAAAAGATTTTCCAAGTGTTTGGTAGCTATTAGTTACATATGGTTTTTAGAGGTAGCTAGTTGACTGCATTAATAAATTTCCACTCTGTGAAATATTTAAAATAATTAACTTTATCCTACCATGTCTATTTTAAATGAAAAAAAATTATATTTAATGTCATCATTTTCTGTCTGTAAATTAGTTTAAAGAAACTTAATTCTTAAAAGTTTAGTCTTGTGAATATTTCTGATCATAACATGCCTGAAATGATCAGATTCTAGTTTTTATCTTTCTTCCTTTCTTTTATTTATAAATTTATTTTATTCATTTATTTATTTATTTATTTATTTATATTTTTTTTGAGAATTGAGTACAGATAATTGTACCTTCCTATAAATTTTTACCTGTTTCAGGATATTTCCAATAAGAGAATCAGGGATGAATTGGCATGCACAGGAATTACAGCTACATGAAGCAAAGGTAATGTAAATGTGTCAGTTACTTAAATACCCCGGTAATTGTGGCTCAATTTTTCAGCATATGATTCAGTTGCTATGGCAACATATATTATTTTGATTTTTATAGATTATTAATTTTTCTTACAAGGAGCAGAAATTTTAAATAAAATGAAAATATTTTTAGATAGAAGGAATCCTACACATGTACATAGGAAGTAGCAATTTTTCTTTAGGCCCATTGCCTGTCCCAAGTCAGCGGTTTGTTATCAGTGGTCACTGTTGTTACTTACATATTTTATTTCTTATTCTGTTTCTTTGTTGTGGTATTTCTTATTAGGTTTTTATGGTTGTTGCAATATTAATAATTCACCTCTCATTGTCTTTTTCCTCATGATGCATCTAGGCAATACAAGCAGATCCAAAGGCCAAAGCCAGAGTGTTGAAGTCATACAAAATGATGTTAGATTTTTATGGTATGAAGCTTGAGGATGAAGAAACTGGTCAAATTGTCAGGGGTGATAATTATAAAGAAAGGTTTGCACACCTCAATAGGTGAGTAAATTTGTTAACTAATGTAATAATATAAATACAGTTATGTCTATATAAATACCGGTATTCAAGTTTTTATTAAAAATAAATTATTCCTTTGAAATATTTGACAGAGAAGTTTGTAAAATGTTATGTTTTGAAAAATTATAAATTGAGTTGAACAGGAATCAGTTTTTTTAAGACAAGTACTATTTTTTCTCAACATGATTCTGGAAGTTGTGACAATACAGTATATAGTCAATATGTATTACAGTGCTGTTAAGTAATTCTGCAATAAACATGTATTGCAGTTCAGTTTTTCACGCCTGTCAATATTATTAATTAAGGGGGTGTCAATTAATAATTTGGTTTCCATGCATTTAAAGACAAAGAGTTTGTTCAATTGATCTCAAAATTTTGCATGAAAAGGCAAATCAGGTTACCAGGTCAAAGGTTAAGATCAAAGTTGCTATGGATAAAAATTTGATTTCTGTACATTTAAAGACACGCCATTTATCAGATTGATCTCAATTAAACTTGGTCAATTTATTCCATGTGATGAGACATTGCACTTGATAACAAATTAGGCACTAGATCTGGAAAACAAATTTGGTCACTAGGTCAAGGTCACACTTGCTATAAATAAAATTCAGTTTCAATGAATTAAAGACCCACCATTTGTTTGGTTGTTCTAAAACTTAGTGTACTTATTCCTTGTGACAAGACACCACATTGGATTACAAACCAAGTCACTTCATCCAATGTGATGACTTGGTCAAAGGTTAAGTTCAGTTTTGCTATAAATAGAAATTTTATTTACAAGATTCATCTCAAACATGGTCAGCTTATTCCCTGTGAGGAGATGCATGTGATAACAAATCAGGTCACTAAGTCAAAGGTCAAGGTCACAGTTACTATTATGTTATGGTGCTGTCTGTCTGTATAATTTTATAATGTTGTCCTTCCATTTTCTGTGGTAATATCTCAGACAAGTTCATGATAGGCATTTATTGCCCTGTCTAGACTAGTTCATGATAGGCATTTATTGCCCTGTCTGATGTTGCTCTTGTTGGCATTTTGTTACACCTCTAGCTAGTCAAAAAATTTCTGCCATAAGGAGTTTTTTCACACCAGAACATGATTGCAAATTTATTGTAAATTGGTTATCAAAAGACAATTTCAGAAGATTATTTTCATTGAACACAAGTGCATGGAATCAGTATTAATTAACTCCTGACATTGATATCAGTAAAACAAATTGGAATCATCTGAGATTATTAAAATGTATCTTTTAGAGAGTGGAGTGGAGTAATGGTGTTTTACACCTTAGTCAAGATTCTTTCACTTTTTTCGAGGCGGTCAGTTCTAGGATGATGGAGGAAACTGGAGTGTCCGAGAAAAAAAAAAAAACACTGACCTTTGGCAAGCGAACTGACGAACTTTGTCACACTTGGATCAGGCCCGAGTGGGATTTGAACTCAGACAGTGAGAGACACTGTGATCTGTAAGCACTCACTTAGATCACTTGGTCACCGAGGCCCCTTATCTTTTAGTGAAGGTTTATGCATCTTGAATGTCTCTATTTGCACTGTATTTATTGACATCTTTCAATTCCATTTTTGTCCAAAAAACATTTGGTCATTTTTGATGAAATGTTAAGACATCAATTAAAACAACACTTCTGTAAACTCTAGTTTGTTCTACCATACCTGAGTATTGATACAAGTTAATTACTATTGAATAAAACGTTTGACTCTCTTCATTGTTTAGAAGAATAGTATTAAGAAGTTGCTTCCCTTTGCACATATATCAAAACACTGTGCATTATATATCTTGTAAACAAAAGTAGTTAATTTATTTGATTAAAAATTTCATTTTCTGTTTGAAAACACTTGATATGTCTCACCTGATACACAGTGATATACGCCTACACACTGATTGAAAATGATTTTTAAGATTAAATAAAACTTAAGATAAAATATTGACAGGTTATTTAACAAGTTGTTCCTGTATTAAGTCTGAAATATGAAAATAAAACACTTGTAGTTTATTGACATGGTTACTTTTTTCTACAGAATGGAATTGCTATATGATGATATACATTAAACAACAGACCCTGCCCTCTTTGGAAGATCTTTTATCTTTTAATTTATTTATATTTACAACTCCAGATAAGAGAATGGAATTATTTCATGATTTTTTCACATTTTATTAGACTTTTAAACTTTTTCTGTAAAAAAAAATTCTTTAGGAATCTTATAAATGGAGTGTCCAGTGTGATGTGACTGTATGTGAAATCAAACTCTTACAGGTTTCAGCAAAAAACCTTAAAACTTCACCATTTTTTCAATATGCAAGAAAAAAAATCATATGTCTTTATGGAATTGTTTCAGGAATTTTATTTCAGGATTTTGCAACTTTTTTATCCATCTTTTTACTTTATAATTCAACTTCTATGGTTTTCAACCAAGAACCAAGCACACCTGAAACTTCACTGGAATGTTTTATTATATAATGCAAGTTTGCACTTCACTTTCTGAAATTAATTAAGAACTATTTTTAAAACACTTTACAGCATTTTATTAATCCAAATATGAGTCTTTGATCTTTCATGCTAACAAGATGAACTTTCCAAGTAACATTGGGTTACCTCCCTTTGTACATTATCCAGCCAAATTAACAGCCTGTGACTGAGGCGTTGTCATAAGTAAGTTAAAATGATTAATGTTTTTGATGAAATATTTTATTTACTTTTGAAGAACACTCAATATGTCTCAGTTGAATTAAATTGGACATTGATATACATCTTTACGCCTACGCACTGATTGAAAATTAAATAAAACTTAAGATAAAATATTGACAGGTTATTTAACAGGTTGTTCCTGTATTAAGTCTGAAATATTAAAATAAAACACTTGTAGTTTATTGACATGGTTACTTTTTCTACAGAATGGAATTGCTATATGATGATATACAGGAGTAACTGTGTAAACACAATTATATTGTGTTTGAAAATTGGATGCATTTTTTGCAAAATGACAGGATAAACTGTCTTTTTTAATAAATGCTGACCACTTGTCAACTTGAACAAAAATGTTTAAGATACAACTTTGTCTGTGCCTGGAATCCTACTTTATTTCTTTACAATATCAATTTTAGCCACATGTCATATTCAAAACATTTCCATTTTATTTTAATAGAATCTTTGTTCCACTGTTTTCATTTTAAGATACATGTACTCACTTTACTGAAAAATCAAATACATGGTTTATGTTGTTGAACTTGTATGTGTTAAAGTGTGAACATAAAAAAAAGATACTTTAAATTCTATTCTTTTTCCCCCTTGTATTCAATGTTCATGATTCCATGAAAAAAATACCATTATTTAGGAAGATTAATCGGTAGTTTGTGAAATTTCTTTTTAAAATGGAGTAAAGTGGGCATGGATTAATAATGTTTTATGCCCCAGTCAAAATTTTTTTCATTTATTTCGAGGCATTCAGTTATGGGATGGTAGGAGGAAACAGGAGTTCCCAGAGAAAACCACAGATCTTTGGCAAGCGAACTGACAAACTTTCTCACATTAGGATAAGTTCCAAGTGGGATTTGAAACCAGGCAGTGAGTCGGGCACTGTGATCCATAAGCATGCACTTTAGACCACTTGGCTATTGAGGGTTACTTTTAAAGAACAAGGGTAAGTTTGTAAAAATATACCATTTCAAGACTTGAAAATTTGTGGGTTAGTTAACGTATTCAGGAAAATAAGAAAATTGTGACACAATTTTACATTGCACCAACAGACCCTAGTTTCACAATCATTTTTAGCTAAGATTTTCCTTAATTTTGGATCTGTTCCGAGTGGGGTTCGAACCCAGTTGATGAGAGGATCACAGCGCCTCTCATCACCTGGGTTCAAATCCCACTCAAGACAGATCCAAGTGTGAGAAAGTTTTTCAGTTCACTTGCAAAAGGTCAGTGGTTTTTTTTCTCCGGGAACTCTGGTTTCCTCCACCATCCCAGAACTGACCGCCTCGAAATAAGTGACAAAATCTTGACTGGGGCATAAAACACCATTACTCCACTCCACTCCACTCCTTAATTTCCAGAGTTTGGCAAAATTTCTTATTGATTTCAAATAAACACATTGACAAAACTAAATGCAGATGTTATAAGCCAGAGCTGGCCCCAGTTTCACAATCATTCACTCAATTGAGTGTACACTCAACTCAAATATTCCCATTTTTCCCTCATCAATATTGAAAAAAAATTAAGTTTTATGAAAAAATGTTTGGTTTGGTTAAACAAACCTATACCAAACAATTTAAATATAACATAAAGATATTTAATTTTAACTGTGTAATGTCTTAGAAATTGACATTAAAATATTTCCAAATTTGAGTTGAGTTTACACTCAATTGAGTAAATAATTGTGAAACTGGGGCCAGATCATTAAAATTGTACTTGAAAATCATGAATATCTTAACTATTAACAAAAATATTGAGATTATAAAATTTCTAGATTTAATTTTAAGAAATTTTAGTTAAGAAATGATTTCAAAACTGGGGTCAGTATTAATAATGATTCAGACGAGCAGTTAGGATTAAAATTATTTAAAGACCCAGAGTTTGATTTTCCTAAAGAAATCCTTTTTTTACCAAAGGAATTCAAGATATGAGTCAGTGCATGTAGCAAATATTGTACAAATATTCACTTGAACATATTGAGTTGGCACCAATGACAAAATTCTAATCTGTTTAAATAAAACACATGAGGGGGATGAAGTCCTTATATAGTTAATTGTGTCATTATAATCTTAACTTGTCAGGGATTCCAAGAGAGATTAATAGATTTCTCCAATCTTTTTAAGCTATTAAATGGAAAATACCTTTATCTAAGGTGACTTTTACACCTGTTTTTTATTTTATTTTAAAATTTCAGTCTTAGATGTTAGCAGGAGGGTTTTGATAAAAATGTTAATATTATCACTTGTGTACATTTCATATTTGCATGTGGGCACACCCACTCTTGGTAACTAATACAGGTTTGACCTTTAGACTTAACCCAATACTCAGTCTCTATTTTTGTATCAGTTTAAATTTTGATGAGCATAAATTGTTGATTTTTTGGGATATTATAAAGAGGTCTTACATAATTATGTTTATATCTAGGGTATCAGAAGAGTGTTGTTCATGAATGTTTTGTTTTCTATAGTATTATAACAGGTTTTATTTGAAGACGTTGATATCATAAGTGGATCTAAATAAAGATGTTGAGATCTAGGATACCATAAAAGGGTTCTACATGAATTGAGATGTTGGTTTCTAGGGTATCATAAGGGGGTTCTACATGAAGATGTTGATATCTCTGGTTACGTATCATAAGAAGGTTGTTCATGAAGATGTTGGTTTCTATAGTATATTAACCGGTTCTTCTTGAAGTTGTTACTATCTTTGGTATCAAAGAAGTCTATTTCAGTGCGACAGGCTTAGTCAAAAGACAGTGCATTGTATTGATAATTTTTGGAGTTTGAATTATTCCTATTATCTTTAGATACTGTATAGGATACCATAGTTAACTTTTATGTGTTAAGTTTGATGTCTTGGATATTGAGTTGAGATTTGAGTTGAGTAATGGTGTTTAACGTCCCAGTCAAGAATATTTCAATTATATCGAGACGTCCCCAGCTATAGGCAAAAGTGCAGAAATTTTGCCTGTGAGTTGCGCTGATGGCATTATACAGCAGGGTTCTTTATCATGCCACGCCTGTCATGACATGGGGCCTCGTTTATTTTAAGTTCTCATCCGAAAGAACTTGACTTTCATTTCGAAATGCTGAGTGCTTGGCAAAAGAACAGTCACTACCCATTTTCAAGTCTTGGGTCAGACCCAGCCGGGGTTCGAACCCACGGCCTCCCACTTACGGAGCGAGCACTTTACCAACTGAGCTACCGCAGTGGTTGTCTTGGTTATTGATTCCTGAGTTTTGTGTTAACTAGGTATTACAAAAAGGTTGTATAGTTTATTGTTAAAGATGAAAACCCTGAAATAGTAAAGATTGGCTCTTATTTCAAAAACAATTTGAAACTTTAATTCTTTAAAATTTAACATAGTTTGTTTAACCTGAATAATTTAGGAGTTACCACCCTTTGTTCATTACAGGAGTCTTTCATTTGTAACTAGTTTTATCCATGCTCGCAATATTGGATCCTAGCACCAAAGTTTAAAATGTTCAGAACCTGGTTTTAGAACCTGTGATTTCTTGTAGATCTATATTCAGTTAAACCCTGTTTTAATGACCTTTTGCAAACTTGCTTATTGCTGCAGTTTTTCAGTTCCAAAAACATTAAAATTTTGCAAAACTCCATACTTTTTGTTTTTAATCATCAGATTATGGACCACAGAGCCTTTCACTGATTGTGTTCGAATCTTTCTCTGACAATATCTTAGTGTGAGAAAGTTTGCTTAGTATGGTAACATGTTGTTTTTTGGGGACTCTCCTGTCCACCATCCACTGACATATACATCCACCATATATTCTTAACACTCTTGACTAAGGTTTATGACCAGGTAACTCTGCTTAGTTTTTATCCATGAGACCCATACATCATGTTAATGAATTTTAAATTCCTTTTAGCTGAAGTTGAGTGTTCACACGACCCAGACCATAGTTTTAAAACTAAACAAGTTATAGATATAATTCTACTAGTATATATAATTATGCCTTTGATAATCGTATCTTAATTCTCTTTCACACCAACCTCTTTGACCAGGTTACTAAATAGGTGTAAAGTGATATTTTATCTCGTCGCTATCACACTGCGCCAAACAAACAGGATAAACACTGGCAGACATTTTGTTTTTTGAAGAATTTACGAGTATTTCAAGCAGCAAAGCTAGACCTTATGTCTAGTTTTATTGAAATATTTTGCTTGTTTTTATGTTTTCAATATATCATTTGAAGTTATTTGTAATAGCGTGACGGTCCTGCCCAATTTTGATGCAGGATCTGGGGCCCATTGAAAGGGGGGAGTTATATTGGCACTTAACAGCTTGAAAGGATTGGAAGCAAAAACAGAGAACATTATCACAATTATATCACCAGTACTGTAAAAATGTTGTACTTGATTAAGTCATATTGGAAAAAAATAATGTTTTAGATGGAAAAAAAACATTTAGGAATTTGGCCCGTTTTGGTCCCAAATTTTGAAGATTCTAGATTTGTGTGAAAAAGATTAACCCATAACGTGTATTGTTTTTAAATGGATATTTAATTTAAAGATAAATGTTTTGAGCATTAAAGAGATTAGACAATGATGATAACAGTTTTGAAATTCCCACTTCCCATGAAATTGTTAAGTCTTTTGAAATTTCACCTTTTTTGTAGAGATCAGTTTTAGTTCAACACATCTTTCTTGTAGATATTAGTTAGGAAGTCAAAACTTGGTTTCCCTGGCTTTATATTTCTCTTCAAAATCTTTTATTCAAATAATAAAGGCATTTCAAAAATGTAGTATTAAAGAAGTTTTATAGTCCTATGTTGCACAAAATATGTCTCAATATGCCAAGAACTTGTGTGAAAAAATATGTATGGTCATAGATATGAAAAAAAAAAGAATATGTTTAGATTGTAACACCAGCTGGGGCCTCAGACTGAAAAGTGGAAAAATGGTCTTAATTGTGCTTACAAGACACAGTGCCTTCTACCACCTGGGTTCGAATCCTGCTCAGGCAGATCTTGGTGTAAGAAATTTTATCAGTCTGTTTCCTAAAGGTTGATGTTTTTCCAGATACTTAGATTTCCTCCACTATTCCTGAAAAAAAACCATCTCAATATAATTTAAATAATTTTGACTGGAAGATTAAACACCATTGCTCCACTGAGTGACCACTCCATTCTTAATTTTACTTTTTTGTTCCCTAAAATGTCTGATACCATAGCTGTATTTCATTAAAAAAAAAACATGTCCGGTACCCAGTACTTGTTACAAAAACATGTCTGGTACCCTGTACATGTTACAAAAACAGGTCTCTGGTACCCTGTTTTTTATGCATTGCATGTTTCAGAAACAGTTCTTTGGTTTGTTATGCCTGGTACCCTGTATACATGTTACAGAAAAATTTTCCTGGTTTCCTTGATTGTTATGCCTGGTACCCTGTACATGTTACAAAAACAGCAGGTCTCTGGTACCCTGTTTTTTTAATGCCTGGTACCCTGTACATGTTACAGAAACAAACCTCTGTTACTTTGTTTGTTATGCCTGGTACCCTGTACATGTTACAGAAACAAACCTCTGTTACTTTCTTTGTTATGCCTGGTACCCTGTACATGTTACATAAACAAACCTCTGTTACTTTCTTTGTTATGCCTGGTACCCTGTACATGTTACAGAAACAAACCTCTGTTACTTTCTTTGTTATGCCTGGTACCCTGTACATGTTACAGAAACAAACCTCTGTTACTTTCTTTGTTATGCCTGGTACCCTCATACACACCATCTTGTTACTTCACAAGTTAAAATGTTATACATTTAATCTCAAGACCAACTATGTATAATCTCTTAAAGATAATGGTCAGTTTGTGTCCACTTAAAGGTTAATTCTAAATGCAAAATTTGATAAAGATTGTGGTAATTTTGGACAGGTGACAAAATTTGTAAGATGTTTTGGCAAGTCTTGGTCAGTTTTTATCAAAGCAAGATTAGAAATACAATTTGTACACTTATGTGTATTAAGAAAATTTATCATGTTGTTTGACCACACATTAAAAGATTGGACATAGGATTATAATTACAAGGGTGACCATCACATGCTTTTAACCAGAGTTAACACTGGCTTGCTTGACCGTTATGGAATTCTCTATTTTAGATATTTCAAATATAAACTCTCAAGATTAACGTTTAATTTGTCCACTTCTCTTTTAAGTCTTAATAACATAAACTGGTTTATATGTATGATAACTCTAACAACATTATCCTATTAGTGGTCCGAAAATAAATAAATAAATAAATAAATAAATACATCGTATATAAATACATATAAACAAATAAATAAAAATACATATAAACAAATTAATAATAATAATAATAAAATGATGATAATGGATTTAACTAGAATCCAAAACAAAAAGTTGTCTTTGATCCTACTAACAATCAAACAGATAAATTTTATAGAAAAATAGTGAAAATGATGTTTTCTTGAATATACCAGTAATCAGGATGACTAGAAGTCAATTTATATTTTATGTCCAATATTTTTTTTTTCTCTTTTTTGTTTTCAAGGTCTTTATGATCTTGTTGAATTCCAAAAATTGAACCCCAAATATTTTTGAAGATAAAAATTTAAGCCTAATGCACCAACATACTTAACTTTATGCGACAAATATTTAATATGAAATACAGGAAGCTCAATAATCTATAGGGATAAGCTAGAGACTTTAATGTTATGACATATTACCCATCATCTGATAAAGGTTTTAAATGTAGGATACGGAGATTATTTTGAGAAGTATTACTGTCCCTCACGCTGGGAGAGCACCTACATCTTAGCGCAGTGGTTATAGTAGATTATGTGCTAATTCTCAAATATTCATTGATTTGTTATAAGTATTATCTATTGGCATGAGGAATCTTAGCTGGATTTTTTCCTCATAATAATAGAAAATATTGGGAAAAAAATGTGTAAATATTTAATTAGGTTTTAGTTTTTCTTTAGAAAGTGCAGAAAAATTCATCTTATACACAATGTCAAGGTTGTTAAAAAGGATATGCCACATACAACATCATGGCTTTTCTGACAACCATAATTAACTGTGTGTGAATTATCAGCAATTTTGGCAACCATGATTGTACTCTGTGTGTGTAGTATAAGCATTTCTGACAACCATTATATCACTCACTAAACCATGATTGTCAGAAATGCTTAATTCACACACTATGTCATGGTTGTCAGAAATATAATCACAAACAACACATAATGAATGTTAGACATGCCTATGTCACACACTACTTCATGGTTGTGTCACTACATCAGAAATGTTATCACGCACGTACATCATGGTTGTCAGAAATGTTGTTATCACACACAACACCATTGTTGTCAGAATTGCTTATATCACACACTACATCATGATTGTCAGACATGCTTATATCATACATTATATCATAATTGTCAGGAATGCCTTTTTCTTCCATATCTGCTCATGTAAGATAGGGTTACCCCTATGTGAGAAATGTGTATCTCACAAGGGCTTGACGTCACAGTTACGTGACAATCACATGATGTCATCCTTTGAGTAAATGACATCATCTTGCGGGAAAATGACAGCCGGACCTCCAAAATTTAGAAATTTTAAATGCGTTTAAAAATGTTAATACTCGGATTTTATAAAAAATAACTTATTTTCAAGTTTATATTTATTGTATAAACCAAAATTAAGTATAGTCTATCCGATGTTCATATTTATTTTTATATAGAATGTTGAATAACAGAGTTAGATTTTTCAAACATGGCGCCCATGGATATGTAAATCATATTTGAAGCCAAAAATTGACATTAAAATGGAAGTAAAAGAATCCATTATGAGTAAATCCATGTAGGATAGGGAAATCTCACCCTCGGGGTTGAATATTTATGTCAGAGACTTGGCAAGCCTCGTCTCTGACTGAAATATTCAACCCCTCAGGTGAGATTTCCCTATTCTACATGGATACTCATAATGGATTCTTATAATCCCACACTGCATTATGATGGTCAATATTGCTTGTTATCACTATATCATGATTGTCAGAAATGTTTATGTCACATGTCAGAAAAACATATCACTACATCATGATTGCCATGATTACACACTGCACATCATGATTGTCAGAAATGCTTATATCACACACTACATTGTGGTTGTCAGAAATGCTTATGTCACACACTACATTGTGGTTGTCAGACATGCTTATGTCACACACTACATCATGGTTGTCAGACATGCTTATGTCACACACTACATCATGGTTGTCAGAAATGCTTATGTCACACACTACATCATGGTTGTCAGAAATGCTTATGTCACACACTACATCATGGTTGTCAGAAATGCTTATGTCACACACTACATCATGGTTGTCAGAAATGCTGATAATATACATAATTTATCATAATTGTCAGAAAACCTTACATTATACGCTTCATAATGGTTGTTTCACACACATGATGGTTGTCAGAAAAGATTTTATCCCGAACCACCACTTCTTAGGATAGCTTATTGGAATTTCTATGATTGACATATAATGGTATACATGTTTTTGTGATGTAAATTATTTAGTTATATATTAAATATATTATCACATTAGGGATTTGGATGATTTTGTTTTGGGCAAAAAATATATAAATCCTTTTCTAGTTCTGAAATTCTCAAAATTTAGCACATTAAAGTTTGGTTTGAAAATGCTTGTATGAAGACCATGTGTAAATTATTATAAACATTTGTTGAATGTCATCATTGTCTATTTGGCATACATCAAGAAAATTGTTGTCCTACTGTATTTTATTGTGATCTTGTTACAGACTGCTTCTTATTAAACTTCCATCTAAATATGCTTTATTCTGGAAAGGATTGGTGGCACCTTGGCCTAGCTTTATAGCAATACCTAAAACAAATTACTTCACAGGATGTAATAAATATATAAATATACTTATAAGAGATCATTTGATCTTAACTACAGATGGGCGTATCAAGCACTTATGGTGTAGCTGTTTATGGAATAAGCTAAGTCGGTAATGTATCATAAGTTACGGTAGCAGTAATACTTCAGTTTTGATACCGGTTATAAATATTTTACACAATACGCTAAGACTGAAGAAATATCGTTAATCCAAAACTGTCCCTTTTATATGATATATCTGAAAATGTTTATAGATAAACTATTTGGTTTTACGTTAATGTTTAAATCCCATGTAATCTTTAGGGCCGATATCAAGTTTATATTTTACGAGGAGATTTATGTGTAGAGATCTTGGTATGGCAGTATAGGCTTGTGTTGTTTATGAGTAGAGTTTTGTTTAGCAGACTCGGTATGAGGGTTAGAGCTTGTTTTGTGTATTTTAACATTGCTGTATGTAGATTAACACTTTGTTATGTACAAAGTAAAATAACAACCTGGGAGGTTGACTATTTGATCTTAGATAAATCAAAATCTATTATAAAAACATAAAAACTGAAATTTTTCATGAATTCCAAATTAATACTCCTCCCAACTTCTTGAGTTTTTATTATGATAATATTCATCATTGAACAATAAATTATCCATATCAAGATTCTTTCAGCTATATCAAGGTGGCCAGTTCTGTGATGTTGGAGGAAATTGAATACCTTGAGCAAACTTGATCTTTGGTGAGCAAACTGACAAACTAAGTCATGCTTAGATCTGCTCAAGTCATATTTGAACTCTCTCCAATGAGAAGTACATTAATCTTTAAGCACACACATTAGATCATTTGACTATTCAGCACCTTTTTGTTGAAGGCATAGTTTTGATAGGCAGTAGTAATGTAGCTGCAGGTTTTTCATGCAGTGATTAACACTTGTCATCTGGTCATAGGTTCACATTCATTCCTTAACTAAAATTTTGGCGATCTCTTTTTAAATTATACCAAAAAAAAAAAAAAAAAAAAAAAAAAAAAAAAAAAAAAAAAAAAAAAAAAAAAAAAAAAAATGTGTTAAAACTCAATACAGGTGATAGCTTGAAGAAATCTTCAAAATAACACCTTAAATTCCTAAAGTTTTAACAATTAACAAGATTTTAGTCAAGGAATGATTGATGATTGTCACCGGGGCCTGAAAGCTTTATACTGTTACATACTGGTGCAAAACTGTTAAACTGTACCACCAAGTAAACATACTTGTAATATGCTTTTGACATCAGTTTGTCACATGATAAATTATAGAACACTAATTATTGGACATGTACACATAATCTGTTTAAATTGTTAGGGATGATTTTCAAAAACTTAAATGCATTAAAACAACTTTAAGACTTAAACAATGACAAAAGAGTAAAGATAGGATGGCAAAGGTGCAATAAAAGATTGCAAAGAAGAAAGGATGCAAAGACCAAAGATTGTAAATAAGATGTTAAAGGAGCCAAGTTTCTTTTGTATTTTTGCCTTCACATTTTCTCTTCTTCAACATTGCAATTTACTTCTTTGCATTGAACATTCCCTCCTTTACTTTTATATGATAATAAATAAGAAAAGAAGTGAAGGAACAAAGAAAGAAAGGAAAGAAAATGCAAATGAGACAGGGCAAAAATAACTTGACCTCTGCACCATAAAATCTTTGCTTTTAATGTTTTGCATTTTCTCACCAGTCACCATAAAGTTTCATAACTTTGCCTCTCCAACATCATACTCTTGATCCTTGGTTCTTTCAAGCTTAGATGGAAGCTAAAACAATAATTGAAAACTGGTCCTAACTGGACCACATAATATAATGTAGTGTTCAGCAACAAATTAGCATCCTTTACAAACTATATTCTGCATTCCAGACTATTGTTTGTAAGCAGCAATACTATGTCACCAAGGAAATTAGTGATGTCATTTCCTGCTGTGTCCTGTTATGGAGGATTGAGCACGCTACTCTCTGTCAATTATAGTTAAATAAAATTACTATAGAAAATTTTACAGTGAAATGTATTTTTGTAAATTTCTGTTTTTCAGGTCTTATCACAATTATCTAAGAATAACAAGAATGTTGAAATCACTTGGAGAATTAGGCTATGAACATTTAAAAAGACCATTTGTTGAGTTTGTTCTGGAGGAAGCATTAGAAAAAGAAACATTGACAAATTGTGTAGACAGTTGTTATAAATATTGGCTAGAGACAATCAAAGATAATAAAGACAGAAAAAACTTAAAACAGTATGTTCAAAAAATGAAAGATGGCTATGGAACCAAATATCCTCCTGGTGAAGATGAGTATGACAGTGATGAAATGGACGTAAGTGGTAACCAAGGTGAAATGGCAGAGGGTGGCCACCGTGATGGTGATAAGTATGATGAAGATTCTTTAGAAGCAAAATATTTACAGGAAAAGGAAGACAGAATTATAGCATTTCATGAACAAATGAATGAAGAATTGCTAGGCAAAAATCGTTTTACAACTAAGGGCAAGAAAAATTTGAAAGAGCAGGAAAATAGACTTCATGAATCAGGAGATGAGAAAATGGAAACAGATGACATGACTACTGAACCAGAGCAGACAATTGAAGAGTCTAAAACAGAAAATAATTCACAGGAGAGACATGGGTCTAACACAGAAAATAATTCACAGGAAACAGATGTCACTAAAAAGGGAAGTAATTCACAGGAAACAGATGTCACTAAAAAGGGAAGTAATTTACAGGAAACAGATGTCACTAAAAAGGGAAATAATTCACAGGAAACGGATGTCACTGAAAAGGGAAGTAATTCACAGGAAACAGATGTCACTGAAAAGGGAAGTAATTCACAGGAAACGGATGTCACTAAAACGGACAATAATTCACAGGTAACAGAAAATACTGTGACAGCAACACAACAGTGTGATAACAGTGTAAATGACAAAAAATAAGCGATAGGTAAAGATAAGTAAAAGACATTGTTGTAATTGTTAAAACCATGTTTTAGGGGAAAAACCATATTTAACCACCCTTCCTTTTATCAATTTTAGGATTTTTATTTGTTATCTTTTCTTCTTTCTTATTATTATTTTTTTTTTTTTTTTTTTTTTTTTTTTTTTTTTTTTTTTTTTTTTTGGGGGGGGGGGGGGGTTGAGGGTGTGGGGCAACACAAGTGAAAGAATTTGGCTGATAACTTATAACAATACCTATGGTCATAATGACTGTCTAGTTTATCTGTTCTTTTGAGTTTAAAATCAACACTTTTAAATTTGATTGTTTCATTGGCTACCATCAAACAAAAAAGTTGAAATGATGAGAATTAAGCTATAAAATTGACATTCCCAGTAAATTTAGGTTTTTGATCAATTACCAAAGTAGAAGTATTATTGAATGTAAACAAATGAAATATTCATATTTTTAGGACATAAATTTTAAAAACGATGCTATGTTCACTAAAAACAGTTTTGTTGACTATTCACAATGTCATGTCAGCTCAGAATTACTAACCCATTTGAATATGTTACTCAATCATAATAATCCCATGACAGCAACTAAAATATAATAAACTTGAACACTAAAAAATTTTAATACATGTACAATGCACATCCTTTTGGCTGACTCTGTTGCATAGAAATGGACTAATATGACCAACTGGTAATGAGACCCTAGTAGTTGCAACATCTTTGAAATGATTTTCTGAAATATTTTCAAACCCCAGGAAATAACTTGTTTTCCATTATGAATGAATGTCTAGGAATATTTTCTGCATTTTTTACAAATAATACCATTGTCTACATTGTCTGTTTTTAATTTAAACGAAATACATTAATGGTCTAGCTTATTTATTCCATTCATCCAAAACTGCAAAACTGCTCAACTCATTTGACTCTTTCTCTAAGATTTCTCCTAAGTCAATCAACCAATCAAAATCAGTTTATCAAGGTTGATGTGGAATCTTGGAGGTATAAATTGATGTACATGTCTGTCAGATTGATTCAAACTTGCTTTTTAATGCCAGTTTCTAATTTAAATAAATTAATAAATCAACCAGGAATATAAAAAAAAAAATATAAATAACTATGAAAAAAAGATTTCAATATTTTTTGAGAGTGGATTAGAGGAATGGTGTTTTATATCCCATTCAGATATTCTGAAGTTATCTGAGAGTGGAGTGCAGTAATATATTTAACCACAGCCAAAATTCTTTCATGAAACTTTGGGATATTTGATTTCCTGAAGATATTTCCTTAATCTAAAATCTGTTTTATTTTTTTTTTTTTAATTTGATTTTCTATTATAGATGTGGACTATTGATATAGCAGATGTGTAAGCAATGAATCTAAGATGCATTATGATAATGACAACAGATGTTTCCATCCATGGGGAGATAACTTCTGCAACACTCTGAAGTCATTTTCTCAAAATATCACATAAACAAATATGTATGGTTTTTGCCTTATGTGTGGTGTATCTTTCATAATTGATCATGAAGTAATATATAGACAATGAATTTTGAGTAGCTGACAATGAATTTTATGCTTTAATGTTTTGCTAAAAATTTTCATTTTTCAATTTAAGAATAGCTTATGTAATTTTAATGCATCACAGTGATAAAAACATGATAAGTATTATTTTGAAAACTCGATGTCTGCATTTTGCATTTATTTTGAAAACTTAATGTCTGCATTTTGCATTTATTTGGAAAACTCAATGTCTGCATTTTGCATTTGTGTTCTCCTTCTTTGGCACATTTTGGGCAGTTTTATGCCTTATCAGTATCTGATTTAGAAATCCCTCTAATGTTACAACAAAACCATCGTGATTTACAATCTATATAGTTAACATTTCCATATTCTGCATTGCCAAGGTCCAAGAGTTTGAGTTGAGTAATTGCGTTTTACATCCCAGTCAAGAATATTTCACTTATATCGAGATGTCGCCAGCCATAGGTGAAAGTGCAGAAATTTTGCCCGTGTTGAGCTGATGGCATTATACATTAGGGTTCTTTATTCCGCCATGCCTACCGTGGCACAGGACCTCATTTATTTTAAGTTCCCATCCCATTTTGTAATGCTGAGTGCTTAGTGAAAGAACAATTACTACCAACTTTCAAGTCTTGGGTCAGACCCTGCTGAGATTCAAACCCATGACCTGCAAAGGCCCAAGAGCACACCAGTACTGTGTTTAAAGTGCAAATACACCAAGACTACATTTGAAGGTTAATATACTCTTTTTCTAGTCCATATCCTGATACCGAGTAAGCCAGATGTTTTGGTCCAAGAATCCAAGAATATGATAAAAGTATTTGTACAAATATACTGTGGACATTAAAGTTATGTTACATTAGAGTGGTCAATTTTCAAAGGATATAAGTTCTAAGAAACAGCACATCAAACTTTTAAAATATTTTTGCATAAATCATAATTTTAAATGTTATATGAAATCCTTGTGTAATAAGCATATAATATTCAATATTTCACTTACTTTTGACCATTGGCATTTATGTATATAAATTTGCTGGTCAATAACTGTTTATGACTTTTGTTAGTTATAGCATATAGAGATGTTTAATTTCAAAGTATAATTATTTTATTCAGCATTTTTTTTTAAATCTATTGTTTTGCATAAATTATTATTTAAAATAAAATCTGTATTTTGTTAATTAAAGATTTGTAAGTGAGTGTTATTCATTATTTTGATCTTGTTAATCAGGAAATTTTTGTGAATTTTGAATTCTGTTATACAAACTGTTGTACAAGATGACGTAAAATTCAAATATGTGAATAAATTCCAATGTCACATCTCCTAAAAATTAACTAATGCAAATTCCAATGTACAATTATTTGGAATAGAAGTCTGTTACTTTCTTTGTTACATCCGTGTTTGAAATAAGATTGATTTAGTGGGGTTTTACATACCAGCCAATAATATTTCACTTATATCAAGACATCATCAGCTATAGGTGAAGAGGCAGAAATTTTTACCTTTGTAGTGAGCTAAGGGCAATGTGCAGGGAGAGTTCTTTAACGTGTCATGCCTGCTGTGACACTGAGCATCGGTTTTTAAGGTCTCCTTTGAAGGAACCTGTGACTTGCATTTATAAATGCTGAGTGTTTAGCGAAAGAACAGTCACTTCTAATTTTTAAGTCATGGTCAGACCTCACCAGGGTTCAAATCCTGACCTCCCTCCTACATACGAAGCAAGCACTCTACCAACTTAGCTACTGTAGTGGTGTGTTTGTTGTTTGAAATAAGGCATTGCACATGGACAGGTCAAAATTGAAAGAAAATTTCTAGACATGCAAGTTGGAAAATAACCAAAAATTTGATGTTTTTTTTCAAACAGTGTTGCATCAGATGGTGTCAGAAATGACAAGAAGAATTAAGAATCTAAGACTCAATAGTTGCTATGTCTGTCTGTCAATACGCTGATATTTGATTATCTTAAACCATTTCACTGCCCAGTCAAATGCATCAAATCATATTTTTTCGACTACATGTGTTATGCTGTATAATTATGATTGTGACCTATCCCATACTCTGACAAAGTCAGCCATTTCTAATATACCGGTAAATTTTAAAATCAAATTTAGGAAAATAAGTTGATTCGGATTTTGACGTCCAACACTTATATTTCATTAATGTTGAACTTGGACTGGCTATCATTATTTATACATGTATGGATAAAAACAACAACTAGAAAAAGACACAAGAAATAAGATATATGATAAACACAAACTGAAACTACAAATCTGATGGAAATACTGACGGGCTATAATAATAAACTCACATCCAGTGATGTAGTTATTTAAAAGACTTCTTCTAACCAACCAGTTCTCTCTAGATATCCACATTTGATAACAGAAAAAGAAATGCAAAAAAAAAAAATAAATAAATACTGGTAAAAAAAATTAAAATAAATAATAATAAAAACAAAATTTCCTCCCTAGAAAAAAAAAATAAATATAATAAAATAGAAAATAAATAAATTAATAATAAAAAATTGGGTATGTATCATGTATGTTATTCATGAAAACTTTTCCGAACCATGTTAATAAACATAAAGGTTACAAAATCCCAAAGGATACTTATTATCAGTCAAAAGATCAGTGTGTTAAAGTTGTTCTATAAGTTTATTAAAATGGTTATCCTTTTCATCTTATTGACCTTAAATGACAAGTAGTTACTAAGGATTAAGCAGAAAATGATTACTAGTATTTATTGGAGATAAAAAGATTTATATAGGTAATTGTGACAATGTCCATACTTGACCATTTATTCCTAACTTGAACTAGGCTATGTTCTTTGTGACAATGTCCTTACTTGACCATTTATTCTTGTCATGATGTCCATTCTTGACCATGTATTCTGTATGCTTTATCTTTTTACTTTTGTTTGTGACATTGTCATTATTGTCACAATACAAGCTCACATGATGACTGACAAACTAAATTCACAGAATGATAAAATAGCATTAATGCCATCTGAAGTAAAACAAAACAGCGAAACAGCCATCAATAATAGTTAAACAATTGCAAGTCATGTTATAATGGCAAAAAACCCTCTATCAAGATTCTTGAACTCTCACTTGCTCTGGAAACCGGAGAGATTATTAAGTTTTATTTAATGACAATTCAATAAGCTGCTGCTTAGGCTAGAATTAAAGTCTTGGTCGCTAATAATCACCAAACAACCCAACTAATCACCAAACCACCCAGCTGATCCCACTCAACTCACCACATCACAATTCCACATGCCTGATCACCGTGCCACCTACCCAATTCCTACACCAACCTAAAGTCCACTCCATCTATCACTACTTAATCACCAAACCACTCACCATCCTAATTATCATTTTAACCACCTGATCCTTTCTCAGTCACCCACCTAATCACTATTCAACCCACCTGTACTCCACCTACCAGATCACCACACCACCCACCTGATCCCCATTCAACCCACCATATCACCATTCCATCCAACTTATCCTTACTGCACCACCAGATCACACCACCCACCTGATCCACATTCAACCCACCTTTTCACCATTCCACCCACCTTATCCTTACTACACCACCAGATCACACCGCCAACCTGATCCCATTCAACCCACCATATTACCATTCCACCCACCTTATCCTTACTACACCACCAGATCACACCACCCACCTGATCCCATTCAATCCCAGATATCACAATTCCACCCACCTTATCCTTACTACACCACCCACCTAATCCCCATTCAACCCATCATATTACCATTCCACCCACCTTATCCTTACTACACCACCAGTTCACACCATCCACCTGATCACCATTCAACCCATCATATCGCCATTCCACCCACCTTATCCTTACTACACCACCAGATCACACCACCTGCCTGATCCCCATTCAACCCACCATATTACCATTCCACCCACCTTATCCTTACTACACCACCAGATCACACCATCCACCTGATCCCCATTCAACCTATGGTATTACCATATCACCCAAATTATCCTTCCTACACCACCATATCACCACAACAAACATTTACTCAATTGAGTGTACACTCAACTCAAATATTTCCACTATTCACTCATCAATATTTTAAAAATTTTAGGTTTTATGAGACAATGTTTTGTTTTATTCAACAAACTTTCACCAAACAATTTAAATATAATATTAGGTTTTCATTATTAACTCTGTAATTTCTCAAAAATTGACATTGAAATATTTCGTATTTGAGTTGATTGTTCACTCAATTGAGTGAATGAGGTTTTCATTATTAACTCTGTAATTTCTCAAAAATTGACATTGAAATATTTCGTATTTGAGTTGATTGTTCACTCAATTGAGTGAATGACTGTGAAACTGGGGCCAGATCACCATTCCACCCACCTGATTCCCACTCCACCCACATATCACTACTCCACCCTTTCTTTAAATTTCAAAATATTTTAAATTAAGTTTGGTGGTCATTCAACTTTGGCATAGAAATTGAAAGGATCTAACTTCTAAAGTCCAATAGATACTGGTTTGTTTATTTCTAGTATCCATATATTATCTCTTTGTTTTGTATTTTTCACAGTGATATCAAATTTAAAATGAAACATATGTATTATAGTTAAATCAATGTCAACATTTTAATGTTCATAATTGGACATTTTAAACACTAACTTTAATGCAGAGAAATCTGTAATGTGTTATGTTTTTAAATCTGTTCTCAAAGTAGTCTTAAATGACTTTATTTTGGTAGTTTAAATTTAACTTGAATCAAAAAATAATCCTAGATACATTGGAACTTGACATATTGACACTTGACCTTAAAGGACAAATTTTTCAGCACTTCTTGTGCCCTTTAAATACAAATTTTTATGCTCTTTAGATTTTGTTGCTGCAAATATAATCCCTGTGAATTACCTAAATTACTTACATCCTGTACATATAACAAGTCAAAGAATTTTTTAAATTGTATTGTTTTATTCATTATCAAATGCAGAAACATACATAAGTAATGACAATTTACTCATTAGTCTACAATTTTTTTTATCTCCTAAATGGGGTATAAATTTCAATAGGGTTTGCTGGCACATCTTGTGGTCACCACTTTATTAAATGTTTGTGTGGAATATTGAAAAAGTTTACAATGCAAATATTTGTGTGGGAAAACATAAACTTTTGCCAAACTATATCCTATAGATTTTAATGTAAGCACATATGTTAAGTGTATCACTCTGTATGCTGGCAAACCCCATTTCATTCAGATATTAAAAACACAAACCAAGCTAAGTGATGTGGTGCTTTTGGCTCACTAATGCACATCTTTGAAACATTGAAAACCAAACAATGAATTTTGTCAGTAAATATAATGTACAAGAGCACTTGAAATCAACTGATAATTTTTCTACAGATTATGTCTTCATACAGGCATCTCAAAATATTATATCCAAAACAAAACATTTCCTAAACCTGTTTCACATCGAATAAAACAATTTTTTAAACTCAAATATGTGTCTTACATACTGGTACATATATAGCAATTGTACATGTTGAATAAGCTAATAACAATTAAAAACTTGGTAATAAATATTTTACATTACAGTTAAAAAGTGCTTTAACATAAAACCAGACTTTTATATTTTCAACATACTTAATAATAAATTTTGCCCTTGTAGAATATCTGCAAAACTACAAGATTTTATGAAATGTTAAATTTCCATGCGAAATAAATAAATTATCATAACTAAGGTAGTACATGTATTAAAATGATTCAAGTATAATGCCTGTCTGCCTGCAATATGATGCAATCCAACTTTTTAAATTAAAAGTTATTTTTAAAAACAAAATTACAGAACATAACTTTAGCATTGTTTTTAAAAACACCTGCAGTCATCCAGTCTAATCAATTCTGTTTAGAGAATATTTATTATATTTCTGCACAGTATAAAGTTAAAATTATTGATAATAAATAATTATTTTAAATGCCATGATAAATAAGTTTGTAACTTTTGTCATATAAAACAACTCTGAATATTATCCCACTTGAACTTGTTGATGGTCTCATAACAGCAAAGATCACACTTGAACATGTTGATGGTCTGATACAATCAAGGATTTTGTGTACAAATAAGCATTATAGCTGTGATAGAATAATAAAATCTTTTATTTGGATCTACGTCTTGACTGCTTCCATCTTTGTGGACGCACCAGCATCTGTAAATAGAAGACAAATTAGTTGATAAAAATAGATGGAGATAAGACAAAATGAGGACAGCAACAGATGCTAGAGGTGCCCATTTCCTTAAAGGACCACTGAAAAGATTTCTTGATCTTATGTTAGCCATGCCTCTTATGTTTTGTACATGTTAAATAACCATTTCAACTGGAAATGGAATCACTGACATTTTCAAGAAAAAAAAAAAAAAAAAAAAAAAAAAAAAAAAAAAAAAAAAAAAAAAAAAAAGGTTCCTAGAATTTGGGTTTAAAATGTTTTTATTTTTCTTTTTAATTTTATTTTTTTTTTTCAAATTGTTCCACAAAAAATTTGGAAAGTATTGAGCACTGGCCATTACACAGCTGAGTTAGGGATACTTAAACTATTAAATGTAATATATGTCATCTTTCTCCAGATGAAATTATCCAGCATGAACAAATAAAAACAAAATAACCTATAGTTTTTTCAAGAACCAATCTGTTTCAGATAACCCATGTATTGTTTTGAACTATTCTTGGGTGCTGGTCAAAAATATGAACATTGAAGTGAAATAATGTAAGATGAGAAGACTTTGTAAGAATGTCAATTACATTTTTATGTGTTCAATTCAGTTATTTCAGCATTATTAGACTAGAAACAAATGACAGTTTGTGTAAAAATTGTTTGTAATTTGCTAGTCCTTGTAGCTGAACAAAATATATATATAATATGCA
Source organism: Tegillarca granosa (assembly GCA_029721355.1). NCBI lineage: Eukaryota > Metazoa > Mollusca > Bivalvia > Arcoida > Arcidae > Tegillarca > Tegillarca granosa. The sequence continues at coordinate 6,790,724 of CM056601.1, read as the reverse complement.
ATATTTACGGGTTTTGAAATGAATTTTTTAACACAGATGTATGCATGATAATTAATAATGATTTAATTATTTATTTTAAACTAATCAAGATATATCTTATTAATTTCTTAAAATAATCATATGCATGATTTTATTTATCTATTTATTTATTTATTTATTTTATATATAGAAAACTTACTGGGTTTTTTTATTACTTATAATAAGAACTAAGAATTAAAAAGATTTTGCAACAGAGTCATTTCTCTTCACATCAATACTATTATATGAATACTTGTATATAATTTTACAAATCTTCAGGTTTTATCGAAAAATTGTTAAATTACTACAAACTAGAATGGAATTTCAAGTTAGAAAATAATTTTTGTGGTATGTTTACCTCTCTAGATAACATTGCTTTGGAGAAAAAGAACCATCAGCATTGCAACTTGGGGAAAATCCATATCTAGTAGCCAACATTGCTTGAGCCCAACAATTCCTCATCATTTTTGGTTCACCCCAAGGAACTTTTGCTGAAAAATGGTTAATTTTCTTGAAATTAAATGTTCATGGTGAATATTGATATATATGAGCCTACAGAAATATATAATATTAAGTTTTCTTGAATTTTGGGGTTTTTTGTTTTGTTTTTGTTTTTGTTTTTGTTTTTTTTTTGTTAATTTTTAAAATAACATTATTTATATCAAACTATTTTTATTTTAGATTGATCATTGTTAAAAATACAGTGAAAACTGTTACGTTATATTTTGCCTTAGATACTGTACCGGAACTTGACTTATTGTCAGAGTATTTTTTAAAAGTGTAAAAAGTAATTCATGTTTTCCTTAAGTTTATTATTTCCCTTATATCCTTATTCCAAAATTAATCTATTCCGAAATTATAAAAGTGAATTAGGGTCTTGTGTTTAAGGCTAAAGCATTAATTTTTAATTTACTATAAAAAAAAAAAAAAAAAAAAAAAAAAAAAAAAAACCAAAATTTTCCCTCTTTGATTATTTGCTACAAGTAAATAGCTCTTTTAAAGAATTGTTATTTGTACATCAAATTATAATAAAATCAAGAAAAATTCTGATATAAAGGATACAAAATTATTTTAATTTTGAGTGTGTGTGTTTGGGGGGGGGGGGGGGGGTGTGGAAAGTAGTGTGTTAAAGGAGTGAGTTGTCTGCCGTAATGGTATTTAATGCCCCAGTCAAGAATTTTTCATGTCAAGATACAGAGATGATTATTCCTGGGATGGTGAGGAAAATTACCCTACCTTGTGCAAGCAAACTGACAAACATTCTCACACTACGAATCTGCCTGAGTGAGATTAGAATCTAAGCTAATAGGAGAAGCAATTGTGATCTGTATACCAGTCAGCCATGGCCAAGGCCCCTTGTTTGTTAAAGGTACATGTGTACTGGTATATAGTATTAAAATGGAACATGGTAATTTCTGAAGTAAAGTCTTCTTTGGCAGTCCTTGCTTTCAAAGTACGATTTCTACTGCATCTAAACCAAGAAGCACTAATAAAACTGTTTATCTCCATTTAATATCATTAATTTAAATCAGTAAATAAGAGAAAATACATACTGAATCAGACAACTCTACAACAAGAGCCAGGACTTGCAAATCTGACTTACCACAGAAGAAACATACCAACTCAGCAAAATTTTTAAAGTTTTTGTTGAAAACTCTACTAAACTACTATGGTTAAGTATTTACTCCAGATATGCTAAAAAGGGCAGCCCACATAACTGAAAATAACATGTAACTTTTGGGAATTGTTGACATGGCTGTGTAATTTAAAGTATGAATGACTAAATTCAGAATAAAATACATGCACATCCAAATCAGGGCTCTCTAAAAGTTTGGCCTTTTTTTTATCTTGGTTTAAATTACTTTACTTTAAACAAACACTTTGGAATACAACAATTCATGGATGCAAGCAAATGTAAAACAGTGTGTTTATACATTGTATGTTTGGTAATGATGGACTTAAATATATCAGGAATATCTAATTCTAATTGATTTATATCTCATTAAACAATTTTTTATTATTACACCTAGCAAGGAATAAAAATACATTTTGCAATTCTGATAAAGAATTATGGCTATAAAGAATTAAATACATGTATGCTTGTCCCTTTGTTATTAACAGACTCCACTGTAGATGCTTTTTTCCAACTTAAAAATCTGGTATACAAATTTTCAAAATTAATGTTACTGCACAATGGTCCTGGAAACAATTATGCTGCATATTTTTAAATATCGAGTGAAAAGGATTGCCAGAGGGTTAACTCTTTCATTATGAAATGATCCTAAAATGGTTTTTTAAATTGCATAATAAAAAATATATGTCAAAATTCAAAATTTTCATTAAGGTTTTGTATTTTTTCAACACAGATTTAAAAATTATTTTATTTCAAAAATGTAGACTAACTCTTTTATTTTTTTAATGCTTAGTCATACAAAATAAAAAACACAAAAGTGGAAGCTTGAATAATGTTGCTATGGCAATTTCCAATGAATAATTTTCTGGTTTAACTGTGAACAAACCATCGTTCAAGACCCAAGTACATAAGCATATTTTCATGAAATTTTGACATGGTGTTAACTGACACATGTCCGATACAGGAATGATTTTTATGATTTAACTACATGTATGACTCTTTGCTAACTCTTCTAATACAACTTCATCCTCCAGTAGGTGATACTCTTTTTATATAATGCTTGTGTCATAGAAATCAAGACTTGCAGTTAATGAAAATGTCTAGCTCATTAATTTCCAAGAGGAAATGTAATTTTGGTGGAATTAAAACATCAAACTATGGAAAAAAATTTCTGGATCCCTAACTTTGTCAATTATAATGTTTGAGTATCAGGAGAAACTATATAGATAAATTGAGTAATGGTATTTAATTTTGGCAAATTTGCACTCAAATATGAGTTAGCACACAGTACCTTTGAAAAAATCCATTCTAGTGGTAGTTACTCACCTTGAGCATTTTTTGTAAATGATGATAAATATTTATTTTCTAAATCTTCTTGTTGAGCTATTGGACCAGATGGTTGACCACCTAACGGTTTGTATACTTCTTGGTCGTTTATTTGTTGTTGGTTTGGGTTAACATCTATCATCTGTGATGCTGAAGAATCTGCTGAGTTTTCTTGTATATTATAATTATCTTGTTCATTTCTTTCTACAATTGTTCTTTTACTTGTATCTAAATCATTTGTAGCTATTTCATCAGATACTGGAAGTTGATCAGGTGATGATGAACTGTAATAATCTGAAATATGAAATATTACTGGAATCTTATTAAACTAGATCCATCAAAAAAAATAATAAAAATAAAATAAATAAATAAATAAAACTGCACATACATTTAGTTCTCTTGTAGAAATGCAACAAAAACATCCATCCTTGATGCCATATAAAGTAGATCAAGATTACATTCTTGTTAATTATATAAAATTTAAAAAAATCATCACTGAACATTACATGTATAAGTGGAACATGGAGAGAGTAATAGTGTACATACACCCTGGTCAGAGATTCACTCAAATCAAGACAGACATTTCTGGATGATGGAGGTAGCCAGAGTGTTAGGAAAATACAATGTAACTGCAGAATAAACTAACAACCTTTCACACACAAGACTGTGTCATAGTTATAATTTTAACCTTATAAGTAGTAGGAAATAAGGAAACATGAAATGACTTAAAATGGTTTCTTTCAGGTTTGATTTTACCACAGGTATGTGTTAATTTATAAATGCCAAACTATTATTTTTAACCTTTCAGTCATTATAAATTGTAATTAGTGTGAATTTGACAAATTGGAATGGTAAGAAATTGTGAGGGAAAAAAAGATATTTTTACTTATTAAATTGTGATTTTTTCAAGACAATTTTAAATCTTGATGGCAATAGACATAATAAAAATCATAAAAAATATTGATAATGATGATAATAATAAACTCAAAAATATATCTGATACTTTAAAGATGTTACAAAATAAACAGGTATACATGTTTTGATGTTAGCTTACCATCAGCATCCCGTTTCTTTCTACTTAATGAATCTACAAGTGCCTTTATTTCTGATTCATCTCTTTTGGAATTGTCTTTTTTGTCTTCATTATTATTATCTTCTTCATCAGCATCCTCCTCCTCTTCTTCATCTTCATTATCTTCACCAGCATCTTCATCCTCTTCTTCATCATAATCATCTTCTTCTTCATCAGCATCATCATCATCATCATCATCATCATCATCATCACCATCATCACCATCATCCTCTTCTCCGTCCTTCTCCTCTTTATCATTATTATTGCCATTATTGTCATTTGCAGAATTTGGATTTTTTATTGGTTGAGTTGTTGTCATAGTAACAGGAGAAGTAGTTGTATTTGCAACAGGTTTTGTAACATTTAATGATGGTTTTACAGTGGTTGTACTGTTAGCAGTACGTTTTTCTCTGGCATCATCCGAGTCTGAAGTTTCCAAACTATTATCATCAGTGCCTTCCACTTCATCAATATTATCATCAGGTGAATCAATATTATCACCTTCATCTCCATCACCTTCTGTATCTTGCTCAATGGGATCTTCATTATCATTACTTGTTTCTCTTTTTTTGAGATTCAATTCATCGCCATTATCAGTTTCAGCTTCATTTACATCATCATCATAACTTTCTTGATTATCATCATCATTATCATTTACATCATCACCAGCATTATCTTCATCAACATTTCTCTTTTTTTTGTCAATTTCATCACCATTATCATCACTATTCTCTGCTTCATCTTCATTATCATCAGCACTTTCCATCTCACTGTCTTCATCACTATACCTCTTCTTAAGTTCAATTTCGTCAGCATCATTTGTTTCTGATTCATCCCCAGCTCCAATATCCTCATCACCACCATCGTCATCATTATCACTTTCTTCATTGTCATTGTTATCACCTGTTTCTCTCTTATTTATACCAATTTCATCCTCACTATCAGGAGAATCATCATCTTTAACATTACCATTATCATCATCATCATCATCCATTTCTTGTTCAATGTTATCATCATCTTCAATATCATCACTGGCATCCCTCTTTTTAATATCATGCAACTCATCATTTTCATCATTAGTTGATTCATCATCATTTTCATCACTTTGGCTCTCTGTTTCATCAATAGAGTCAGCTTCATCATTAACATCATCTTCAGCATCCCTTTTACTGATGCCATTATCATTGTTATAGGATTCATCATCAAAATCTTGAGCAGGTTGCGGCAGATCAGCTATGTCAACACCATTATAATTGTCATCATCAGTAGCATATTCATCACCACCAGTCCACTCTTGTCTTTTACGACGTTCATCATCACCATTCACACTGTAACCTTGGTTGTTGTCTCCCTTGTTATAGAAGTTACTATTGTCATATTCATCATATCGTTTTTCTCTTTCTTGTTGTAAATTAATACTACCTTCAGAATTCTGAATATTTTGTGATTCATCTCTCTTTTTGCGTCTTTCTGAATCATCGTCAGTTGTTTCATCAGCACTGTCATCAATATATTCATCATCATAATCCCCCGAGTCTGCCTGTAATAAAAACAAACATATTAAGATCATTTAATTAAAAAAGACTCACAGCAGTGTTTAACCTACAGAAATATGGTCAGTTTTATCTCTCTCTCTCTCTCTCCTCCTCCTACACCCTTCCCCCTCCTCCCCCCCCCCCCCCCAACGTTTTTATATATAGACTTTAAAGCTGCTACGGATTCATGATATAAAAATTTTAAAAATATTTTTTACTTCAAGACACTTTGACTGAAAAAAAAACTTTAAAAACTTGTTAGAGCTTTGTGTTCAAATTTTTAATATAAAGATTTCATGCCTCTAGGACTTTGGTATCATGACAAGAGGATTTGTTAAGTTCTGAACAATTAAGGCCACTTATCCTTGAACAACTGTCAAGGACAACCAGTTTCACAAATTTACAATGGCTAGAGCCTAGGAACAAGTTCACTGGCAATAGTTTGCTTGTTAAGAGAAGAAGTTGTCTAAGTGAAAAGTTTACAAACAACAGAAAAAGGGCATTGAGTAGCTCACCTTCAACATTTATTTCATGAAGGAAGTGGAAATGAAAATGGTGTATTAGCCCCTCTCCAATAATAATGGCATGAGGTTTCAGTTTTTAAATCATCTTTCATTCAATATTAAATTGGAATTTTTTAAATATTTTAATATAAATCTTTTCTTATTAACTCCGAAATTTTAATTGAGAAAACAAAAATTAAAGAGTGGTCCTACAATGCAGTACACTATATACCTATTTTCAAGTTGAATATTAAATTGTAATGTTAATTTTTTTACTGAGGAAATTGTAATTCTAAACACCGAACAGATGATAGGTGTGTAGATTTGGATATAGTTTAAGAAAGAATCATGTAGAAAAACATACTCTTAATGCCTACATTTGTGAGTTATGGTTCGTTACGTTAAAATTGGTGGCGCTGCTATCGATCCGGTCCATCCGTAGCCATTGTTTACACTGTAACTGAGGAGATTTTTCTATCAAAATGCCATATACATGTTACTGCGTACCTGGATGGTCAAATAAAGGGGGGGCATTATTTTCCAAAAGATATGAAACTAAGGAAAAAGTGGATATTTTCTATTCGCAGGAACTCTTCAGAACAAAAATATAAATTGTGGGAGACTAGCGTTGTTTGCAGGGAACATTTTTTGCCCTCAGATTATGTCGGAGAAACCGTCTTTGGTACATCAAACTTCATAAATATATTTACATTGCTATTTTCATCAAATGCGAACAATTCTCATTCCAAATGACTTATACTCTATTGTAATTATAAATAGTGATAGATCATACACGTATACTATCGCCAAGAGCTAGGCCGAGATGACTCCGATTTTCGAGAAATCCAGTTGTCATAAAACGTCAGATTTTCGGATTCAAGTAATGTTGACCTACATGTAACCCTTTGGCAAGCACCACCCTCTCTTAGCAGCTCGTTCCTTGTATTTTGCCCAAACAACATAAAAAATAATCCTTGGCGAGTTGGGTCAAAACAACCTCCAATTCAGGATCTATACAGAAACCATAATAAAAATCATAGTTTTATGTATGATTTCTGTTTCACATATGAAGTCAATGTAATAATAAAAATTGCTTGCATTTGCTTTGTTTCAAAGTTTATTATTCTTATTTTTAATATAATTATTTTTCTTTAATGTTTGACAAAAATATATTCAGTCTGATGATATTATTCTTTAAATATGGCCCCTCATATTCATCTTTTTGTTATCCCATGCTGGTAAAGATGTTGAAATCTTGATGATGATTATGATGATGATGTTTAATCTTCTTTATGATGATGATGATTTATTTATTGTTTAACATTGCTTTAACAATTCTACAATCATGTCATGACATGCATGGTGCATGATTGAAGTGTCTTTTACTTGACAAGTGGAGACTGATGTTATCTTTATATTGCTGGTACACTGATACACAGTTTGGCAGATACATACTATATACCATCTGGTCACATTATACTGACACCGAGCCAACCAATAAAGGCCAATGGCAGGTGAAACCACTTTCTAACATATGAGCCCATATAAGGTATGAACCCACAGTGGTGAGAGACAGTGGACTACAAGGCTAATGCTGAATACACTGAGCCACAAACACAAATAACAAAAAAATGACACCTACTATTATTTAAATGACATTTTATTTACAATGGGTACAAGTAAAGAATATTTTGGTATATTACTTGATTTTAATACACAAATTGTTAAAGTGTACATGTAGTTCACATTTAATTTAAAAAAGACTCTTGAATTTGTTTGTCAGAAAAAGTTTATTTTGTATGCATGTTATTTAGCCATTACTGTTGAACCAAAAGTCTACTGGTATACTTTTTCACAATACAAGAATGTGTGTTTACATTTTTCATAGAATTCTCTTCAGAAGTTAAAAAAATGTATTTAAATATGAACTTTTAAGAAAATTTTATTCTCTTAACAAATCTTTAATTCTTTCTAGAATTTATGTAATATTGAAGTATTATTTTAAAACTTCCTTAGACAAGTAGCTTTTAAAGAATGATTTTTTTCTATTGTTATTTTTAAAGACATTATGTCTTAATCCTCAATACAAGCATACCATTAAAAATGTAACAAGTCAATAATTTACCATTACTTCAAAATGAATATTTTTCATATTCCTTATAAAAAAATTTCTGTAGTACAGCATTTTGAAAATATTTTTCATAAAACTCTGTGAGTTTTGATACCATTTCATTAATGAAAGATTCATTTCTTTTAATATTTACAATTCTCATATCATTGAATGTACAAACAACTAAATCACATTCAGTTCCATTTGTACAGAAAAGTTGACCTTGTATCTGATAGTAGTAATCATGTGTAGTACTGAGCTGTAGATCACCATCTTTGTTTTTTAAGAAAGGAACAGTACTTTCTGAAATCATGCTGTCTTTAGCACTATATGGGCATTTTACTTCCACAAAGTTGTCAGAATTAGCAACTAAAGCATCAAGTGAAGCTGCAATATATGGATGTGTTTTGCTTACATGAATGCCACATGATTCTGTCACAACTTCAGTCTTATTGGAGTACTGATCCAAGGCAACAGACTCATATTTTCTGCCATGAAGAAGTGGTGGGGTTGTTAATTTGCAAACAGTTGTTAGATATTTAACCAAATTATTGAAATCAGTTCTGTTGGTTGCCTTGCAAATTTAACCAGGCAGTAGGCAAGCAGGTTGTGTCCTTAACTCATAATTAGGTATTAATGCTCAGCGACAGTGCCAAGCTGAGCAACTGAAACTAAAGGTTGTATTACTTTCCCCCCTTTAGTCTTACACTAGGTAAGCCAGTCTTTATTCTAACCCATTAAAGCCAAGTGTCAAGGCTAGCAGCAGAAACTTCAAATATTTTACAACTTAAGTATTTTGTGGACTGGTATTGAACCCAGATTTGCCATACATGAATATTTCTGATAAATATGTTATGTGCATTTACAACAAATGCTTTTTACAGCATGTTAAAATCTGTTAGACATAGTTACAAGTAAAGTTTGTCTGTTTGCTTGAGGCTCAGTGATTCTCTTTGGGCACTCTAGATTTCCTACACAATTCAAGAATCTGGACTTTGTCTTGCCTCTTGGGCATAAACACCACTGTTGTAACAATAAACTACACAAAAACCTACTACTGTTATTTAATGATAAAAAAAATCACCAAAATATTATGATATGTAAATGATTATATAGACAGTTACACTTAGCCTATATTTTACTGTAGTGTAAAATGAAAGTAGAAAGATGCCTGCCAAGTCGGGAAATGTCGGCATTTTGTAACATAAATGACAAACGACTGTTAACACAGCCTATCGTTTAATTAAATGATTACCACAAATTCGCTTATAGCGTCAGTGCCATCGTATCGAATGATTTGAATCTTGGAAAAATATGTAGATCTATTTGTTATTGAGACCAAGCCCTTTCAAACTTTTTGAATGAGGAAACTATTCGCGAATATGTACCTCTCTATTAACTCCGCTTTCCGACCTGAAACTCTCGCACCGCGATTTTTAAGTTCTTTAAGTGCAGAAAGATCCCACGATCCATAATCACCGAAGTTGCTAGCCGTCATCACATTCAATATTATAATACAGCCTACGTTACGTACGTCAATATGGCGGTCGCAACAAGCTAGGACCGGATCGATTCGTACGCCACCTGTATTCAGGGGGACATAACCCACTATATAAAACGACAAATGTTTCCCATTTAAGCTCAAATGGAAAAAGACCCAAAATACATACTACAAGAATCCAAAAATAGTCTGAAAATTTTGATAATTACCGTTGCGTTATCATCAGATTCATCACGTTTTTTCCTGTCTCCATTCAATTCATTGTCATCATTATCATCATCATCATCATCATTATCATTGGCAGTGTCATCAGAACTTGTGTCACCATTATCAGCAACAGTATCACTAGAATCTAGAATAAATTGTAGATGTATATTACGAGTAAGATCTTTGGTGGCATTATTATATGATAGCAATTTTCAGTAACGACTCAAACAGTAGTAAAAAAAAATAGCAAAATTATTTTAGCTTAAACTTTATTGGATGTTCTATGAAAATTTTGCAATATAAAAATAGAATGACTACATTAGATATCCTCTAAACTACACTGTAACAAACACCAACAAGAGAATTACTATTTGAAGGTGGAATTTAGCGACAAAACAGTGATACAGCAGTGCAGCCCGAGAAACAGAGCCTTCAGTACCCCCCCCCCCCGACCCCCTTTTTAAATAATAATAATATCATATCACTTATATAATGATAATAATTATCATAATTAATAATAATAATAATAATAAACCTGTCTCAGAGCAAAAACTATGATCCAGAGGGTTTGTCAATTTAGGTAGGACAAGAATACTGTTGTAAAAAAAACAGACTAGGGTTCTACAACATACAGGATACATTTACAGATACAATATACAAGCACTATATTATAACACATCATATGTTTTAAACAAAAACTTAACTGGTATAGATCTACAAATTTTATAGAAGAATAAATTTTTGGTTTTCAAAAACGGTTCCCCCAAATGAACAAGGTCACATATTTCTGGTCAAATTCTGGTCATCTTCTAAGGCACTGTAGAATTTACAAATGACTTTTTTCTGACGTTAATGCTAACGCTGACTTGAGTTAATATGCAATTTTTAAAGGCTGGTAAGCCATAGTTCCTCCGAAAAGTCAAAATTTGTGTAACAGGAGAGGGTAGTGGGTATCTTGACTGCGGCTATTTCTGTTGAGTCTAGGGTAGTATGGATAGCTTTGGTAAGATACTCCTGTTAGGCCTCCATGGTTCAGTCACACTTTAATATAAAAATGGAATTTCCGGAACTGTCAAGCTTGACTTGGGTTAGAGAAAACTAAAACAACTGGTTTTTAAAATAAGTTTTAAATAACATATATTATAAGTCAAAGTGATAATTTTAACAGAATGTAAGCAATTTTAACAATTTAAATGTTCAAATACAAATGTTAGCAAGTTCATGTAAAATTTATATAAATAGTTGCAAAAAATTGTAAATCAAGAATGTGAAATATCAAAATGCCCTAACCTAAATTATAATTAAAGTATATAACAAATTTCCTACTTTTTATTAAGAACGAAAGGGGTAGAAAAAAAAAACTATGGACAAACTATTGGACAAAAACTGGCAAACCCGAACGACAGTAGCTTTAAGCTACTAGTTAAAACAGAGGTAACTTCAAGCTACCATTATGAAAAAGTACAAAAACAAAAAAAAAAAAAAAAAAAAAAAAAATACAAAACATAGCTTCATGCTATGATAGTTGACTTACCGACTAAAGATGCGACTAAACAAGAAGACATTTAGGGGTTGTATGACTTGTAATTATATTTTGGCTAATTATTATATTAATGGGAGATAATTTAGAAAGGTAATTAATATTTACCTCTGTCACACTTGTAAACGTGTTCAAGACTTTAAATAACCAAGAGAATAATACAATTTATCACGAGTTTAGTATATATGTATAAAGATAATTTTATCATGACATATATACCAAAATCTTTACTTTATTTTATGTCGTCAAATGTTGAAATTTTATCGATTTTGTTTTCTTCAACATGGAGTTAAATCGGATGTGACTTGAAAATGGTAGGATTTTATAAGAAAGCGGAACAAATTGACGTCTTACCCGTGTTGTCTTTTTCTGTGTTTTCAGTGTCCGATTTTCGGAGAATTCTGTTGAGTGTATTATCAATCTGGTTATTGATGTCACTTATCACATTATCTTCATGTCCGGGTTCAACGTTTTTTTCATTATCAGAAACTGCTGGGGCACAATAAGCAACATATAAACAAGAACCTAAAAGAACTACACAAAAGTGGGTAACGATAAACATTTTAGGAGGAAGACTCGACCAGTTTTAACGATCAACTACCTACAAAAAATGGTGAATGAAAACAAAAACAAGTCTGCTGCTAAGTATGGACGCCGAAACGAATTTGATGACGTTTTTCACGTTATGACATCACTGTTACTACACAGCTTTAACGTCATGTTTTCTCCCGCGCTTTTTGGAAATTTCATAATCTATAGAATCTTTTTGGATTTAAATTGTATAGATAATAAAAACTCTTAATATTGGCGCTGCTATTTACCTTTTTTTTTTTTTTTTTTTTTTTAAAAAAAAAAAAAAAAAAAAAAAAAAAAAAAAAAAAAAAAAAAAAAAAAAAATTATCATTCAACAAAATTGTAGATCTACATGTGACAATATATTGACATATACCATTTTAAATGTATTGAATGATAAATCCAAAAATGGTATATGACAGCAGTACAAAGATTTGTTGGTAAAGTTGTTTAAGATCACATCAGCATTTTTATCTATTCACGACGACACATTTGTTAATCTAATTGTGTACATGCGTGCGATGTGGGTGGGTTTGTGTATTAATTACAGTCTCCCATGTACAAGCGCGCACTCAGGGTGATTTTTGTTAATATCATCGAGGCTAGTATTCAGTAAGCCAAAGGCAAGCATACAACTCTTCAAGTCACGTTATCCAGACATCGAGTGAACCATCCCTCAATGCCTAGCACCAGACGTGGTCCAAGCAGAATCTCAGAATTTAACACGTTATGTATGACCTGGTCGGGGTTCGAACCTACAACACCGAGCTATCAGGGCGTAGGCAAGAAAATGATTGGATAACGAAGTACCCTCATTATATGTTTCATAATTCCGAAGTTCTTGTACAATCTGTTACTTGGGGTAAAAGTACAAATCGGCATTTATATTGCAACAAAGTGAGGTAACTTGGACAGATCATATCGTAGTGTGAGAAAGTTTGTAATTTTACCTGCCGAAGGTTGTTTGTTTTTATAGACACTCTGGTTTTTTCTACAATCCCTAAAGTGGCCGCTTTGATATACCGTCGGAGAAAGGAACTTACAACAGCATAAATAAATCCTTTGCTTTTATGCTCCCTGCTTTTTTAATTTTTGAGTTTGTGTGAAATCAGTGAATATTAAACTGTGACACTTGTTACATTTCCTTAAGCTATACAGTTTGAAACACTCTGCAAAGTTAAAGTCTTAAAGTTAGTCATCTTGATTTAATTGATATCATCATATCGGGGTTACTATATTGAGTTACTCCCCTTTAACCAAGATGATTAAAATAGCAAAGACCACACATTAACCTGTTTATGAGATTAGGAGATAGTTTTTGTCCCGATTCGAGCTCCTTGACGCACTCGATGGCCAGAAGTATCAGATTAATGCCGTATAACACAGTGATATAATACTTCAACAACATAAAATTGGTAATAAACTTCATTCTGTTTGTCGTGTTTATTGTTATTTTTATAACTTCAGTCCTGTCATTTTGTTGTCTTGATAATGTTAAATATAACACCGCACTTTTATACTAAATTCTTCTTTTATTGTTACATATCATACCTAAATAAATGAAAATGTCCCAGATGAGGAGAGCTTTAACACACTCTATATCCCGTATATCCATACATGTTTACACATAAGTTCCCATCCTTCTACCAAAAGTTTCATATTTTTGAATAAGATTTTCCAAATGTCAGATGAGTTCTTATGATTTTTATCCAAGACCGATTTGTGACAATTTAGGGTAAAAATATTCTACAAATATTTGAGATTTTCGAATTTTTCTAGGTAAAAATTCAAATTAAAACTCTTCACTAAACCTAGATAAACGCATATTAACATCACTGATTATAAAATCTCGACTTTGTACTTCTTGATAAATATACATTTGGACAAATTATTATTAAACGTCCGACTTTTCACGGACACTGGACCCAGATAAAAACATATTGTGACCACTAATTTAAAAACTCTCCATTACGAACGGACACTGGAATTCAAACTCAGCGAGGGGGTTTAAGTACTTTTAGGGTCCTAAACCTTCAGTCAATACATGCCCAGTAAAAAACTTAACAACAACAATAAAAACACCACCACCACCAATAATAATAGTAGTAATAATAATAATAACAAAATTAACAACAACAATAATAATAATAATAATAATAATGATGATGGCGATGATGATAATAATAATAATAATAATAATAATAATAATAATAATAATAATAATAATAATAATAACAACATTTATTTACACCTAAAACGAACTTTAATCCGTCATTTATATATAATCCATAAAATTGTACAAAACATCATTATTTATTTATTTATTTATTTTTTTTTTTTGGTTTTTGTTCAGGAAATATTTTTCAATATCTAAAAATACATATGTGAATAGTAAAACCATTTCTACTTAAACCTACGGACCTGTATTTTTCTTTTAATAATTCCACGAATAATTCGTTCCCAAGAATTATTATCCCAAAGGAACAAATTCCTAATCCGTGGGAACGAATTATTTATAAAAAATATTGATGGTAGGTGCTAAATGCGAATCCTGTACATACCTAACTTAATTACGGCTATATTTGTCACTCGGTTACATTATAATTACAGTTTATAGGAGAACTAACAGACAGAAAATCACCCCACTAATATAATTATTATAGAGGTACATGTGTTTTTACCTTTCATCTTGAAGGATTCATTCATTATGTATTTATTTATATCTTTTATTTCATGTATTTTGGAAGTGGACCAATATTTTTTATTTTGTATGTGTTGTGTATAGTAACAGAAGTTTATTTGTTAGGGGAACCTGTTAGGCTTCAATTGGATTAATGGTGTTTTATGCCCTAGTCAAGATTCTTTCACTTGTATCGAGGCTGATAGTTCAGGGATGGGCGAGGAAACCAAAAAACCCCTGAAGAAACAACTGACGTTCGAAAAACGAAATGATAAACTTTTTCACTGTAGAATCTTCCGGAGTTGGGTTTGAATCAAGGCGGTAAGAGGTATTGTAATCCATTAAGGCGCGCTTTAGACCACTCAGCCACTGTGACCCTGTGAAGTGTTAGGATAAAATCGTTATCTGTATTGTTTCTTTGTTGCACATTTTCTAATTGTTTCATCATGCTGATGTGATTACATGACGAAAAGTTACAATGCTACAGAACGAAAGGTTGCAATGTTACAGAAAGAAAGGTTGCAATGTTACGGAGCGAAAGGTTGCAATATTACAGAAAGAAAGGTTGCAATGTTACGGAGCGAAAGGTTGCAATGTTACAGAAAGAAAGGTTGCAATGTTACGGAGCGAAAGGTTGCAATGTTACAGAAAGAAAGGTTGCAATGTTACGGAGCGAAAGTTTGCAGTGTTACAGAACGAAAGGTTGCAATGTTACGGAGCTAAAGGTTGCAATGTTACAGAGCGAAAGGTTGCAATGTTACAGAACGAAAGGTTGCAATGTTACGGAGCGAAATGTTACAATGTTACGGAGCGAAAAAGTTGCAATGTTACAGAACGAAAGGTTGCAATTTTACAGAACGAAAAGTTACAATGTTACAGAATGAAAAGTTGCAATGTTACAGAAAGAAAATTTGCAATGTTACGGAGCGAAAGGTTGCAATGTTACAGAAAGAAAGGTTGCAATGTTACGGGAGGAAGGTTGCAATGTTACGGAGCGAAAGGTTGCAGTGTTACAGAACGAAAGGTTGCAATGTTACGAAGCTGAAGGTTGAAATATGTTACAGAGCGAAAGGTTGCAATGTTACAGAACGAAAGGTTTCAATGTTACGGAGCGAAAGGTTGCAATGTTACAGAACGAAAGGTTGCAATTTTACAGAACGAAAGGTTGCAATGTTACAGAACGAAAGGTTGCAATGTTACAGAACGAAAAGTTACAATGTTACAGAACGAAAGGTTTCAATGTTATAGAACGAAAAGTTACAATGCTACAGAACGAAAGGTTGCAATGTTACAGAACGAAAGGTTGCGATGTTACGGAGCGAAAGGTTGCAATGTTACAGAAAGAAAGGTTGCAATGTTACGGAGCGAAAGGTTGCAGTGTTACAGAACGAAAGGTTGCAATGTTACGGAACGAAAAGTTACAATGTTACAGAACGAAAGGTTGCAATGTTATAGAACGAAAGGTTGCAATGTTACGGAACGAAAGGTTGCTTTTTTTACAGAACGAAAGGTTGCAATGTTACAGAACGAAAGGTTGCAATGTTACGGAGCGAAAGGTTGCAATGTTACAGAACGAAAGGTTGCAATTTTACAGAACGAAAGGTTGCAATGTTAAGGAACGAAAAGTTACAATATTACAGAACGAAAGGTTGCAATGTTACAGAACGAAAGGTTGCAATGTTACAGAACGAAAGGTTGCAATGTTACAGAACGAAAGGTTCAAATTTTACGGAGCGAAAGGTTGCAATGTTACAGAACAAAATTGCAGTAAAAACGGACTATCACATCGTTGGAAGTAGCAGGAAAAGAAACGTAGTAGCAATTCCAAAAGGAAATAAGTTGCGATGTTGCGATACAAAGAGAATGTTGCGGAAATACCTAACCGTAATACTGCAAAAAATATGAAATACACAACGAAATGGGAAAATGTCACACGGAATGAGCCATATATACATCAGCTATAGGTAATGTTTATTATATTTTCCCTCTTTCACTCACTTTTATTGAGTAGAGTTGAGCAGGAGTAATGCTGTTCTACACCCTAGTTAAGTTACATTTCACTAATATTAGGGCGTTTGGTCCTGGAACGGTAAAGATAGAGGAAACTTAGAGAAAACAACTAATGACCAGAAAGTAAATTGACAAACTTTCTAACACAAGATTCTGCCCAAGTGGGATGCGAATCTAGGCGGTGAGAGACGCTGTGATCTGTAAGGCTTTAAACCACTAAATTGTCAATGTCTCTGATGTTTAATTAGGGCTTTTCAGTTGAATCTTTTAAATAACCTCAAGGATTAATCTTAACCCGAGTTCATGTTAGTATGCAAGTGTTTCTGATCTGCATTGTGATGATGCGCACTTATGGCGACCTAATACACTCGTACACAATGTCGCAAGCATGCATCGTAAGACAACTCGGTCTATAATACTGGTACCAATCCAACCAGTAAAGGACTACGACAGAGAAAATCTGTCTCACTTGTGGTCGAGAACTTGTGATGGATGAACTCGCATCAACGAAACGTCTTGAGTTTGACGGCTAGCGCCTTACCTCGGTAACCGCGACTTTTATTAATGGAAGGAGGATCTCAGTGGATGAAGTGGACTATTTAAAGCGCGCGATTACAGATCACAGCTCCTCTCATCGCCTAGGTTCGAATACCACTTGGGTAGATCCTAGTGTTTGAAAGTTTGTCGTTCGTTTACCGGAAAGTCGGTGTTTTTCTCCTTGCACTCCGGTTTCCTTCAACATCCCAGAACTGAAAGAATCTTGACTGGGGCGTAAAACACCGTTACTTCACTCCACTTTTTTGACGATAGGAACAATACCCTGAAAGTACCTCAGACAAAATTTTACTAGCTACGGTAACAGGATACCACAGAAATACTGTATAAAGCTATTAAAGTTTCTCTTACATGTAACGTATTCTGTCACGCGCCTCATCTTAATTATTTTGTGTTTGTTGTGAAAATAAGAAAATAAAATTCAGATGTTTAAAAATATTAACATAACTATCACGCAGTGTTAGCTCATTAAACATATAAATGTTTTTACAGAAATATATATTTCTTCATTATCCAAAAATTTAATACAGATTTCAAGCACATTAAATACTTAAAATAGAAAGTTTGTTACGTAACACAAGACCCACCTTTGAGGGAAAAAAAATAGACAAGCGCCAAAAAGTTCTTTTTTATCTTGTTTTTTTAACTTATAATGTAATTCTTTAAATTTCTTTTTAAAATCATTATCGAGTTATCTCTGTATGGAGAAAGACTTCGCGTAATCGGTGTGACTCTAGACGATCACGAAGAAAGTCCGCTCATATCCAAAGTTAAGGTTTTGTTTTAAAAAATAGATTTTCTTTAACTTAATTGGTTGTACAATAGAATTTGATATATTCCAAACATGTTATGAAAATATCATGGAATTTCTCTCTCTACTGAACCCACTTACTCCTAGAATTATTTTCCCGAAAAACCTGTAAACATTAATGATTATCGACCCCAGTATCATTACTAAACTTCGTGGATTATCCCCCTTTTTATATCAAGGATAAACGTAAAGAATTTAATTTGTTATTCGAGTTTTATTCAGTTATTTATGGATTTGTTTGTACTGGTACGCACACTTAAGGTGATATTCAAAGTGCTAGTTCACTAGTTCACGATGTCGCAAAGTAAGATCGAAGCCTATTCCGTTCATTACACGGGTACCAAGTCAACCACTTGATCATTTAGACAGGTCCAAGGAAATCACTTCGTCAAAAATACTGGTACTGAGTCAACCATTCGGTCCATTAAACTGGTTTCAAGACCATCTACCATAGTTATAAGCATTTGTGCAATGGTTAAAACGTCCAAGTAAAGAGTCAACTCGATGAAGTTAGTTCATGGAAGCCTGATAGATAGCTTGGTAGGTCTTGAAGGTGATTTAGTCCATTCTATGACCCTAAAATCTTAAAGAGCTAAATATTACTTTTAAATACGAAATAACTTCATCAGATTTTATTTACAACGTTCACTTGGGAGTATATTAAACACTTTAAAAACATTAGTAAAAACGTTATAAATTTATCGTTACTTTAAGACTTTGGGGCATCGGTGATCGATCGAATGATGTAAAGCTCGCCTTTTCGGATCACACAGCCTTTTACCGCCTATAAGTTTGAATGCCGATCAGAGCAGATACTAGCGAAAAAAAAGGTTTGGTAGTTCTCTTGACAAAGATCGTTGGTTTTCTCTGGACGTTACAGTTTCTTTAAAACATACTTGAACTATTTGTCTTGACGTTAAAATGAAAGAATCCTGACAGAGGCGTAAATGTGCATTTCCCCCCAAACCACATCGATAGCTCAGTTGGTAGTGCTACCGTCGTATGTAGGAGGTCGGAATTCGAAGCCCGGTCGGGTCTGACCAAGACTTGAAAATCGGTAGTGACTCTTCTTTCGCCAAGCACTATGCATGTAGAAATAAAAGTCACAGGTTCCTTCGGAGGAGACATTAAAAACCGATGCCCTGCGTCACGGCCGGCGAGGCACGCTAAAGAACCCTCCCTGAACATTGCCATAAGCGCCCTGCAAAGGTAAAAAAAACTCTGCCACTTTACCTATAGCTGGTGACGTCTCTATATACATGTAAGTTAAATATTTTTGACTTGGATGTAAAACCTACTTAATCAATCAATCAATCCATTTCTCTCCAATCTTCCCCTAAAGTCCTTTGTTCAGAAAACGTGAGAAATAGCCTAGACACAGATATCCTAACCAAAATGTCCTTTATATTTGAGGTAGAGATAATTTTTAACGTACTGGGTTGACCAATCAAGATGAGGATCGGCATATAATTGACTTGATTTTTTTTGTCAATGTTCTTACTATATAATAATGGAAATACAAACTTGTAATTTGGCTTTTCGTTTTTTTTTTCGCTGTTATGGTTTTTAGAAATTTATACTTTAAAAACACCATTATATCAATTTTTTGAGGAACTTAATCTTCGGGGTCCAATATACAATTATGTCCTCTAATATGTAGGTCCCTACCCCTTTGAGACCTAAAATTAAATCTAATTTATTTTTTAAAGATTTATTTAAGTTAAAATAACAAAATCTTATGAACTTTAGCCATATCAGATGGCTTAAAATTGATTTTCTGAAAACAAAATCCCAACAAAAAGCATAAAATTACATATTTTTGTCGGCCAAATGATATTATGTTTTTATACAAACAATCTCGGTTAAAGATTTCACTAATATCGAGGCGGCCAGTTCTGAGATGATCAAGGTAACCCGGAGTAAACAACGAACCTTCGGTTACCGAACTTAAAAAAATGTGCCTGCTTCACAGAATCTAAAGCTTACGTTAAAAAAAAACAACCAAATCGACAACCAGTAACACTGAGGGCAATCTATAGAAAGCCATCCACTACAAGTTTAAACATATAACTTTTTAAAGAGCCAGCAAAATTATCAATAAGAGTAGTCTATAAAAAGCAACTCAAATATGAATTACTAAGGACAACCTATATGGACCTATATGGAGCCATTCACTACAAACATAACAAAGGCCAAGCTATAAAGAGCCAGCCAAAACATACATCTCTAAGAGCAACGTATATGAACCACTCAAAACATACATACCTAAGGGCAACCTATAAGTAGCCACTCAAAAGATTCATCACTTAGGGTAACTTATAAGTAGCCACTCAAAACATGCATCACTTAGGGTAACTTATAAGGAGCCACCCAAAACATGCATCACTTAGGGTAACTTATAAGGAGCCACCCAAACATGCATCACTAAGGGTAACTTATAAGGAGCCACTCAAAACATGCATCACTAAAGAGCCACCCAAAACATTCATCACTAAGGGTAACATATAAGGAGCCACTCAAAACAATTATCACTAAGGGTAACATATAAGGATCCACCCAAAACATACATCACTAAGGACAACCTATAAGGATCCACCCAAAACATACATCACTAAGGACAACCTATAAGGATCCACCCAAAACATACATCACAAAGGGCAACCTATAAGGATCCACCCAAAACATACATCAATAAGGGTAACTTATAAGGATCCACCCAAAACATACATCACTAAGGGTAACTTATAAGAATCCACCCAAAACATGCATCACTAAGGACAACCTATAAGGAGCCACCCAAAACATACATCACTAAGGGTAACTTATAAGAATCCACCCAAAACATGCATCACTAAGGGTAACTTATAAGAATCCACCCAAAACATGCATCACTAAGGACAACCTATAAGGAGCCACCCAAAACATACATCACTAAGGGTAACGTATAAGAATCCAACCAAAACATACATCACTAAAGGTAACTTATAAGAATCCACCCAAAACATGCATCACTAAGGGTAACGTATAAGAATCCACCCAAAACATGCATCACTAAGGACAACCTATAAGGAGCCACCTAAAACATACATCACCAAGGGTAACGTATAAGAATCCACCCAAAACATACATCACTAAGGGTAACTTATAAGAATCCACCCAAAACTATCAGAGGGTTCCTAAACTTACATATATACAACCAGTGATCCGTAGATATGTAAATTATAAAACAAAGTAGACCACGAGTTACATGCTTTTACCAGTTAACAATCTCTACACGTGTTTGCACGTGAGTGCATATTGTGTAATAAGAAGCTTACTTGTACTAGCGATATGAAAAAAAATTACATATCACGGTTTCTTTTGGAAACTTATCGAAAAGAAAGAAATGCTTAAAGCAGCACTATATGTAAAAACTGAGACTAAGATTGTGTAAGTGAAATACTAGTATATACATGTATCGACGGGGCGTATGAAGTTAAAACCTCTGGTATACAAAGGTAAGTATAAAAACGATATCCGGTCATTTACCACAAAATACACCTTTATGACCGTAATGGACATTTCAATATCACGATATTTTGTAAAGATCAAAGGGTGATAGATAATAATTAAAAAAAGTATTAATGAAACGGTTTTCAAAAGTCTGACGCGAAAATGTTCAACTGGTGTTTTAAAAGATACACGTGTATTGGTGGCGGCATTGGTTTTGCATGTCTCTTGTTTTAAATTTTATATAATATTAAATAAGGACAAGTGTATTGAATGATCCAAAGGCAACCAGAACTACATTACAAATGATGGAACAGGACAGGATACACCGGTGTCCAGTTTCACAATCAATCACTCAATTAAGTGTACACTCAACTCAAATTCGGGAATATTTCAGTGTCAGTTTTAAGTAATTACTAAGTTAAACTTGAATATCTAATGTTATATTCAAATTGTTTAGTGTAGGTTTGTTGACCAAAACAAGACATGTCTCATAACTCATAATTAAAAAAATATTGATGAGTGAAAATGTGACTATTTGAGTTACTGAGTGAATGATTGTGAAAGTAGAGCCAGATGCAAACGCATGTTGAATAACGTAACAACGTAAAGTATGCAAAAGAACAAAGTACTATGGGTAAAGATATAATAATAATAATTATTATTATAATGATAATAATAATAATAATTTATTTTATTATAGTGTCATCCATTAATACACATCTAATAAGCACATACATAAAATATACATGAATATCGATGCGATCAATTCTGGGAGAATAGAGGTAACAGGATTAAAAAAAGGAATACCATGTCATATACCACGTGCACGCACGTTTTAAATTGTTATAAATTATACATTCAAAAAGTGTTTTATGTCACCATCTACTAACGGTAAGCAAACTGACTTATTTTCTCACAATTGGATCGGTTAGTGATATCAAATTCGATAAAATCCGACATGACAACAGCTTGCATTGTCAATGAGCGTCATCGGGAAAAATTCTAATATTCTAGTACTTCAGTACTGTTATGTACTTCATTTAACAAAATAAAATTTAAGCGAAAACTTGTCTTACGCATAATTATCGCATCAGCATTTTACAAATTATTATAACAAGCATTGTATTTTAAAAGAATTCACAAATCAGCGGTATCTGTTTAACACGGAAATGGTTATTATAAAATTACTATAATTATAAATATATGTACGTTCCAGGTAAAAAAAATGGTATAAGGTGGCATTGTCCTTTCGCAGTAATTACACATTGTCATTATTTGTATTTGTCACTGAATCTGGCTTTTTATCTTAACGCAGTGACATCAACTCCTTCGTATGAATACTTCCTTTCAAAGCATATTAGTTCATTACACTTTCGCCAAAGGACAATCTAAGCATCTGCGAGACAGGACCGCACGGAATGGATAATCTCCGCTAGAGCCATTCACCTCGCTTATCTATATAATCAAACGGTTACTTAAAGTACTTTTTATGTCAATAGGAAATTTGAGCGACATGTTAAATATCACTGACGAATTACACGGAAACATTACCCGGTTCAGCCTGCAGATAAGCAACCTGTCTTCACAAAATTCCTCCCTAGAGCGCAACAAGTAAAATAACTGCCCATCTGAAGTTCTATAATAATAATAATAATAATAATAAATCATTTAATGGTAAAAGTATTAATTGCGCTAATCTGTTATTTATATTGTAAATGTCGTTCTCCACACTGTGAAACTTTTTCACTATTTTTTTAATTTGGTTAAATTTCATATGCATCCTCCCATTGTAAGTAAAACATTGTCGTGTGATAATGTCATGTGTATTTTCAAACTTATGAAATAGGGTATTTAAAAATTTGCTTATGGAAATTTTTTGGAAAACTTTATTTTATAAGATAAATTTAAAAAAAAAAAATCCACGTGACAATTGTTTCTCCAAACGTTTGTAAACTTATAATGTTCATTTTCCACACAGAAGGTAACCGTATATTTTTATAACCAGTTGATGTTAAAAACCACATCAGCAAATTGCGGTTATTTTCGGCTAGGTATCCTAAAGGCATTTTTCAATGTGAATATTTGGTTTCGATGTTAATGTTATGTATTTTAAGCATAATTTTTTTCTAAAATAAACAGCTATTAAATGGAAAAAAGAAAATGATATATTGCTGAAGTAACACATACTTGGAAATCCAAATTACGTAATCAAGATTTTAAATCAAAAATAGCAATTTGCAGATTAAAATAGGTTTATATCAATTTACTAATTTATTTGCAATTATCCGGAAGTTCTTTATAATCACTGACAAAAAATCAACAAAACGATACCACGTGTGACGTAAAAATCACATTTCACGTCAATCAAACTCCCAGATTCAATGAAAAAGGTGCAAAATAATCCAGTTTCTTCTCTGAAGTTAAAGTTTATTCTTCTTTGTAATTTTAACCAATAAAGTTTTGGAATCAACTTGTTTTTTTATTTAAAAGTCACATTAGTTTAAGTATCATAACATTTGTTTAAAACTTTAGTGAAATTTTAGAATTTTATAGTTACTCGTAATAGACACGTTAATAGACTATCAAAGAAACCGTAAAGACAGTTATGTAACTTTTATTAAATTTTGTAAGTGTGAATGGTTTTAAATGATTGATGTTATTGTTAATTTCATTCTGACTGACATTGGATCAAGCTAAAAAAAAAAAAAAAAAAAAAAAAGAGAGAGAGAGAAAGAAAGAAAAAAACCGTCTTTACCACGGTTTTTTAATAATCAATCGTCCGGTCAAACACGCCGTTTTTTGGGATTTTTATAATCAGTGGTTTCGATATTGCGTTTAATTTTCCTATTTGTCTCATTTCGTTGGTTTGTTTAAATTTGTTCTTGGTTGCATTGGTCAATTTACAGTATCCTTTCTGTTGTTGTTTTAATATGCAATAGAAGGGCGTCTTGCATGTTGAATAATGGCGACTAAATTCAGAGCCAAATGCAAAAGCGAATTTTTATGCCAATAGGTTTCATATATAACATCTGTAATAAATCTTCAACAAGTCTCTAAGTTCAGGGCATACATAATAAGATTTTTTTTGCTTACATTTACATTTTCTGGATGCATGGTTATTAACTAGTCGTATAGTATAAGCAATGTCTTTTGTTTTTACATCACACTGAAAAAATAAAATAAAAATAAAATAAAATAAAATAAAATAAAATAAAATAAATAAATAAATAAACTTACCGCTAAAACATTTCTGACATCCATTATTCAAATTAGCTATTTAAAATTTTTTACAGTTAAAACTAAGATTTATCTTTATTGTGTAATAATAACAGAAAAAATCTACTGTTTTTGCAGTTTATTGCATCGTATTACAAACTTTATCCTGTGCATCACAGATTCTGCGTGGGTAAAACTTTTATGGTCTCTAATATAATGTTTAGTATTACATTTTAACATTAATCATTTTTTTATGATTTACACTCACTTTGAAGAATTCAATAAAAGTTATATAATGATTTTTATCAATTGCTTTTTCTTAGGCATAAAGCATTCCTTTTGTAAATATATTTCTCGGTAGGGGTGTGGTTTAAAGTAAAGGATTACTGTGCTTTCTTACGGCCAAAGTTTACATCACTTTGCTTTGCCTGAAGATCCTAAACGCGTGCTTTAGACCACTCGGCCACCAAAGAAAACACTCCATAAACAGATTCACAGTGGGACTGGAGTAGTTGATTTGAGTTGAGTAATGGTGTTTAACGTCCCATTCAAGAATATTTCACTTATATCGAGACGTCGCCAGCTATAGGCGAAAGTGCAGAAATTTTGCCTGTGCGTTGCGCTGATGGCATTATACAGCAGGGTTCTTTATCGTGCCATGCCTGCCATGACACGGGACCTCGTTTATTTTAAGTTCCCATCCGAAAGAACCGTGACTTTCATTCCGTAATGCCGAGTGCTTGGCGAAAGAACAGTCACTACCCACTTTCAAGTCTTGGGTCAGACCCGGCCGGGGTTCGAACCCACGACCTTCCACTTACGGAGCGAGCACTCTACCAACTTAGCTACCGCAGTGGCGGGACTGGAGTAGGCTATTTGGTTAAGATTTTGGTTCTTAAACATCAAATAGTTTTCTTATTTTTTGTAATACTGATATGATGAGAATGAAAAAAAGTATATCAGCTACTTCATCATCTTGCAGTCAGGGTCCCATGGATAGAACTTTATTATTTATACTGAAAATAGATACCAGTCTTCTCTTACAAAATGATAAAAGCACCAAGTCTGCGTCAACCTTAGGTTGATGGTATCATATCCAAGTTGGTACTTATGTTCTGATGTTATGTTTGATCAAAGGAAAATTTATTCATGATATTAAATATCAAAATATTTTAAGATTCCGTGAACATTTTGACACAATGAGATGAAACTTTACATATCCTACATATTTTAATATAAGGTTCCGGAACATATTACAACTTTAGCATCGTTCGAGTAATATATATATATATATATATATATATAGAGAGAGAGAGAGAGAGAGAGAGAGAGAGAGAGAGAGAGAGAGAGAGAGAGAGAGAGAGAGAGAGAGAGAGAGAGATCACATATTGTAATGTTAATTTTTCCCGTTTTTTAATATATGTTAACGCCGTATCTAAGGAATTATGAATTCAGGTTCAGGACAGCTAAAGAAAGAAAAATAAATGTTTGTTTTCATTCATTTATTTATTTTTCCTTTTATTTCAACATTACTATTTTGATACCAGACACTTAAATTGAAAAGTAATTTAACATCATATATAACGATTTACATTGACTGATTGAACTATAGACCAAACCGAATTAAAATTAGACATATCCTACTAGTTTTAAAAATTGGTTTTCTTAGGACAATCTGCTGTCCTTCATCTTCTCATAGATTGGTCGCCACGTTGTGTAAGAATAATACTTGAGAAGTTAGGTCCACTTTAGTTCGGTCCATTTTGGATGGACTGATGGCCTTAGGCAATGGAAAGAAATTTGACTGAAGCGTATAAACATCATTACTCCACTCCATATCACTTCGGACATAAAAAGTAACATTTTTTCCCAACTTATATAACCCCAAGGTCTCACTGAATACATAGATAGATATCTGTGCATCACAGGTAAGTAATTTACAGGTATAAAGTCTGAATTTTGCGTTTGAATGAATTTTGTTATCTCTGTAATAGAAATTTGAATATTTGCCTTTGAGGATTGCACAATACGTGCATAAAAAGTGTTATCTAAATGTCATATTTGGTTTTATGTCTGGATAAAAAATAGAACAATTAGGGTGCTCACAAAGCAATCAGCAAACGCTGTTTCAAGCCACATTGTTGGGTTTTAATTTCATTATCTGATTTTTTTTTTCGCAAAGTACATCATCTGAAGATTTCATTGCTGAAACCACACACACACACACACACACACACACACACACACACACACATATATAATTACATGTATAAAATTTGAAATTCATTTAAAACTAAGGTCTGTTCCCTCATGCAAAGCAATCCTTAGCTGGATTTGGATTTATATAATTTTGGAACTTTAGATTCATGTTTTCTACTGTTTGGCTTATGTTTTTTATCTATCAAACTTTTCGGTCTTGGTGTCACTGATCAGGAATAAAATTTCCGAAATGTGCACATCTGGCACATCAAAATTTAACTGGTATTTGTTATATATATATATATATATATATATATATATATATATATATATATATATATATATATATATAAACTCACTTTAATTCATAAAAAAGCTCGAAGATAGAAATCAGTGTGAAATGATTTCAACATTATGGTTTTACAGGTTAAAATTAAATTCCCTTTGGGTAATAAATTTAAATTTGAGACAAATTAAAGTCAAAGTATCTCGGTTCTCCTCCTACAAAAATGTCGAAATCATAATATATGGCCATTCCATCTTTAAAAATATTTATTTTCCCGTAAGCATATCCTTGTCCATGTCTCGTATTACCGGATCAAGCTAGCTCCGCATCGCAGTTGTTTTTATGGTTGTTTAATGGTAAGCGTGACGTGTAAATATTAGCCGTATTCGACTGGTCGTTTTCCGTTTAGCAAGAGGCTTTTCCATTAAACGATATTTTCCCACCTTTATTTTTGTCCAATCAGACTAAAGACATCAACTTTACGTTTCTTATTCGACTGGTAATTTGTTCTCAACTCGACCTTCGTGAACAACAGTGTTTTTAGAAGTGAAAAGTGTGTTGAGCACTTTACCAGTCGAATGACAAATACAAAACTATATTCTGTGATCTGATTGGTCAAAAATAAAGGTGGGAAAATATCGTTTAATGGAAGAGCCTCTTGCTAAACGGAAAACGGCCAGTCGAATACGGCTATTGTCAGTATACTAAAGTACTATCTTTCCCATTAATTTACATATGTTTTAACTTTCCGACATTCTTTTAACTTTAAAACTGCACCAGTTATATTGGACTTATATTGAAAATATTATTAAACCACCTTACACTAAGGCGGCACAGAGGTGATACGAAAACTTGCTTATGCAAACGTTTTTAACTATATAACTTCGTGAACACGCGATTACTTTTGCTCAAGTACGCAATAACATTTTGTAAAAAAGAAAACATAAAAAATGATGGATAGTAACAAACCAAGGCTTAACATTGCAATTTCGTTCCTGTGCTAGAAAGGCAACATCAAGAATAAAATATAGATAAGATTACATGTAGATGAAAGGGTTATATATATTTAGAAATTGTATTTCACGCCCCAGTATATATTCTTTCACTTAAATCAAAACGGCCAATTCCGGAATTGACGAAGAAACCGGAAAAACGACCGTTGGTACCGACAAACTTTTTAACATTTGGATCTGCCCGAATGTGATTCGAATTTAAGAGGTTAAAGAAACTTTGATACATAAGCGATCGCTTAAGTAAGAACACTTCTGTTGGGAAGACCGAACTAAGAAAAGAAAAAAAAAAACTTACTGGTTGTGTGACAAGTAAACCTTCGGAACTTCAGATTAAGGTTTGAGAAAAGATAAGAAGATTAATAGAATCAATCATATGCGTCAGTGGTAGATAGAATCCCACCCGAGTGGGCAGATTTTGTGTCTGGAACAAGGCTTTCCATTGGAAATCATTATCTCAAACTTAGGGGGATGGGAGAAAAGCAGAAGACAATTCACTGCCGCTGAATAGTAATGTTAATTAATGTTATAGGGATTAGGAACCATGACAATGAATTATGGACGATACCGTTGGTGTAAATTCGATCCGCTACACGTAATAGAAAACAGTCATAACTTCTAATAACGCATTTAACACATACATACATGCATTAAATGTCTATAATTTCCGTTTGATAACCATATCTATTTGATTTTTGCCTCTCAACCTTTTTTTAAACAATCTGATGGCATGACTTCAGTTCTAAACTGACGGATTGAACAGATAACAAGATCAAACACTGTTTAAGATGTTTATGTAAATATACAGTCATTTTTATTTGCCTCACTACATGTTTATGTAACCTTTTTATAACAATTTTATCACATCAGATGCCTAGCCATTGAGTAAGAATTGTTTACACATTTAAAAAGTTATATTCAGAAAAAAGTTTTATTTTAAGGCTTGTTTTGATACAGTTTGGCGATATGTTTGTTTAAGTTCTTGTCCATGTATTTCTGATTGTTGATAACTTCTACATTACTGGCCTTACTCGGTGTGAGAAAACTCAAGTTTTTGTTGACTACAACAAACCTAAACTTACTTTTTGTTGTCACCCCGAGTTCATGATAGGCGTTGAACTTTGAGGTATCCATTACGTCAATGAACCGATACCAAATTTGGACCAAAAGATGAACTTTTTATGTAAAGTAAATGTAAAACAATTGAATTTGAAAATTTGTATTGGTAATAGTTAAAATGAGAGAGAGAGAGAGAGAGAGAGAGAGAGAGAGAGAGAGAGAGAGAGAGAGTTAAGATAAGTTAATAATTTAACGATTATAAGAAAGGTCTGGAATCGGTACACAAAAAGTGTCCTATGGCTTAATGAAATTATGTCTATAAAGCCATATATCTTAAAAAAAAAGAAAAGTCTTAAACATTTGCACGTTTTTGTTTTTACTTAAATATTTTTAGACCTCATACAATAACGTGAACACTTAAGAACATACACGATATAGTATTATGTTTGTCACGTGACCATCGCGCGTATTTGCCATTAGGTTACTTACATGTATGTTTTGAAATAAAAACGACTCAACGTTGTCGGTTATAATCGAGAAAACGACACAGTTCGAGTTATCGAAGATGTAACGATTAAGTTATAAATTTCAACGATATAAATATAACCGTAAATCTGCAATAATTCGTGAAAATCCAACATTTTTACAAAAATTTCAAAACACAGAGCAATAAAGAAAAACGCTTCTTCTCAAATAAACAATCTTAATCCTGTTCAAAATGTATGCTTTATATACTACAGACAATGTCAGTGTTGAATTCATGGCTTTAATTGTATAAAATCTGTAATACGTGTAGTTTTGGACAGAAACAAGAGGTTCAACCCAATAAATTAACAGAATAAAATATTACTTTTTACAAGCGGACATTATGTATCCTCCCTCACTTGTACCACCCCTCTCGCAAGTCTTACATTTTAATTTTAAATATTTCATCGACTCCAAGTTGCGCATGTACAAATGTGTTTTACATTATTGCTTTCTTTATTCTAGTTCTTATTGTTTGTTTCCATTTATTTCATGATTTATTGTCGATTTGTTTTTAAGTATTCCGAGTTATACTCTAACTGTATCCATTTCCTATTTGTATGTTAGCCAATTTGTCGTGATAACATGCATTTAGCATTATATATGAACTGTACTAACATTCCTATCTTGGACTCTTATAAGTCATTATGCCATAAATTATGAAAAACCCTTAGAAAATAATGATAAAAATAAATATGATATCGGGTTTAAATTGTTGTATTTATTGCTAAAATCTACATCAAAAAGTCTCCGTCAAGTATTAAGTCTCTTGAGTGCTGTATTAATTTACATGTTTCGCGTTTTCTTTCGGAGTTTTTTCTGTCTGAAGGACGCATTAATGTTAAAGATCGATAATAAATAAGTTCACAATTAGTTTGGTATATTTAGTTTAATTTAAGTTATGCAAGATATTGTAAATTTTTCACTTAAAATTGTGACTTTAACCCATGCTCTGTACAATAAATTAGATAAGATTTAAGATATTTTCCTTTTTACCAGACGTAAGCGACGACACATTTTGAATCTGATTTAGCTGGAAGCTTTAATTTACAAACACTTGTTGACTTTGATGTTTTTTTGCGTGGTAATGGAGGATGATTGTCAAGGAAGTAATGATGGGATATCTATTCCATATCTTATCAGCTTCAGGCCAGAGGATTGTTTCAAATAACTGCATGTTTCAAATTGTATAAAATGCATGTTAAATATCAAAATATAGATCTCCAATTGAATTAAATGATGGATTTGTCGCTAGCCCGGTGTCCTTGTGGTATTTGCTGTGCGTAATTTCCACCAGCGGTCTGATCAAATGTTCCCGAGGCTGCAGCATCTTTAAGTATCGTGATGATTTAGGTGTTGCACATAGACAACCTGTCTCTAACTTGTTGCTAAAACATGCATAAATTCACAGAAGACTATAGAACTATTACTTTTCTGGCTATAAAACGCGCATAATTGTTTACGTGTTGTTATGTTAGTCCTCGAGTCATGTACCGATTAACCTTTTCTTCAAGCAACAGCTTGGACCGTTGTGCAGTTAGATTAGCCAGTGTACCACGTCAAAACCTGTAGGGTTTGCGAAACTCTTTTTTTATTTGGTGTGAAAACACTTCTAAAAGCTGGAAGTTTTTTGTAAGTCACACTCGACTTTGTGATAACACCTTTTTCATCAATAATAATAATTATAATGTCATTTTTACAAAATAACATATTCAAAAGTAGCACATGACAATTAATTACCATGTGCTACTTTTGAATATGTTTTAATAAAAAATTAAAAATAGCACATGACAATTAATTACAATGTGCTACTTTTGAATATGTTTTAATAAAAAATTAAAAATAGCACATGACAATAATAAAATAATAAATAAATAAATAAATAAATAAATAAAAATAATTTTTAAAAATACAAGTAATAATAAAAAAAGTATACAGCTCGCATTGATACCGTGATGCGCTAGCAAATCTCAGTTAAATGCACAGTCTAAAAGAAGTATTGGCTCAGTTACAAACATTTAAAGCGCTTTCTTTCAGAGCATTTAATCATTTATCCAAATAACCGTTATATTTTGCTATATAAGTTCGTGATTCCGTACAAAGAACCAATTGCAACAAGCCCGATCCATACAACTGTCCTATGCAAAATGTGAAAAATTTTGAATATTTCTTTTTGTAAAAAATTCAAAATTTTGCACATGAAACAATCTATCATCAGAAAATTCCTCCCAATAGCGGAGTAATAGACATTGCATGTCCACAATTTCTGCATCTCTATTATTCCGCTATAGGGAGGAGTTTTCTTAGGATAGGTTGATCTATAACACAGTAAAATAAAAGGATTTATGATTGTTATTTACCCCATCCCATTTCTATATGACTTTCTTCCGGATAAATGTTGGTGTTTGACAATACGCTCGTAAACAGCCATACCCCTCACACACAGAACTCCCTATTATATATCATATTCTTAATTATTATTTTACATGTAACTAATTTAATCGTTGATAAAAGATAGTTAATTAGTTTATGATAGTTTTTATATAAGTGTTAACCGGAGTGTTACCGTCTTTAACGGATTTATATGACCAATACTTATTTAACAAAGGGGGGTTATTTGGTACATATTCTAAAGCCGAACTAATATATCTACTCAATTCTTTGATCAAAAGAAAAGACATATTTGACTTAAATAATACGCCTTTTTACGAATTCAATTTCTGCATTGAGAATTCACACTAGAGAGGACCATTTAACATAGCTTTGTACCGCTATTTTTATATCCACGAGATCAGAAGGTCAGTTGGTACTTGAAAAGAACTATACATCATTTGCAGAAAAGAAAACTATATTATATATTTTTAAAAAGAGAAAAGAGACCATAACTGATTGAACTCTGGGCCAAAAATCGTATGCCTGGTTGCAATATTAAATACCGTTTATGTATGTATGTATGTATGTATGAATGTATGTATGTATGTATGTATGTATGTATGTATGTATGTATGTATGTATGTATGTATGTAAGATTTACACTGGTAATTAGATGGTAAAAAAAGTACAAACTTTTCAGGAATGAAACGATTTTTTTTGGCTCCACTAACTTTAAGAACAGAATCTTAAATATTCTTTTAAAGTTGAAAACTCGTGTTAATTTTTAATAAAATTAGATTTTAGAAATAACAGTATTGATGAATGAACCAGGAATTTTGGAGATTTTGGTAATTATTTTCATTCTCCCATAACGATATCTGAAACAAGTTATTCAGATGCTGACTCATTGACTACAAGTTGTATTTGAAGCAAAAAGGTAGAGTAGACATTGTGTAGGCAGTATGTTTAGTCTTTTAATAAACTTATTTTATCCTGCAAAAAACAAAGGGTGTGTAATCTATTCTTTTTTTTTCCTTCCGCGAAGTCAAATATCTTTTTTTAAAATTCGATCGGATAAGTTGTCTTAAGATATGTTTCAACTTTGTTATGAATATCGGGAAGATGGATTTTAATGTTGTTTACAATTTTCACAATTTTCAGCGCTTTGCAACGAGAATAATTTTATAACTATCTAATATATAGAATTAATCGTGAGATTCGCGGGCGTGTTTTGTTGTCTGCCTTCTTTCTAGATGTATGCGTAAATAGCGACTTTAACGCATTTGCTCACATGGTAGGTACCCCGAAGAAAAGCAGACCACTCTTCTTTGTTACATTATCATGGCACCAGAGGAATAAGATGAAACGCTGTTTTCTTTATGCCGAGCGCCAGGAGGTGAAACAGTATCTCCAATTTTAGAGTCGTACATGTGCAGAGGACCCGACCGGGGCTCGAATACCCGCCCTCCTTCTATCTTCTGAATCCAGCACGGTGGTAACTTCGGGAGGAACTAATTGCATACATTCTCATATCGTCAATTTACATTTTGATCCAAAGCAAATAACGTAATTAAAGCAGGTACTTTGCAAAAACCAACATAATCAAAAACATGAAACGCCAAAACCACCAAGACCAATCGGAATATTGCTCGGCTTTTTCCGTCGTATCTCACAAAAAAAGCTACGACGGAAAAAGCCGAGCGATGTTCCGATTAGCACCAAGACATAATATAAAGCCCACATCTTAATGATATGAAGTGAGTATTGTCATCAACATGCACTACATGTAGAAAGGATAGCCATCCATTTAAACGGTATGAAGAAATTGTCTTCAGTCTACATCAATGATGCGCATGCTCGAATCAGCGACGACAACTGCATTGTGCATGGAATATCACTAGCGTTGCACTCAACTTAAAACATTTTCATCACGAAGTGGTACATATTTAAGTTCAAAACCTAAAATGCATTTTCAGTATAAATTTTTTTTCCCTATTTTTTTTTTAAATTTGGACTGCATATTTATATAACATAATATTGTCTGACATAATGCATTGTATTTCTTTTCTAGAGCATGTAAATTAAATAGAAATATTTCAAAATGCTGTAAATGTAAAAGATGAATCCATCCTCAATATGAAAATAAATATGATAAGACAAATTTGATATTTTAAATAGAACAGTAAATGTTGAAAGTTGAATTATTACACATCCTTTACAACGGAGACTGTTACACGTTAGTGAATATGTCGTAAAATAGATGAAAGACATATTTCTCACAAGATTGCATAGTTTGTGTAACGTAATACACCATAACCCCCGAGGGTCTTCGAATAACAATTCCTATCGTCTGCAAATCTCGTGCAGCGTTCTGTTGTTATCTTATTCTTATCAAAATTAGCGATTAAACTTAAAAAATGTGGCTGAAAAATTCGATTGTAATAGTGATACGATATATTTGAAAATGATAAGATCTTTGCTTCTGGCGATTTTAATTTTTAGAAAAAAAACCTGTCGATAACCATACATTAAAAACTGAACGTTTAGTATCCGCCATCAACATAAATTTCAATGCAACGACTATCCACTGTTGTTAGGTTGATCGAGCGTTTGTTTTACGTCATATCAGCATTTCATGGGACGAGATCTTGAAAAGAAAATCTGAACACGATTTTGGTGCGTCAATGTTCAAGTGTTTCTGTATTATTATAGTACCTACTTGAGTGCTAGTTCAATAGCCCGTAATGCCGCATTTAAACCACATCACTCAGTTAAATACACTAGTATGAGCCCAGTCCTGCGAAAAGAAAAACTTTCCTAACTTGCTGTCTAATGGGATCGAACCCTGAGGGGGTTAGTTATAAGTAAATACCAACCATTTCAATAACAATGGCGTGTTAAATTCTGCAACCTATACGTTATACATACCAGAGGCGGATCCAGAATTTTAAAAAGGGGGGCGGTGTGTTAAAAGCTGAGAACTGAATGTTCAACCATCCTAGGGGTTTTGGAGGTGGTGCTCCCCCGGATAATTTTGAAATATGTTGCAAAATCCTACATTCTTTTGCAATTTGAGCTGCTTAAAAGACATAAATATCCTTCATTCAGAGTATTAGGCTTTTAGTATATAAAGCAGAAGCACAAAAAGTATTATCAGTGACATAAAGGGGTGGGTTGGGGTGACGTCCCCTTCAAGATCCGCCACTGCATACACTAAGTATACAAATGTAGATAAATGAGGATCACATATTATAATTTAATTGATTCCCGGTTCTTTTGTTGGATTAATTTTTATACGCTTCATATCATTACACATTAGAATGTATTTGTTATAAAAATTCTAAAAGTGTTGAATGATATATGAATAATGCATTACTAAAATCCGCTTTGAATCTTGTGATGATGTCCTTAAAGACAAAATTCATTCCAAGTATTGCAAGACTTATTGTGACAAGAGAAAAAAAAGTTTATTTTTTAGATTTAACCACAAACATTCAAGAATTAGAAACAGAATATTTTATTCAACAACATCAACATATTTTATCTTTTGTGCGAATCATTATGCACACCTACATAAATAAACGCCATTGATCTGTAAAACTTT
Organism: Tegillarca granosa; assembly: GCA_029721355.1. Lineage (NCBI taxonomy): Eukaryota > Metazoa > Mollusca > Bivalvia > Arcoida > Arcidae > Tegillarca > Tegillarca granosa. The sequence goes on along the minus strand of CM056601.1, from coordinate 6,754,886 downwards.
ATAGCTTCCTAGCAATGATCATTTCGTTGATTTACCAGATTTGTGGTTGACTTGTACTGTTCGAACTTTCAACTTTGTTGTTAAAACAATTTGTACAGATAAGCTTACTTGACCAAAAAACTCATTTATCAGGAAAATTATTACAATTTAATATCAGATAAGACGGAAACTTCGTCCACAAGTCAATGGTTTTCTTATTCAATCCAAATTTTTATTTCAATAAGTTTAAAATAAAAAATGTATTAAAGCTTTATAAAATGGGTTTAAACGCAATGCCAAAATCCGATTGATGTGGACGTGAACAAACTGAGAACAACCTGTACAGCGGAAGAACTTTATGGCCATAAAATATTTTTTGCATTAATACTATAATTCTTGACCTTATTTCTTGAGTGTTAACAACCCCGCCATCATCATCTCGTTTGACCAAGTAAACTTCACTTCCGACTGTACACCTTCAGTTTAACTTGACACGTCTTTCATGTTAATTTATAATTGTGCCAAGCTCAATAAAAACTTATGATTCCTAAAATAATTAAAGTGAAGTAAAACAACGTTCAACGACATCAACAACACCAACGACATAAACAACATCATCATCAACAACATCATCAACAACATCATCAACAACACCAACGACATCAACAACATCATCATCAACAACACCAACGACATCAACAGCATCAACAACACCAACGACATCAACAGCATCAACAACACCAACGACAACAACAGCATCAACAACACCGACGACATCAACAACAGCAACCACAACGACATCAACAACAACGACATCAACAACACCAACGGCATCAACAACGTTCAACAACAACGACTTCAACAACAACAACAACAACACCAACGACATCAACAACAACAACGACACCAACGACAACAACACCAGCGACATCAACAACAACAACCACATCAAGAACAGCAGTAGCAATAACGACATCAACAACAACAGCAGTAACAACAACGATATCAACAACAAAAACAACACCAACAACAACAACGACAACACCAGCGACATCAACAACACCAACGACATCAACAACAGCAACAACAACGACATCAACAACAACGACACCAACAATATCAACAACACCAAAGACATCAACAACGTCATTATCAACAACAACGACATCATCAACAACAACAACAACGACATAAACAACAACAACGACAGCAACAGCAACAACAACAACCACATCAAGAACAACAGCAGTAACAATAACGACATCAACAACAACAGCAGTAACAACAACGATATCAACAACAAAAACAGCAAGGACGACATCAACAACAACAGCAATATATCCGATGTAGCCCACAAAACAAAAGTTTTTATATAATCTTTTTTAAAGTATTACAAGTATAAGGTATCATAAATTATGACATTGGTTAAATAAACAAGTATATTATCATACATAATTTTCATAAACTCTCTGACGAATATTATGCTGACTCATTATTAGATGTTCTATAATATCTTCATGTTATTTGATATGACGAAGTAACACCCCTGTATAATTGTAGAAATAGTAGGATTCAGAACCCAAAACCACTTCTAAAGGACTCTGATTAAATATTTGAACATTAAAACCACCAACTGCAGCATTATATACGCCTGATGGAAATCCAATATAAGAATTTTTTGTTTTTCATGGATATATCATTTCACATCTTTTCCACTTTATTTTTAACATTCCTATACGGGGTACAACACCCCTGGTAAGGTTTTGTCTGATGTAACCCCTAATTTGTCACCGTCACCTGGTGATGATTTGAGGGACCTCCCATTGGGAAACAGCGTCAGGACAAGAAATTTATTGAATCAGAAAATAAGATAATATAAGGATTTGGAATGCCTTGTACTTCGCTTTTTACAAAATAAAATAAAACATTTCTCCTGACCCGCTCCTTAATGTGATATTAATTATAATATCATCTTTACCAAATATTTTTATTTATTTTATTAGATTTAAAGTTTATGATATTGGTTTCAACTTTTTCAACTTCTCACAGTAAATTAAACAAGAAAAACATAAACATATAATAAGAAAATTACATCAAGTATATATATATATATATATATATATATATATATATATATATATATATATATATATATATATATATATATATATATATATATATATATATATGTTTATTTGGCAACAGCCAAAAACATCAGATAAATGATAACTTTGTAATAGTCAAAAGTACTCATCTATCGTTTGCTTTTGGCTATTAATTTGTACATTTCTTGGATTTAGTAATCAGTTGCTTATGCTGTCTGAGAAAACATATTTTTTGTTGCTCAACTATTATATTTATTATATTTTATACATTTATCGGTTGCTTTAAGTTTTTTCAAAATGGTACAAATTTGTCGGTTGTCTTGGCTTGCAATTGCCAAGTACATTATAGTAGGCGACATTAATATAACACTTCTATTTGGCTAAATAGTTATTTATGCTATATTTGTATTAGGTCGCTTATGATAACGCGCTCGGGCAAAATGTCGCCGAAAAGACCATTTTGTTCACCTTTGGGTAAATATTAAAGAGCAGAAAAGAACGATGGTGTTGTCCACAAAGATAAGGAAGATGCCTTGGGAATGAAGGTTATGTTGGTCTCGACAGTCTCGTAAAGTTGCATGGAATTTTAATTAAACATTGTGTTGATGGCATTGGACATTGATTTTGTATCATTACTAGGTATTTGGCATTTGTGAAGAAGACTCCTTGAAGAATTTCTTGATCACGGGTTGCACAGCAATGTGCTGAAGGCATTGGGCATTAATTCGTTTTATTTTGCTACGCCTACATCACAAGTTTCAATATATACTGGCTGTTTTTTAAAATGAGTTCTAAAACCCGAATCTTAAAAACTGAAATTGGTGTACCAATAGAGTAAAAAAAAATTAAACACGTGTAAGACCATTAATTATACAACTCTCCGGCAAGTTGAACAGAAATCACTATCTCCGAGCAACTAGACTGTCTTATTTAATTATAATAAAAGTTCAACATAACGCCTATTTCATCATCTCGATAATACGTAATCCATCCTCAGCAGGAATTCGGATTATAACGGGATTATTAATGATCATCTCGTCTCCATGATGAAAGGTTTAACCGCTAACAGCTGTATTGTTTAAATGTTACTGATCATTCAAGATCATGGCAGAACGAAAACGGGCCATTTGTAATCATTAATTTTCTTCATATCAAAAGTAATTCTAAAAATTATATATAATGTAACAATCGGCTTGTTTCATATATCATATTGTTTTCTTTAATCATTCCAAAGTTACAGTTTTCTTAAGCGTTTTTGGGATTCGTCTTTCAAGCATTTGTTTCACCTTGACTCTGAGTCTTCAATATGTTTTGCTATATATATTATTCATATTTATTAATTGACCTGTCAAACTCCGAAAAACAAGGTAAATATTTACATTTATCATAGATATGTAATAATCCACCGCCATTTTTGACAACATGGAGATCTGAACCATTTGGTGTCAGTTGTTCAAATTGATCAAAGTCAGTAGGTCAGTAAATGGATGGAAACCGGTCATTCTTTAATCTTATTATAAAATTCTTCTCTTTCCGTTTTATTTTATAAATGTCCGTGATAAAAACGTTTATACCAAAATGAGAATAGGCCACCATATTAATTATAGGACAATTAAGAGAAAAATAGTAAAGTACCTAGAATTTCGCAACACTCGATACAAGACCCTTTCAAACATGAAGACATCAAACGTTTATTAAAGAAACAGGAATAGAAGACAAAAAAAAATAAATAAATAAAAATAATAATAAATAAATAAATAAATAAAAAACACACAAACACACATAAGTTGTGTAATGGAGTTTAACGCCCAAATCTTTCACTATTGTCGATACGGTCAGGAGTACCCGCAGAAAAAAAAAAAAACTAGCGACCTTCGGCAAGAGAACCGACTACCTTTATCGCGGTATGATCTGTCAAAATGGGATTCGAAACTAGACGGTGAGAGGCACTGTGATTATATGTGCTTTAGACCACTAAGCCACCGAGGCCCCCAGCAAACACATACTGGGCAAGGATCATTGATTGTTAACCTTCCAGCTTTGGACGGACACTGAATATAATTTGCTATATACGATGATTCATTTTATGACGATCTTTTTTTCAATAACCTGACACGCACGCACGCACACACACACACACACACACACACACACACACACACACACACACACACACATATATATATGAATAGAATTTTGTATGTTTAAGACAGAAGTTTGCTTTGCCTTAACAAATAATGTAAATTGTGTTTGAGCAATAATGTTTGTAATAATAATAATAATTATAAACCCTGATCTTTAAGATTCATTACCATAGATAATAACATGCACTATCACATTGTAAGATTGTTGAAATTGAAGCCCAGTAAATATCTGTAACGAGCCAATAGAATCATCAGGTAAGTAATTATGCTGACTTCAGTGAATCGACTGAAATAACAAGAACCATCCCTGAGAATTGATGTCGTTCCACTGGTAGGTTTACCCCTGCATTAATTTATATTTTTGTACTTATTCAGGATTAGACTAACATATATGACCACCTTTCCCCGACCATTATTATACATGTACTGTAAGTAAATCCCAAGCACTTGCCGGCTGGTGTTTTGAACATTAAAAAAAAATTGATTAAATAGCGAAAATAAATAAATTAATTAAAAAAAATACTTAAAAGGGAGGGGTATAAAAATCTTAATCGATTCAGAAATACAGGATAAAGAGATATAACGAATGAAACAACGGCTTGAATATGGTTGTATTAACTCATATATACAACAGCTTGCAGATGTTTGCTGACACCAAGTGCATAGTATCATAACAACCGTATATAAAACAGAGTTATGCTAATAGCATGTCGTAACCTATGTTCATATATACCCACTTTATGGGCATCAAGAAAATAATATACACCTAAGACATATTGCAATGTGTTGAAGGTGTTCAGATAAATGAATTCCGAGTTCAAAAAGGTAATAAATGAATTAATTGCATTTACTAAAAATTGTAGGTTTTGAATTTCCTATTCGGGTTTTAATTTATCCATCAGTCTTTGTTTGTAATTCACATCCATCTGTTTGTTTGTTCAATCTATGACATTTTGCCGCGCTGGTCGTTTATTTACAAATTACTCTTTTATATTTGAACTTTTTATGCATTTTAGATAGTTCTCACATATTAGTTATGTAGTTTGATCTCTCACCTGTTCAGCAACAGAACTCATTTATTACCCCATATACAATGTTGTCTTCACTTTTTTTTCGTATATCCTTTCTTTATTAATGAAGTTGCATTTTCTGAAGTTTCATTTTTCAGGTGTGTAATTTGATTATTATCACAATTTATCTTTGTTTAATCTTTTACCTTTTGGTAGTCAATTCTCATCTTTTTATATGATACAAAGTGTAAAATTTACATGTACCTGATACAAATGCACATATCTTTACTAAATAAATGTACGTCTCAATTTTCCTATGTTGGTTTACCAACAAGGCACTGAAAAAAAAAACTGTGTGTGTGTGTGTGTGTGTGTGTGTGTATGTGTGTCATATACCGTTTTTGAATGTACTAAATCATGTATGTTATTTTGATATTCAATTGATGTTGCCCCTCTTGATAATAAAAAACCTTTGTTATTCGTTAGTGACAAGCAATATCGGTTGGCTTTCAATGCACACCTTTTTTGCTTTTTTATTTAATCAGTTAATTTATTTTTAAATGATTAATTAAGTAACTAAAAAATAAATTTTGAAAAAAACATATTTGATCGGGTAACGACAAAATTATATTCAGCAGTCTGATTGACGGGCACCTTCTAACTAAATAATGTTTCCTGGTGACATGATTAACCGATATCGAATAAACAAACACCAGTTACAGACAAAACTTATCATATGACTGACACGTATCGTGTAACGATAAAACGGTATCCAGAAAAAAAAAAAAAAAAAAAAAAAAAAAAAAAAAAAAAAAAAAAAAAAAAAAAAACAACAACAAAAACTGGTATCCGGAAGTTTGACTGACGGGTACTAAGTAACAGCCAAATAGGATCCGGCGGTTTGATATGCGGAAACAGGGTAACATCGAAATGTTTCCGTCGTTCTGATCGGGCACCGAAAAAACCCAGACAAAATGGTATCCGTCCGTCTAATTGACGGACAACAATATATAATGTGATTAATTGGTTTTGGGTAACGAGGAAATGTTATCTGGTAATTCGATTAACAGGCATCGGTTTACGAGAACATTTAATCCGGTGATCTCATTACGAAGTGTCGGGTAACAACAAAATGATATCATTCGTTTTGAAAAACGTACAAAAAATGTAAAAGCAATGTTCCTGGCGAGCATGGACAAAATGGTAACTGGCGTTCAAATTATTGACGGGCACTGGTTAACGGCAAATTGGTTTAGCTATTAGCAAAGCTACAAAAATGATATAAGCGACTTAAATCCTTGAAAATTTTTGACAGTTTTTCTTCCATTTTCATAGTCTTAAGCAATTAAATAGATTTTTATTACAAAAACAAAATTAATAGTTTTGTTGTAACTTGGAAATTGACTTTTACATTTAGCAAACATATAGAAAACTAACGACTCCATTAACATTCCATGGCTGCTGTCTTAGGCCTTTCTTACCTTCATCAATCAAGAGTTCCACAATGTTGGAAGAATGTTTTCGGATAATAAAACCGCCAAAATGAAAATACAGCTGTTTTAAGATTACCAGTAACATACTGTTTACACCTTTAATGATTCTTCGTGTTTTCAATTATCCCACTATGAGAGATTTCTGTTTTTATCAATATATACCCTAACTAAAATATGTTGTGTTTGAACTCTGTATGACTTCCGTTTCCAATGACTTGAACTGTTTCTGATGTGTTTTATTGCAAAAAAAATATCGTGGTAAAATCAATGAAATCAATTTTTTACTTAAAAAACGATGAAAATTGATAAATCTTTTTTTTTTCAAGTAAAATTCAGGCAAAAGTGAAATCGATTTTTCATGTCAAAAAGAAGTGAAATATATTTTTAACGTTAAAAAAAGTATAAAAAGAAGTGAAATTGTTTTGTAAACTACATACTATTGCCAACAGTTTATATTTTCAATATTCGCAATTCGTTAAAGAAATGAAGATACATAACCATATACATTTACACACAATGATGTAAAATATCGCGACAGTTGAAAATTAACTTTACTTATTTTTTTACAGGAAAAATACTAACACGTATAATGATTGTAGCTGAAAAATGTAACTGGAATCACCATAAACACTTCATAACAACCAAGTAATAGATATAAATAATGATTAAAAAAAATAAATAAATAAATAAATAAATGGATAAATAAATAAATAAATGAATGAATAAATAAATAAATAATTTATAGATTGATAGATAGATAGATAGATAGATAGATAGATAGATAGATAGATAGATAGATAGATAGATAGACCTAGAATCGCGTGTACTTGATCGTCTCCAATTTCATATGGAAACAATTTGCAGACTTTGTATTTATGTGAGATTAATCTATTTCCGTTAATGAAATAAAAAAAGATGTGATTAAATAATTTATTTAATTAAAAAAATTTCGGTTAGGTAAGCATCTACAAGCCACTTTACTTTAACTTAAAGAAAAGTTATAAATTAATTATTCTTCGTTTCTTTTGAAGATTTATTAAGTAGATTATACGCCACACACTAAAATCATCTCCAGTTGCATAAATATACTTGAGATTTAATGGTTAAACCAATTTTGTAATGCTCAAGAGCCAAAAATATGTAAAATGTGTGTGTTTTAGTACCTTACAGCCATATAAAAACTTCAAGTGGTGCAAATATAGGTATTTGAGCCGAATCTTATAGGTTTACTAATTAAGACATAGCGTTATTTCATTATTTGTAAAAATTAAGTTAATTAAGCCAAGAAATTTTTAATAAGAATACCAAAATAAAGAAACAACAACTAGATTTTAGAGAATGTTAATTGTTTAATAATAGATAAATAAATGTACTGTTTCTAATTTAATCTCTAAAATGTATGCATTCTTGGCAATTTAAGTTGGCGAATTCCATTATTACATGTTACTGAAATAAAAGCAAGTGAATTTTAGTGGTTTTTATTGTTTTAGATAAGTAATGTTTTTAATTTTCTTGATTTGTAAATTAAAAACATCTCGATAAAATTTATTTGCTATATAAGATACACGCCTATTTACATATTAATGACCTTTTTGCGCCAAAATGTGTATACCGAATTTTGTAACGTATTCACAAAGCATAAAATGAAAACAGTGACAAAATTTTTTTAATCTTAAAAATTTCCTACTGGTTTTATATCAAATATCCCCCCTCAAAAAAAAAAAAAAAAAAATAAAAATAAAAAAAAAAAAAATAAATAAAAAAATCATGAATTAATTTTTGGGTTCGATTTCTTAAGTTAAACAACACAAAAGTTGATTATTAATTTGTTGGTTGAATGTTGTCTGAAGTCACATCAGTTATTTTAAGCAATTCGTTACAATAGAGTTTTTAAAAAATCAATTTTGAGGATGAAATTAAACACTTATTCTTATGGAATGTTAGAGTGCAAGTGTTTCTGATCTGAATTGTTCTTCTGAGCACTTTTGGCGACATTTAGAATGCTAGTAATCTCGCCTGCAATGTTGCAGAAAAAACTCGCAGACCCCTTCATTTCTGTATATTGGTAGAGAGCCAACCAATCAGGGTCTACGTAAACCAGGGTCAAACGTACAGGGTTAGACGCGTTTATTTAGCAATTGAACAGTTTTAAAGTGATGTTCATCGTCTATATGAATGCAAAAACTTTGCATGACACGCATTATCTTAAACATATGTCATATACCATTTTTGGATTTAATCATAAAATACATTCAAAAATGGCATATGAAAATAATAAAATACATTTCGAAACGGTCTATGACAATAATAAAAATACATTTCGAAACGGTCTGTGACAATAATAAAAATCATTTCGAAACGGTCTGTGACAATAATAAAAATACATTTCGAAACGGTCTGTGACAATAATAAAAATACATTCAAAAACGGTCTATGACAATAATAAAATACATTCAAAAAACGGTCTATGGCAATAATAAAATACATTTCGAAACGGTCTATGACAATAAAAAAATACATTTCGAAACGGTCTGTGACAATAATAAAATACATTCAAAAACGGTCTATGGCAATAATAAAATACATTTCGAAACGGTCTGTGACAATAATAAAATACATTCAAAAACGGTCTATGGCAATAATAAAATACATTCAAAAACGGTCTATGGCAATAACAAAATACATTCAAAAAACGGTCTATGGCAATAATAAAATACATTCAAAAACGGTCTGTGACAATAATAAAATACATTTCGAAACGGTCTATGACAATAATAATATACATTCAAAAACGGTCTATGGCAATAATAAATTACATTCAAAAACGGTTTTGGCAATAATAAAATACATTTCGAAACGGTCTATGACAATAATAAAATACATTCAAAAACGGTCTATGGCAATAATAAAATACATTCAAAAAACGGTCTATGGCAATAATAAAATACATTTCGAAACGGTCTATGACAATAAAAAAATACATTTCGAAACGGTCTGTGACAATAATAAAATACATTCAAAAACGGTCTATGGCAATAATAAAATACATTCAAAAAACGGTCTATGGCAATAATAAAATACATTCAAAAACGGTCTATGACAATAATAAAATACATTTCGAAACGGTCTGTGACAATAATAATATACATTTAAAAACGGTCTATGGCAATAATAAAATACATTCAAAAACGGTTTTGGCAATAATAAAATACATTTCGAAACGGTCTGTGACAATAATAAAATACATTCAAAAACGGTCTATGGCAATAATAAAATACATTCAAAAACGGTTTTGGCAATAATAAAATACATTTCGAAACGGTCTGTGACAATAATAAAATACATTAAAAAACGGTCTATGATAATAATAATATACATTCAAAAACGGTCTATGACAATAATAAAATACATTCAAAAAACGGTCTATGGCAATAATAAAATACATTCAAAAACGGTCTATGACAATAATAAAATACATTTCGAAACGGTCTGTGACAATAATAATATACATTCAAAAACGGTCTATGGCAATAATAAAATACATTCAAAAACGGTCTATGGCAATAATAAAATACATTCATAACGGTCTATGGCAATAATAAAATACATTCAAAAACGGTCTATGACAATAATAAAATACATTTCGAAACGGTCTGTGACAATAATAATATACATTCAAAAACGGTCTATGGCAATAATAAAATACATTTCGAAACGGTCTGTGACAATAATAAAATACATTCAAAAACGGTCTATGGCAATAATAAAATACATTCAAAAACGGTCTATGGCAATAATAAAATACATTCAAAAAACGGTCTGTGGCAATAATAAAATACATTTAAAAACGGTCTGTGACAATAATAAAATACATTTCGAAACGGTCTATGACAATAATAATATACATTCAAAAACGGTCTATGGCAATAATAAATTACATTCAAAAACGGTTTTGGCAATAATAAAATACATTTCGAAACGGTCTGTGACAATAATAAAATACATTCAAAAACGGTCTATGGCAATAATAAAATACATTCAAAAAACGGTCTATGGCAATAATAAAATACATTTCGAAACGGTCTATGACAATAAAAAAATACATTTCGAAACGGTCTGTGACAATAATAAAATACATTCAAAAACGGTCTATGGCAATAATAAAATACATTCAAAAAACGGTCTATGGCAATAATAATATACATTCAAAAACGGTCTATGACAATAATAAAATACATTTCGAAACGGTCTGTGACAATAATAATATACATTTAAAAACGGTCTATGGCAATAAAAAAATACATTCAAAAACGGTTTTGGCAATAATAAAATACATTTCGAAACGGTCTGTGACAATAATAAAATACATTCAAAAACGGTCTATGGCAATAATAAAATACATTCAAAAACGGTTTTGGCAATAATAAAATACATTTCGAAACGGTCTGTGACAATAATAAAATACATTAAAAAACGGTCTATGACAATAATAATATACATTCAAAAACGGTCTATGACAATAATAAAATACATTCAAAAAACGGTCTATGGCAATAATAAAATACATTCAAAAACGGTCTATGACAATAATAAAATACATTTCGAAACGGTCTGTGACAATAATAATATACATTCAAAAACGGTCTATGGCAATAATAAAATACATTCAAAAACGGTCTATGGCAATAATAAAATACATTCAAAAAACGGTCTATGGCATTAAAATACATTCAAAAACGGTCTGTGACAATAATAAAATACATTTCGAAACGGTCTGTGACAATAATAAAATACATTTCGAAACGGTCTGTGACAATAATAATATACATTCAAAAACGGTCTATGGCAATAATAAAATACATTTCGAAACGGTCTATGACAATAATAAAATACATTTCGAAACGGTCTGTGACAATAATAATATACATTCAAAAACGGTCTATGGCAATAATAAAATACATTTCGAAACGGTCTGTGACAATAATAATATACATTTCGAAACAGTCTATGACAATAATAAAATACATTTCGAAACGGTCTGTGACAATAATAATATACATTCAAAAACGGTCTATGACAATAATAAAATACATTCAAAAACGGTCTGTGACAATAATAAAATACATTCAAAAACGGTGTATGACAATAATAAAATACATTCAAAAACGGTCAATGACAATAATAAAATACATTCAAAAACGGTCTATGGCAATAATAAAATACATTCAAAAACGGTCTATGACAATAATAAAATACATTTCGAAACGGTCTGTGACAATAATAAAATACATTAAAAAACGGTCTATGGCAATAATAAAATTCATTCAAAAACGGTCAATGACAATAATAGAATACATTCAAAAACGGTCTATTGCTCCCCCCTCCTTCTCTCTCTCTCTCTCTCTCTCTCTCTCTCTCTCTCTCTCTCTCTCTCTCTCTCTCTCTCTCTCTCTCTCTCATATATTCATAGCACAAACCGCACGAGCGCTATCAGTAAGTGTGCGTATAGGAAGAAAAGGCTAAAGATTATTTTAACCATTAAAAAACATTCAAATTATAATAACATATTAATCTTGATTCGTGAAAGTGAAATTTATTTGATTATTAGTGCAATAAAAGTCACACAAAGGTAATAAAGCAGTAATTGTTCCCAAGTGGTCAGTTTTAATGACCGCTTGTACCCTTCTCTGAAGGTCATTTTACATTTTAATGTATTTTTAATTTGGCTATAACTGTCATTTTATAAATCAAAATTCTTTCATTTTTTGTTTTATGACAATTTTGCAAAATTACACTCTTCATAATATGTTGTTATTTTCTTTATCGCCGATACCTTGGTTTAGTGGGAGATACTTACTTATTTAACTATCTATTAGTGGCTATTACTTCTATTACTCCGTACAATTAAAAAAAAAAGAATTTGTTTTGTACGACAAGAAAAAGCAATTTTAGCACACCATTCCTAGTATACGGTAAAAGGTTATGTGGTGCGTGAATCCTTACAATATTTTCATTATGGTCCAAATTTTATTTTTAAGTGCGGACTTATGTTAATGTCGGCTTTTAAAATTAAAAAAAAATAATTTAGATTTTAAATCATAAATAAAACAAAAACGTTGATGCTTTCTTCATGCATGTTCAGTTGCTGGAACAGCCAATAATGACGTCACGCGTGTAAGTACGTTCTGTAATCACACAACTTCCGTGTTCGTCTCAAGTCGGGTATTTTATAAAAAATTTTAATAAGCGGCCCCAAAAATATTATTTTTTATTCTTGGGTGCATTAGCTATTGTTTAATACAAATTTCCGATCACCAATTTCTCTCTTACATTTGAACCGTTTTTTGTGGATATGTATTTAAGCTACAATTGAATCAAATATTTAATTTGACATTAGTTTATAATTGTTTATGATGTTTACAAACAACAGTGCACAAAACAAACATGACTAAGCTGAAATAGTTGAAGTAGAATAAATTTATTGTAAGTATTGACGTAAATCCCTGCACTAGAGACAAGACAACATTGTTAGGTGTAATCCCTCTGTTATCTTTTTAGATAATCTTATAGATTTAATCACCATGCTATTCATAAGTATATGTAATAAAATGCACTTAAAAATGTGATAAACTTTGCAGTTTATTTCAATCTAGAATCACCGATGGTTATTCTGATTGGCAGATTAATGCTTTAGATTGCTTCACTTAGACCATAAATTTTAAAAAAAGGTATTCCAAATATTTTATTCTTGCACTTGTTGTTTGTCTTTGATCTTTTTTAAATTTATGAGCTGTCATTTATATATTGATACTTGTATTAGTATGAGAGAATGAGGTTTTTAAATTTTAGAAAAGGTGTTTTTTTTTAATTTTAGAAAAGGTGGGTGGCTGAAATTGTTTTGCGGCAGTCAAGATCATTTCTCAAGGTCAATTATCATGGTGGAAGTAACTAAAGTACCTGGCGTAAGAATCTGTCTTTCAGCAAGTGAACTAATATTCATTTTAATATAATGATCGAACTTTTTAGCAAGACTCGGTTAAAGCTGCATTACGTTTTCCAAGGAAAAAATTAAAACGGTGCTGATCTAATCAATAATGTTCCTAATGAACAATGTTACATTTGGTTCAACAATAAAAGCTCGGATACATAAGAAATAACAGCGAGATATAGCATGTGAGATCTAATTTTAGAACATGGTTACGTCATAAAAAACCGTAAATTTTACAAAGTACCAGAAGCCATATATATAGCTTTTAAAGTTGAGCATACTTTTAGAAGTCTAAACGTTTGAAGAAACCACATACTCACATGTTGGTTCGTTTACAGAAAGATGTAACGGGTTTCGCCTTCCATGCATTGCATGGCGATTAAGTATACAAATGAAAGCATCACAACTCGGGCGAGTTTGTGACAACTAACTTGTGACCTTTTTTATGTAAAACACCGTCAAACTCTCCAAAAAGGAAAAGGAATAAGTTCTGAGAATTAAAGAGAGACCTGAAATAAAAAGTAGAGTATTTCTAGCAAGTTACTCAGTAAGCAGTACTTTCTGTTGTCAGAAAATGTACCTTGTGTCAAAATTTTCAGCCGTCTTAATTTTTAAAATTTATTTAAAACTTAGGTTTGTTCCCTCAGGCTAAGCATTTGTTAGCTGGATTTGGATTCATATAATTTTGGAACTTTGGATTCATCAATTTTCAAATATTTTGATTTTCTTTTTTTTATCTATTAACTTTTTTCCGCCCTAGTGTCAATGATGAGGAATGGATTTCCAAAATGTGCACATATGGCACAGCAAAACCGAACAGGTATTTTGTTTAATATATATATCAATAACCTTTATACCATTAAAACATGTTTCAATAGTCGATCGATCTTTTAATTTGATAACAGGGAGGCGAAGAGTGCAATATGGTGTTTGCGGTGCAGACACGTGGAATGATGTTTACGAGATTTATCGAGGTTTGTCGAGATTTCACGATAGGTACAAATACATCGCTCTATGAACATTATTTGCCAGACACGCTTAAGTGCCAATAAAATGACAGCTTACCTGTAAGATTAAAAGCAATTTCTTTGGTGCTAAAGGCTTTTATCTTCTTAACTCAGATTAATGACGTCAAAGGGCTCCATATTAATTTTGTTTATAATTTTTACAGATTTACTCGTAATTTGTGAAATAGAAATTTTATTAAAAATCCAAGTAACAAAATAATGATAGTACTAAAATTAAATTAAAAAAAAATAAACAAGGAAATTAATGCAATAATAAAGCAGGTGCAAGAAATCAAAGCACGTGCATTATTACGTAAGAGAATGCATCAGATTTAGTGTAATTTTCTGTTTTTAATATCTAACATATTTGAAATAGAATTAGTTAATTAACAAGCTCAAAGTTAATTAAATATATTTTATATCTTGTGTGTTGTATAAAATAAAAGTAAATGTATTTATGCTGACTTTAATTTCCAAAACTTTGGAAAATCAACGCCCTTCAATAAAATTAAACGATTATCTTGTATACATGGCATAACAATGTTGGATTTTATGACGCTTATCAGATTGATAATAAAGGCCTTCATGCGTTATTGTTAAAGTTTAAATAAAAACTCACATGGTGAACATCTTTGTTTCGCATTTTCTTCGAATAAATGACGTTTGTTAGCGTTATTTTCATTCATCTTAATTTGGCATTCTGATACATTTTTGTTCAAACTTTTTCATTGGTCACGCAGGTAGTATATAGGGAAAATGTTATTTATCGATAAATATTTTTTCGCCTTCCTGTTCAATCGTCTCATTTTCGAGGAGGTTTGTCGGTAAAATGTCGTTTTTGTTTTTTTTTTTTTTCTTTTTTTTATTTTAATTTTTTTGTTTTGTTTTCTTGCATAAAAGAAGTTAATAGTTGCCCAAGGATGCTAAGACGATGGATACCTTTAATCAATACCTTTAAATTTAAAGCAGTTAAAAGTTGCCTAATGAAGCAAAGGTGAAGGGGAGAATGAAAAGTGGTTGATTGTTACAGAATGATGCATAGATAACCTTTTCATAGGTTATCGTACATTAATTTTAATTTACGTGCTTTCATTTAAACACTTTATATAATACTGGTATAGACCTCTAAAATGATAAAACAAAGAACTTTATGTAGCAGTCAAATACTCCTTTGATTTGTGTTTTGAACAAACTTACCAAGTTAACTGTATTCAATGTGGTCTCAGAATGCATTATGATCTCATACATGTATTTTTTTTTAAAAAAAGTTAAAACTTAAACTTTAAAATTTTATTTTTATCTAAGTTAAAAATATTTTACATTATTTGAATGTAATTTTAAACCACTAATAATAATGCACATTATGGCATTTAAAAATTCTGTTGGAATGTAGATACAGTATGCGGTAGGGTGATTACTCACACAGAGGGACAGAAGTGATCAAAGATAATCTCTAATGCATCTCTAGATCTACAAACAGAGGTGTTCTATACTTACATACTTACCTCTTGTAGCAATTAAAATATTTAAATTTAACAAGTAACATGTATACGCTGCATTTGTTAAGATTCAAACGTCGGTATGTATATGAACTTATCAGTAATAGAAAACAACTGTTCATGTTTACTTGTGATAAATATAGGGTATAACCTTTCTTATTTATGTTTGTTAAAGAATAAAAACGGTGGGCGACGCAAAATCGGCGGAATCTTCAGGATCTAACACTTGAACAAAGGGACGAGGTGTGAAAACGTAGATAAAAGAGTTTGTTTCCTCCAAACCTAGAGAGCGTTAACCTGATAAGATGACTCCTGATTGCCCTGATAGTAGAGTGTTTACAATAGAGTTCATTGTTGGTGTTTTTTTAAAGTCATGTTGGTCACACAACCATATTTTACTGTCAATCATTTTCTTTATTGAAAAAAATAAAATTACAGGTCATTTTCTATGTTGGACATCGCTGTAATTTGAGTAATCATCTTTAGATTTCAGTGCTAATGCTCGATGCTTAAAATAAGTCGTTAAGAATAAAAAAATGTTAACAAATAAAAAGTTATATATACAAAGTTTGTTCAAACAATAAATAAACTATTCTGTATCGTCCAATTTCATCTAGCATTTTGCATGAATAAAAAAAAAAGATGCAATAATTACTTTTACATGACAAAAGCTTGAATATTCCTTCATTTTCTTGAACGCAAAACACAAAAACAATAAACGAAGACCCCTCACCGGCTTTGGATATCGTCCAGCGATTTGGTTATCGTGTCTTTGTATTGATCTCCCTATATTTAACTCGCTTTTCAACTAGCGGTTAACGAATACCTTTGTACATTATTCAATTAAGACCGAGTATAGTGCATAAAGCGAGCGGAATTATCATTACAAGCTTAGTAATCTTGAGCTGGAACCCCGGCTATAATATTGGATATTGGATATGACATGGTTGACTCGGTGGACTTTCCAGATACTTTTGTATGAACCCTCACCATTCATTTTGCTTTACAGCCAAGCCCCGGTTTTACAATCATTCCTTAACTGAGTTTTTCCTTAACTTAAATTTTTAATTACAAATAAACATTTTATATAACTAAATGCAAATGTTCTATAAACCTGAAGTGAACTTCAAAACGACACCTTAAATCAATGAATATCTCAATAATTAACAAAATTATTAAGATTACAAATTGTCAGACATAAGTCAAGGAAAGGAATCACGGTAAAACTGGGGCCAGCGGTTTACGAATACCTTCTATATAAATGTGGCCTAGTATAATGTATAATGCGTGCAATACGGCATTGTTTGTGTAGTATCTTTAACTGAAACATTTTTCTAGATCATAGACGATGACAATTCTTTAGATAGACCTTTTTTTATTATAAGTTGATAAATTTTGGGTGTGGGGATTACAATGGTATCTTTGTAATGTTCTTCATGTGCATAACACATATCTAAGTCTAGGCTATCGAAGTTGTATAAATTGCATATGTTGCATATCAAATTTATTGCAGAAAAAAAGATTTAAAAAATTCAACATTTCGTAATATCAAATATAATCACATTACTGGCTATTTTACGACCAATGGCGTCAAGTTAACACCTAATACATCGCATAAGTCTCGGTTTGTAGATTTAAGAACAAAATTTATATATTATTAAACAGAATATATATAGTTATTTATCTGCATTAAATGTGATAATATGATCAGTCTGTATTAGGGTAACCTCTGTAAAGGCCAAATTGAAGAAAAAATATGAAATTTTATTTTTAGAAAATCTTTGGTTGGAGTATTAAAACATGCAATTTTTATCAACGGTTTTATCCCATTTTTAAGACTGTGTTTTTTAAACAACAAAAGCAAAATGTTATAAATTACACATAGAAGCGTTTAGTTTTAATGGTGGGGACAATAGGAATGACGGGTGAAAAAAAGCTACTCTTCAAGGTCAAGCGAACTGAAATACTTTTCTCAAACGAAGGTCTTCCTTTGTAAAATTGAAAGAAACGAGTAGCCAGGGTCACTGTGATGCATAAACGCGTTCTTTAGAAACTTTTAGACAACCGAGGGCATCTGATTTTTAATTGTCTTTCAGTTGCTTTTTATAAGTAAGAAACTGACTAAGAGAACATTATTGTCACACATACTGAAAAAAGTAGATTCATTATGAGAACAAGTCATAAAATACAAATGGAAGAAATATAATGATTTATTTGAGAGTTTTAATACAATTATTTTTGTTGTATATCATTTGGTTAACCACAAGTCATATTTAATTTACAAATTCGATAAATATCCCTTTATTTAGCCCCCACTCCCTCTCCTCGCTAAAAAAAGTACATCTATTCTCCTGTATGTAAAATATAATGTATATATAACTTCTTTTATGGAAAGCTAGCTCTTAGCAGTACATATAACAATTACGGTTATAACACAGGGCGTGTGATTGACATAGCATGGGGGCAAAATACATTTATTATCGTTGGTATTATAGGATATGAGAAGTATGCCATAAACTGCACAAAAACAGTAATTAGCAGAAGACATCAAAAGAAATGAGACCGAGATTATTTACTTTTGTTTGAGAGTATGTCAACTGAGTAAGAGAAATGTAAATGACAAAAATGTTCGAATGTTTTAGAGTATTTTTAAAAGAATTAAAAGGTTATCTTTCAGTATTAATTAGGCCTAACGCTTTGACCTTTTAAAATCTACAAGTGCTTACAAAACACCCAATCCTTTGAAAAATTAGGTACTATAGTATGAAAACTCTTATAGATTACAAATACATGCAAGGGTAGCTGGTTTAATGTTTAGTTAAAAAACTAAATTAATTTCAAATTGGTGTATTCATGGACCAATTGTGTGCGCCCCCTCTCTCTCTTTAATTTGCATTGTCTTTTCTTGTCAAGGCATGTTCGGTTGTTTTATCATTTTATTTGTATTTTTGTTCAAAAGCTGTTGAAATGTACCTATTTCTTTTATTCAAAAATGTCCTACTTCTTTTAAGAAATCCCAAGAATAAATTTTGATTACTTCATCACGTCTTTACAATGTCTTGTTTTATTTTGATTGTTTATATACTTTATGGGATATTTAGAACGTTTATTGGACTAATTTTCTATCAACGAGTTGAGTTGAGTTAAGTAATGGTGTTAAACGTCCCAGTCAAGAATATTTCACTTTTATCGAGACGTCGCCAGCTATAGGCAAAAGCGCAGAAATTTTGCCTGTGCGTTGCGCCAATGGCATTATACAGCAGGGTTCTTTATCCAGCCATGGCTGCCATGACACGGGAGCTCGTTTATTTTTATTCCCATCCGAAAGAACCGTGACTTTCATTTTGTAATTCCGAGTGCTTGGCGAAAGAACAGTCACTACCCACTTTCAAATCTTGGATCGAACCCACGACATCCCACTTACGAAGCGAGCACAGACAAAGAGCAGCAGGGTTAAACCCGGTTATCAAAGTCTGGTATATTTTTCCTCAAATTTTTTTCATTTTCTTCTTTCAAGTATATAGTCCACATAAACATTCAATTCCCATGGAGTGCTTCCACAAAAACAATTTTATAAAATATAATCAATGGTTCCAATGTTTGTTTATTCGGTTTCGTGTTGTTTCGTGATTTCTTGGTTCCAATTGACCAAATACATTTTTTTCTATTCGAAATATTCATTTTTAAATTAAAAAATCTGAACATTAAACTTTAAAGAATAACCACTTTAGTTTTTTTAAATAAATGTAACTATCTCTGGTATTTATTTTTTTTTTACAAACATGAAATCAGTCGTAACAAAGTATGAATCACTTCTAGTATATTTTGAATGTTAGATGGCTATTGCATTTTAATATAAGATACTATCAGTTTATATGTGCAATTGAAAATGGACACTTCTTTGTAATATATTGTTATATTTTTAACATTCTTTAGCCGCGAAAAGCTGCAATAACGCTGATGCGGCTTTAAACAAAATCTCATTCATTCATTAATTCATTCATTGATTCATTCATTGATTCATTCCTCTTTGTAAGAAACAATCTCTGTTGCTCAGTTGTAGAGCGTCCGCATTCATAGCTGAAGGTCGAGAATTCGAACCCCGGTCGGGTTCTACATAAGACTTTAAAATTTTAGATACTGTTGCCTCGCCTGGCTCTAAACATTAACAGGGAAGAGAATCCACTGGTTCACCTTGTGTCAGAAAAATGTTAGTAGGGTGAAGCATGCTTGTCTGCGGCATACTGACACGATGAGCTAGCAATTGATCGACCTGAGTGTACATGTGTGCCAGTACAAGACAGCCTATAATAAATACTTGTATGTCTCACGCATACAAGTACACAGACTTGCTAAAATTGCTGATGCGACGTTAAACAACATTACAACGATCCTAGCGAGACTATCATAAAGACAAGAAGTAATGTATTCAGGCAGTCGTGAAGTACATTTGGTGCGAAACATCGACACCTCCCCCCCCCCCCAAAAAAAAAAAAAAAAAAAAAAAAAAAAAAAAAAAAAAAAAAAAAAAAGAAATTGAATTGCCTAGCCTCTTCATTAAAGACATGTAACTTGTCATCTATTTAGTTTAATTTCATACCGGATATTTATACACACTTGTGACAGTAACGACCGGATTATCTTCTGAATGATAAGATGATTATATTTAATTATATATGTTTGACTCGTACGTCGTAAATTTTAGACAAATAACAGTTTTACACCCTTTTTTTGCATTTTTTATACAGATAATTACAGAATATGCTAGAAGTAATTTCATACATTATAGAAACACATCTTTTGTTGAAAAATAACCTTTGTTACGAAATAAAGAAAAGATAGACCCATATTTGGTCGTGCACGCACTTACGAATCTCTGCGCATCTTAAAACGAAAGTAGGAATCTCGCTTAGGCAGATCTAAGTATGAGAGTGTGCCATTTCGCTACTTCGAGGTCGATGGTTTTCTTCTGTACTCTGGTTACCTCCACTGTCCCAGAACTGACCGCCCTGATTCAAAAGTGAAAATCTTGACTACGATGCAAAACTCTTGCTTAGCTTCACTGTAGTATTTCCAATATTTGTTCTTAGAAGCTCAAACTATCGTATTCCGATATTTTCAGTTGGAAACGTATAAAGATTAACTACCTTTAAAACTTGGAGCAAAATAAAAGGTTATTTTATTTTTTATTCCATAGCTGACTAATTACTAGCTCCTAATGAAACCAATGTAGTTAAATGGAAAAATCTGCCATTGGGATGTCTTTCTTTAAATCTTTCATTTATCTGTTGTGTTGTGATGCATTCTCTATACAAATTTTTATGTCGATAATTCTCACATCATTTAAGCCAATAAGTCTAAGCACTAAACGTACCCTTTACAGGTACTGCGTAGAATAAAAGATAAGAGGCTTTCGTTTTTCAAAGTTTCTAGATATGTTATTTTTCGATGAATTATTCATAAGAAAATCGGATTTTTTTTTTTTTGATTTCATTAGCTTGATACGCCATCAGACAAGTTAGCCGGATATTTGGTGTTGTCGCCTTCAGCAATTGCGCATAGCAGATAAGACCAAAACAATTAATCAATATCATTTGTATATTCATTAGGATTTTCTCTCTCCATTGGAAATGCAGAGTTGTAACTGATACACAGGGATAACATGCTCGTTTAAGGGGTTGTATGACAAGGCCCGGGGCTATAGTTTGACAACCGTCGGTCCACACCCTTCCTAGCGAATAACATCTTATACGATATTTGAAATGAGTTAATTTTAGTGCATTAAAGAATATAATAAGATTTGAAGTCTTTCATTCATAAACCCAGCTTGACTCCCTACATGTTTTAAGGTGTGTTACATAAAACAGGCCTCTCCTTCTATCCTCAATTAAAATTTTTGGAAGTAACAATATGCATTTTTATAAACAAAATTGGTTTGGAATTTCAGCATTATTGTAGCTCACATAACACGCATGCTGTTATAATTGTGATCCTTCAAATGATGTTTTAAAAATCTAGAATTTAAGAGCAGAAAAAAATTGTTTTTATTTCAAATTTCAAGTTGTTATGAAATAAAAATATTTTAATAAAAATTTCCAGCCTTTTATGTTCTCTCATGCATTCTAACTACTAAAAAACAAGATATGGAATATAGAGGCAATGTTGTTGTAAACCCGGTAAAGATTTTTTTTCATTTAAAACTAGTAAATTCTAAGTTTGTTGAGTAAAGTGGAGTGCCTTGAGAAAATCATTGACCCGCGGCAAGCAAACTATCAAATTTTCCCGCACCAATATGTGTCCAAATAGAGTTTGGACCTAGACGTTATAATATGCCGAAATCCGACGTTAAAGACAATTTAACCACCTACATGGTTATGTGTCTAAAGAAAACACGTGTTTTAGATAAAGATGATATGATGAAAATACCTATAAAACAAACTTAAACGTTCAACAGTTTGAAAGTCATCATACTATTATGTAAGTCGTCTGTCTAAAGCCAATATTTTTTATTGAAACGAGCGCGCGCGTGTGTGTGTTGCTGACGGATTGCTGATCATGACATACATAAATTATTTGTTTGTTTATTGTTTTTGTCTAAATTAAGCGTTTAAAAGACTCGGTTGGCATGCTCGACTAACACTTGTATGAACAGGTACCCGCCAATTATCCTGAATAGTTTGTACAAAATGTTGTAAAAGTTCACAAACTATACAAGATCGCAATGCCAACGTAAGAACCTGAAAATACCGATACATGCATTATATTATTCTCCGTTATTTATTTCATGTATTTATGCACACTATTTGTAAACCGATTAACCGGTACTAGTCCATCAACAGTGCAATTCCAAAGCCAAAAAACTTCAATACTCTCATATCAATACAGCGTGTATAAAGTCCGTAATTTCTCTACAATTAACACATAGCCAATTATCATTATACTGCCAACAAATAGAGGTTTAAGGGAAAACAATCTTCTTAAAGTTTAGAAAATGCTTGTCAATTGCTATTACACCTACAATGTTTACCCTAATAACGTGGTGATAGATTAATGGGTATCCATTTACTAGTCCTCGACTCTATACGATGTTACATGTTTGCACCCATGTGTCTGCTCTGTAAATGGTTTATAACCCTGCATACACCGAATAGTCGAAACAACGTGTTTTATGACCTCTGCATACACTAAATTACCGAACCCACCCCTTTTGCTCTATAATCAACGCACATTAGCGTGTAATTGAAACCGTTTTAGGTCAAAAACCTTTTTTCATTAAGTTCTTCTATCTTACATAATGAGTGTGAAGTTATGTTTTCGGGTGAAGATTATTATCTGGTCTCTGTCAGGTTTTATCAACAAAAAACCTCGCTATTTAACCCAGTCGTGTTTACCGTACAATAGAAAGTGATTGGAACTTTTTGTGTATATACTAATATATGTATATATATCTTATCTTGTATTATCAGATATCTGTTAATAAGCTTAAGGTTTTTGATTGGTAATTAAAAGACAAGATAGCTGCTTTTATGAAAACATATCTCAGCTTGTATCTTGTAATTGTTAAATATGAATGGAATGTTGATTGTAGTAATCACGTATGTACTAATAATTTTGTTATATTTGGAAAAATAGTTTGCTTTTTCATCAACCAAAAACACTGAAAAATTGTCTCTTGAAATGATAATTTAAAAATTAGGATAATAGAAATTATATTGTAAAAAATGATAAAATAAAGGAAATTAATAAAAATAAAAATAAATAAATAAATAAAATAAATAAATAAATAAATAAAAAAATAAAAAATTAAAGATAAGGTACACCTAAGGATCATTTCCAGTGCAAGACGATTGGATTATTATTACTAAACAACCCCCCCCCCTCCAAAAGAAAAAAAAAAAAAAAAAACCGGCAACGAAAGTTTAGCTAGGGGACTGACAATTTTATCATTTTCTCGCTTAGGATCTAACCAATTATTCCTTGTTACATTTCAGACAAAACAAGGTGCAAATAAAGAAAATAGTTTAAAAATAGTGATTTATTTGCACCTTGTCCATTCTCTTTTTATAAGCCTAGTATTTTGTATTGCTCTAAGACTTTGTCCAGTCTGGTTTAAACCCGGTGGTCACTTTGAAATTTAAATTATTCATTGTTATCGTGTGATATATATAAAAGGACTTTACATAGGCTTAAATAACAGATCGTTGTTAATGTGTTATAAATTTTATATTATATCTCTCAGGTCAATTTATGACCAATTTAAATGATTGAAGGCCAACTTGACATCGGGTTTTATACTTTTAATGCTTAAATGGGCATTTGATAGACTAGGAATTTTATTGCATAATTTTTTAAAAAGAAATGAAGTCTGATGTGGATTTGTTTATCGTTCTGTTTTACCGTTTAAATTGATATAGATGGCTCTGAATAAAAGCACTGTAAAATAAATACCCTTTAATCATGTTTCCCGGACAATTAACTCTCACACCTTTTGTTCCGTCCGATTTAAAGCGTACCTCGAGGCAATAGATATCACCCACGTCTTTGAAGCTCTGAATTTCGTTGTGTGTGGACTGAAATTTGACTCTAAGATCAGAAAAGATAGTCTTAGTTATCTCTTGTTGACTTTTATACCCAAATTCATTTGCACTCCATTTTTTGGATAAAAAAATCCCGCCCTCGTTAATTATATCGCGGTGACATATTGACAATGGAACCTTGATTAAATTCATGTCGCTCAATTTAACAGGATTTTAATCAAATCATGAAGAAAATATTCCAGAAAAACTACTCGCCTTTTTAAAAACAAATTCAGAATAAATTTTTGAAAATTGAAAATGAATTAAAATATTTTGAAATAAATTTTAAAAATACACAGTGGTCAAACAATGTATAATAATGACAATATCCATTATAGAAAATAGAAGCTTCGGTAACCGAGAAGTCTTAAGCTCCGGATTGTTGTTTTACAGAAACTCCCATCGCTTAGATTTCCACCCACTAGGGATATATCTTAGTAAGAAAAAGTTTGAAAGTTCGCTTGCCGAAAGACGGTGTTTTTAATTTCTCCGGGCGGCATTCCGTTTTTATTATTTCAACGTGCTGTTAATTATAACCAATCTTGATTGGGGTGCAAATTTCTCTACTCCAATTACCTTGATGATAATAATGATGCTGAAGTTGCTGTTGCTGCTGCTAATGGCAATGATGGTGATAATGACGATGTTGCTGATGCTGCTACAATGTCTGTAATAAATTATATGCTGCAGATAGAAGGATAAACAAATTTCATTTCTAAAACAAATTTTAAAAAATAATTTTGAAAAATATTAAATAGAAATAAATAGATAATGAATAATAAAAATCCCAACTAGCATTGTTTTAAAGTACGATAAAAAAGTAAAGCCCTTGTCTTGCCTCGGCGAATTCCGTAAAAACGACGATAGCAGAGAATCGTCGACGTTACCGAAACCAATTGAGTGAAGATTTGGTTGAATGACTTCATATCCAGACAGTATTTTATATAAAACACAGACAACACATTCTTATTCTAAAAGTCAAATGCATGGATTGAATTTTAAAATTACACCCAAGGCCGTTTTTATCGGATTTTAGGAAAAGATTTAAAATAGATTACTTTTTACAAGAGTTTGTATCTTCAAATAGAATTTTATTTAAATCATAAAATGTTTACAGTTTTTCACGCCTTGGTGTGCATGGTGAAAAAAGAAAGTATATATGTTTAAATAAAATGTCTGGATTTATTTAGAAAAGATTATCTAGAATGACCCGTTTATTAAACTCGGTGACATTTCGATATATCATCCTATATGATATATATTTATATTCCCGGGCTTAAAAAGGACAATACCATTATTTTTTAAGCTACAAATAAAAGAAAAAAAAACCCAATCTTGTGAAATATCTTCACAGTGGGAGTCTAAGTATGTGACACAGCAAAAATTCAAAATTTGAAAACTGACCATCGTAAACATGCTGCGTTAAACAGGTCGAAAGTTCATTAAGAGTATAAGGTTACATATTTCATTAAGAATTTGATGGTCATTTGAGAAATGCCGTACTTCAGTGATTTTACACCACAATAAAATAAATTAATGGACACCAGAGATAAGTTTATTATTCTATTCAAATTGGTGTTAAATGAAGCGTGAATAAATTTATTTATTGCTATGGATCATACCTCCCTTATTTATCCAAACGGTCAGACCTATTGTGTATCCCGACACTGACCATAACTTACACTCCATCAAACCATATGGCAACTGCGAATTGACCATTCTGGACAAGGTCAGACGAATTCCTGACATAACGACGAACTTATAAAGAATGTGACATAAGATGTTTAATTGTTGTTACCTGGCCTTTTACTTTATCCACTGTACTATACATGTATAAACATATTTTTGTTATAGCTGATATGTTTAACGGTCGTACAAAGTCAGGAACACTATAATAATAATAATCATCATCATCATCATTATCATCATCATCATCCTATAATAATAATAATCATCATCATCATCATCCTCAAATAATAATAATAATAATAATAAAAGAAAAAGTATCCTTGATATCCTGTCGACTATAGCTAATTAACAACTAATTAATTTTTATATTTAGAGTGGTTATTTTATAGCTGGCACTGAATTAACAAATTTTCTATAAATCTACTTAAAATTACTTGCATATCTTAATATCTTGAATCAGTCTTGTTAAAATCTCAACACAACGTCAGACTAAACAATACAATTATCGATGGTCCAAATTTTTGTTCGCCATTTTTAGTCTTGACTAGTTGCTTCTTCAAGTTATGTACATTGTTCTCGTGTTCTTTGTTAAATGGGATGTTGACAAGTTTATCTTTGTTTCTTTTACAATTTTTCCTTCTAAAAGCTAAATCATGATTGAGTGAATGTATGCGTTTAGTTCCGAAGGCTATATTAACTAAGCACACATACACACACACACACACACACACACACACACAGAGAGAGAGAGAGAGAGAGAGAGAGAGAGAGAGAGAGAGAGAGAGAGAGAGAGAGAGAGAGAGAGAGAGAGAGAGAGAGAGAGAGAGAGAGAGAGATGACATTGTTAAATAACCAATGCCTAAAACGTAGAGGTGAAACTTATTATTTCAGTTTTATATCTATAGTAGTAATATTGTATATATGTATATTTATAACTTTTAATACTTTAACAGAACAAAACTGTTTTTACCAAAACCTCGTAATCTTCTTAATTAAAGATCCATGCTATTTGCACTTTTATTTTCTCTTAAAAGTCTCAAACACACAAGAAACTGCTGTGAATACATTGAAAATATAACGGGGAATATCTGTCTCTCCCCTCTATACATCTTTTTATAACCCCCTCCCCGAGAACTAATTATAAGAACTAATATTAAAGGGGGTACATAAAAAATAATTATGAGTCCGTGTCTGTCCGCCTCTCCGGTAAAATCGCGTTCGTTCCATAACTTATACATTTCTGAATGAATTTTGACTAAACTTATAACAAATATGTATACCAACTTTGGACGATGTGTCTAGCACAACATCTGGGTATTTAGGTCAAAAACAAGGACGAATTTGTGCGGGGTGGCTCTTAAAAGTCAAAAGGCTAGTTATTTTTAGCACTGTGCAATCTAGTTATATAGAGATGTCTGAAAGTTATTTTACTTATTTGCCTTAAAAAAGTTAAACAGTACAAATATCTAACAAAAATAAAACTTTGTTGTGTCACATGTGAAAAAATCATACCTTGCAGTAATGTCAAATCTCTCTCTCTCTCTCTCTCTCTCTCTCTCTCTCTCTCTCTCTCTCTCTCTCTCTCTCTCCATTAATATATAATTAACTTTAGCATAAATAGCAAACTATAATTTTGGCAGCATATAGAATAATCACCTCAGATTGATATTTTCCTGCAATAAATGAATTTCAGAATTAAACATTTGACAAGTTGGTGAAACATCGTATATCTAAATGTTCATCATTTGTAAAGGATGTGTTATGCCTTGACTCAGCAAAAATACGATTTTGACACTAACTCCACATGACAATAATTTAAGGGATCTAGATTTATCAACTTCATCACAAATTTAAACTTTATACAAAGTATATTTTGGTTTTCTTAAAATAAATTGTCAATTAGCTTCCGGATATAAAATAGTAATAAATTATTTCTTTTGCAGAATATGTTCAATGCCAAACCCGTTTTCAACTTTGGATTTTATTAACAAGCATCACTTTCCTTTGTCATTTTAGACCGTTCTTGTATACAGTTTTGCAGTCTTTAGTTTGAATTTATGTTATTGGTTACATACACTGTTTGGAAGACAAAGGCCCCATTTTTTAAAATCTGTTTGTTAACAGTTCATTACTTGATAAATAAGTGGGACAGACCACACCAGTAAAGTGACTTGACGTGACCAATAGTCTCTGGTCTGTTTAGTAAATTATTTACAATGTCTACCAATCTTCTAAACTGGACCAACCTTCTAGCTCCGCATATTATAAAAGAGGTTCAAATGTTGGTCGGTGTTCATAACTTTTATAAATATACATGTATCTTAAACTTGCGTAAATTTATATAAAAGAAAACGGCAACAAATGCGATTTTATGGAAAATATGGTTTCTGCGCAAGCGTTTTTGTGTGTTAAATTGTTATTTAGGTTATTGAAGTTTTAAATTTGTCAAAATGTCTGCACAAATTGGAGAACCCATAACTAGTGATCTCACTTTTTTTAATTAAATTTTTTTTTGCACCTATACCTTTATCCTTTATAATTATGTTTATGGTCGTTCTCACTATTTTAGGTACATCTTATTCTATTATTTATGCTTTAAACTTCGACGTCCCATTCTTTCTTGAAGTTTGTAGCGGTTACTAAAGCAACCAACACACCTACGAGTACATAGATGATTGTGTTAAGCGATTTGAACTTACTCAGCAAAATTTGTACATCGATTCCGAAGTTCCAGTTTGATGACTTTTACAAAAAGTAATGTATGTTACATTTTTGGTAAAGGTTCAAACAAGTTTGTAATGTTTTCTAAACATTGGTACTTCAGTTGGCAAGATGATGATTGCTACATATGAGAATATAGATTTGTTTTTACTTTGAGATGTTTCTGATGATGTAATTGTTGAAGTATTTTACCGTTATAATAATAACACAACCTTTGTTTATTGTTGTATTATTACAAGCATGAAAGCATCTTCATTATAATCAATGTTTGTTGTATATTTTTGTCTGTCTGTCTGTTGTGGAAGCTATTATGTATACCGGGAAGGGTTCTGTTTGATTTTATAGGGGTTATGAGAGTTATTTAAAACAGAATAAAGCATTTGTAGCTGAAAACATGTACTCAGTGTTATAAAATGCATATTTGTTTTTTTACTTATATTTCATTTGAATACAATGTTTTTATTGCGATCCATTTAAGCACGAATAATTCAAAAAAAAAATAAAAATTAATAAATTAATAAATAATAATAATAATAATAATAATAATAATAATAATAATTATTATTATTATTATCTTACCTACATATGTATCTTGGATACAGACGCCACATATTGCATAGAAACGACAAAAAGAAAGTTTCCAAAAATGTCAGACAGACCAAAAACTACAGCAATTTAATGTAATTCAAAACGCTTGTCATCAGGGGTTTGGTTGGAGATGGTCATATATATATATATATATATATATATATATATATATATATATATATATATATATATATATATATATATATATATATATATATATATATATATGAGAATGTGTAATAAGGAACTATTTGGGTTAATCAAAATCTTGACCATAACACGTAACAAATGTTTTGAAATCAACAATAACATTGTTCTTATATTGTTCTTATCGTGCCTTAAGCAACACTAGTACTCTGTCGGGGATTTTGAGATATTCTAAAAGTCTGTTTTGCAATTCTATTACTCAGGAAACACTTTGGTTCATTCCAAGTATTTTTAACAGTAACTAGATTTTGCACAACCATTAATACGCAAGACTTTCTCTATCATGTCTCTGCTGTTCTGAAATTTATTTTTTTTAATTGATTGATTGATTGATTGATTGATTTTATTTATCTATTTATGGGAATATACTAGTATTTCGAAGTTCCGATGATACGTTTTTGATGACCTGTTTAAAGTCAAGGGCAGATTTCTAAATTAAACGGAAATAATTTGAAACAAGGCAGTGTAGGGTATAAAATACATTACCAAGTTGTTACCATGACAACGGCATTATTTATTGCTGTTACACTTGAAGTTTTTTATTGATAATGATATATAAAAATGTATGCGAGTACAAAACATAAGGCACTGGCATAGATACAACTTTAAACAGCTGTCTGTCATGGCGTGCATTTGATGTTTTCAGTCAGTAAATCCCGTGACTATGAAAAAAAAAAAAAAAAAAAAAAAACACGAACATTGGAATTAAAAGGATAATATGTATTCATACTAATAACTGAACCAATTATTTGTATTTTTAAAAATAGTAACTGTTGAACATAGTAAGCAAATTGCAAAATAATTCGTAAAACATACATTTCCGCCGTAAAACCTACTTTTGCGATTTTATGTGCAATCTGCACAAAAACACTAGGATTTACGATAGTAAAAGTAGGTTTTACGATCGTAAAACTAGGTTTTGCGACCGCAAATTCACATTTTTAATTTTTTTTTTTTGCAATTTGCATGGTAAAACCAAGTTTTACGTTACTGTTATATGTATTAACACCGTGAAATCTACTTTTGCGATCGTAAATGTTATTAACAGTCGTAAAACCAGGTTTTACGTCATAAATGATAGATTAACTGAATACCTGTGCAATTTGTTTATTTTCATTTACGGTATTAAATGTTAATACAGTTTATACAATGTGTATTTCAAATAAGAAACATGGAGAGTTGGGACCTAAAATGGCTATCCAAGTATCACCATGACAACATATACATAAAAAAAGTTTCGACAAGAAATAATACCTGAAATAATTCTGTGCCAAAGCTTAAACGAAATATTTTTGAGTGAAGTATTTACAAAAATCACATTAACACAAAAATAACTTATAAACATCTTCAAACAATAACAGCTGTCTGTCAACACGTGCTTTTGATGTTTCCTGCCATTTTCAATTTTATAATATATCCGTTAAGACCCAGCTAAAAATTAAGCAATGTTTATATTGTTTCGGACAAATTCATGCCAATTATCATCAAGTGAATTCTAATTTCTAGATTTACCGCCGCTCTGAAACTTAACCACATTGAAACCGGAACATGAACTGTATATATCTGTTATTTTCAATTACTAAAACAATTATTAATAGTTTGAGTCGTCGATTCATAAAATAGAAAACATATTTTAGCAATCAAATGATTATCTTGCTTTCAGAAAATCACAGCAGTCATAATAGTGCAATCAAGTAAAAAGTAAAAAGGGAATCGGTTACGAAAGGGGTAACCAGAATATTGAAAATCCTGATGGCCAACAACAACTAATATAGGGTTTAAAATAACTCAAAGATTAATAATTATCGAAAAAATTAATAAAATTATAATTAACGATTGCTTGATTCACTTTGAGAAAATTCTTGAAAAATTACTGCGGCCCGAAAAAAGGGTTGTAAAATATGCCAATTTGTATACTTAATAAAAAGACTGATTTGTTGTTTAACGTCGCATTAGCAATTTTACAGCTCATTTCGTCAAAAGCGAAGTTGTTAATCTTAATGAATTATTCTAAGAATAGGTTTCTGTATACGATATATGTGCGGATTTTTATTATGGTCCGTGTACTAATGGAAGAACAACTTTTTGGTAAGATGCTAGCTCACCGAGACCGTATGCCGCAGACCAGCATAGCACTCTAACATAAACCAAAGTGTGCCTTAAGTAACAGAACTGCAAGTTTACCAATCGGTACTTTCTCTTTCTAGGTAGGCGAAGAAGCATTACATCAAATGTTTAAGTCTGATGCATAACCCGGCTAGGGTTCGAACCCTCTCTCGGGACAGACGCTCTACCACTGTGTCACCAAGTCGGTATACGGAATAAAAGGAAGGGCAAGTTAACATTATATGATAGGCGGTATTATTTATTTTAAAACGGGATTTAAATAATGCATAAAATTTATTTATTTATTTATTTTATTTATTTATTTATTAACTTGCTTACTTACTAATTGTAATAATTTATGTGTTTAATTTGTTTCAAATTATCTATCTATCTATCTATCTATCTATCTATCTATCTATCTATCTATCTATCTATCTATCTATCTATCTATCCAGATAAATCGATCATTATTGATATATTTAATTATTAATTGATTATTTGCATTGATTAATTTTTCAAGGAAATTTTTTGTGATCGATATATCATGGTCAATATGTGTCATTATACTTGACATAAAAGTCAAATAAGAGATGTAACGACCGGACGTTTAGATGCACATAAACCATTATGGCTGCCAATAACGATATTAGGACATTGATATATTGCGTGGAGTTGTTTGTAAATTGTTTTCTATGATCTATAGTTACTAATGGTACATCCGCCATCTGTCGGATAGGTAAAAAAAATGGTTATTTAGTATCGAAAAAATATGTTTTTTCACAGGAGTCAAGGTGTAAAATGCTTTGTCCGTCCATTAAATAGCTAAAATATAGGAAATTATGGTTAAAAGGATGAAAAACGTAGAAATAGTAAACGCCACCACTTCAACAATTGATCGCCTTTTATTTTTATTTTTATTTTTATTTATTTATTTTTTTTTTACACAAACACATATATTTGACAATAAATGTCCACAATCACGAACACACGAAACATCAAAAGGAAACAAAATCATAATAAGTAATTTTAAAATACCAGTATATCTCGACCGTTCGGACTACAACTGTTGACAAACTTGTGTCGAGCCAATCGCGAAATGGCTCACGTTCTCTGGAATGGCCATTTTTATGTGATTAAATGCACATTAAGAATTTTAGATGATCAGAGAAGTCAGAGAAGACATAGTTATATTTTACTATGATGTACATGTATTTTGGTATTGGCTGTGAATAGATTCCCTAGTTAAGATTATTTTATGTACATAGGACGGACAGTTCTAAACAAAGTGAAGGGAACATAAGGACCCAGAGTGAATAATCGACCATCAATCAACGACAAGGCAACCTCATAAATTTTCTAGTTTTAAAATCGGCTCTGTTGGGATTCAACCTCGCAACTTGCATCGGGGTTAGGGATCAGTTCTAAAAAATGGTTCATTTGAGAACCCAGAATAATTTAAATCATCGACCTTTGGAAAAGTAACTTACAAACTTTCTAGTTTCAGGATCATCTCAGTTGGGATTCAACGTCGGAACTTACATCGGGGTTCGGTTAGGTTGGATGGGGTCAATTCTAAAAATGGGTTACTTGAGAACCCAAAATAATTTAAATCATCTACCTTCGGGAAAGCGAACTTACACCCTTTTTAGTTTTAGGATCCGCTCAGGTAGGATTACACCTCGACACTTACATCGGGGTGAGGGTTCGGTTCTAAAAATCGGAGGGGACGCGAGAACCAATAATAATTCAAATCGTCGACTTTCGGCAATTTTTTAGTTTCAGGATCGGCTCAGTTGCGAGTCAACCTTGAAACTGACATCGGGTACGGTTAGGTAGGAGAGGGTCAGTTCTAATAGGGAACATGAAAACTCAGAATAAAATATCATCCATCGGCAAAGCGAACTCACAACTTCCTCATTCCATGTTCAGTTCTATTTGATACAACTTAGGCGGTTATTGGCATCATGTGCTTTAACAACTGTGTCAGTTACCGATCCCATCGTTGTTGTATTGCATGTTATACTAAAGAAAACATACATGTACGTAACCATACAATAAAAATAACCAGCTTTAAATCGGATCGATGGCTGATTTAAAGATACTATTAATCCTTAACCATTGCACAATGCAGAGAGAATTTATAACATTTGAATATACGCTCACACTTATTGTACCCTTTCATTATATAAAGTTTGCATTTTGGGCGTTGGTTATCGGGTTCTATTCATGTTGATATTTGTTTTGCAATAAAGAAGACAAGGTTTTAATCCAAGGTTCTTTTTTTAATCTTAAACAATTCATGTTGTAGAATTCATACAATGCTACTCATATAATTAAGGTATCTCGGTATAGTTGAACTTTTATTTATAAACAATCCTTATCCGATTGTCTGCATATAGTCTTTGGCGCTGGTTTATATTAAACAAACATAAGCATAAAGGTCCACTTTCAAATCACAACCCAAACCACGAAAACTGACATTAAAAGATTTAACGCGTGATCTTAATTTTGCTAGCTCCGTAAGTGGGAGGTCGTGGGTTCAAACCCCGGTCGGGTCTGACTTGAAAGTGGGTAGTGACTGTTCTTTCGCCAAGCACTCAGCATTACGAAATGAAAGTCACGGCTCTTTCGGATGGGAACTTAAAAATAAACGAGGTCCCGTGTCACGGCGTGGCACGATAAAGAACCCTACTGTGTAATGCCATCAGCGCAACGCACAGGCAATATTTCTGCACTTTCGCCTATAGCTTGCGACGTCTCGTTATAAGTGAAATATTCTTGACTGGGACGTTAAACACCATTACTCAACTCAACTCTTATTTTTGGAAATGAGACCGGTTGCTCCGGAAGGTTAAGTACGTTCTTTCTAGCCTGCCAGATTAAGAATAAATGGAATGGAACTATGATAAAATGCAACTTATACACATGTACATACAAGTTTACAATTGATTGAAAGTTTGGGAATTCTCTTGTATTGAAGTCTAGAAAGTTAAAGTGTAGCGACGGTCCTTAAATACGTATGTCACGTTATATCTATTGATAGATTCTATACGGGGGCGGTTATATGTATTATGCACTGTGCAGGCACATCAATGTAATAAAGAAAGAATTATGTTGTTGGGTTTTAAAATCAATGTTTTCAGAAAACAAAGAATCTTATCGCCTAGGTATATGTTAGAATCAAACTGGGGTAGATCCCTATGTGGTAAAAATTGTTAATTTGCCTGGTAATGGTAGTTAACTTTTCGTCGGGCAGTGCGGTTTGCCCCACCATCCCAGAATATAAGATATAAGTGAAAGGGCCTGGTCTTGTTCCTAAAATATAAATCCACTCTATTCAAGACGGAAATTTGATGTCAATATATAGAACTTTTGTATATCGTTACTTGTACTCTCTACGTCTTATTGATTTATTATGCGATCACCTCGAATTATATCGGATATGTCTATCTAGATGTTCGCCTCGGTGGCACAGTGGTATACATTCCGCCTTGAGAGTGGAAGATCGAGTAGCTTAAGCCGTGGTTTGGGTCATACATGTACATAAAACATTAATATTTGAGATATTGCTTCCTTGCTTGGCGTTCGGCATAAGGACAGATAATCGACTGGCTCACTCGGTGCTAGAATAATGTGACTGGGTGATTAATATGCCTGTCTATGGCATACTGACTCAGTGAGTTAGCGCCTTACAATCAGCATTAAAACATCCAACAACCAATCTTTCTATCTGGCAGCTATATAAGTAAGAATGAGCATTTATTTTCATATATATAAATATGTAAGTAATCCTTTAACTTGACTATCTTGGTATCACCACAAAAAAAAAAAAAAAAAAAAAAAAAAAAAAAAAAAAAAAAAAAAAAAAAAAAAAAAAAACGTAAACAAAACATACGAAAGACACATTGGTATAGTATCATCATATAGAACACCAAATTTATTCTGTTAGATTAGATTAGAGATTGGAATGTATTAGAAAAATATAGAGAAATAGATTAAAATTACTGATGTGACGTTAAACAAAAAATCAAACAACCAACCACTACAAATATGGTTCAATATGACAAACCTGTAGCTGAAAAGTTGTTGAAGCAACGTAAATCAACATACAACTAACCGACCAATATAAACTGTTGTATATAAGGCATATTATATAGCTGAAAAATTGCTGATGTGACAGAAATCAACATACAACTAACCAACCAATATAAAAAACTGTTGTATATAAGGCATATGATATAGCTGAAAAATTGCTGATGTGACAGAAATCAACATACAACTAACCAACCAATATAAAAACTGTTGCATTTAAAGCATATGATATAGCTGAAAAATTGCTGATGTGACAGAAATCAACATACAACTAACCAACCAATATAAAAACTGTTGCATATAAGGCATATGATATAGCTGAAAAAATTGCTGATGTGACAGAAATTAACATACAACTAACCAACCAATATAAAAACTGTTGTATATGCGACATATGATATAGCTGAAAAAATTGCTACTGCGACAAAAATCAATATTCGATTTATCAACAACTTAACAATTTTTAAACATAACTAAGAACAAAGTTTCAACTTAGGCTTTTTTTGCAAAACGCGAGATTTTGAGTTAACGGCAATCGGATCTTCAATAAATGTTCAGAGTTGTTGAATTTTTTTTCCTTAATATTTTATTAAAACACCAGATTTGATTTTAAACATTCAATAATGCTCTTTTTTTTTTAGTTTTTCCAAAAGATAAAATGTCATGGTTAAAAGACAATTATAATTTTGATACTGATTACTTCGACAGTATGAAAAAGTTATTAAAAAGTCATTTTAGTATTTGGGTCATTTTAATAAGTCGGTCGAGAATGTGAATATCTTGTTTTGTGGGTTTCCTCAAAAGAAGCCAAATATTCGCCTTTTAAACACTAGAATATATATATATATATATATATATATATATATATATATATATATATATATATATATATATATATATATATATATATATATATATAATGCGCTTCGGCCAGACGTTTCACCCAGTAAGCGACAGTTTCAAAATATTTATATAAGTGACTAAGACAGATTTAGATCTATTTTTATAACTTATCTAGTTAAATCCATTAAAATATTGAAATGTTTTCAATTTAAATTTTAACACATACATTAAATTACAATAAAATCACATTTGTGCTAATCTTAGATAAATCGTGGAGGGCGGAAACAATTTCTGATCCATTAAGTTTTTTTTCTTTAAATTAACATCTAAATAAAAATTCAGAACTTTAATACAGATTCTAAAAGGCGATATCACAGAAGATCAATTGCATCACCCCGAATTACTTATCATGGTAAATTAAATCCCTATTTTTCGATTTTATCGCGTTCATTAAAGCCCATTGTCAACATAATTTCTTACTGGGTTGTTTCACAATCCGGTGTCTATTTGGATATTATACACATACTTAATTCATGGTCAGGATATTTCAGTGTCTTTAAGTTAATTTTTGTTGACTTTTCTAGTTTTTTGTGTTGACATAGATTTAACCGAGAGTGTGTTAGGTTTACTCATTTTAATTATAACAGATTATTTAAAGTGACTAATCAAAAATATAGAAAATATATAGATTGAAATAGTGTAGGTAAAATTGATATATATGTAGATGAAGTGCTTATAAGAGTGTCATAACTTAAGGAATTCCAAATTTAAACAAACCAAGAGAGAGAGAGAGAGAGAGAGAGAGAGAGAGAGAGAGAGAGAGAGAGAGAGAGAGAGATTCAATGCATTATTTGTTCATTGAGAGTGCTTTTTAAATTCTTTAAACTTTTTCGAGAGAAACAAAAAGGGTTAAGTTTACAACTTAAAATCATGAACTGATTAAATTATACTCTCTCTCTCTCTCTATCTTTCCCTTTATATATATATATATATATATACAAGTATGTTTGTATGAAATATGAAAATAATTTATTTGTTATTTTATAATTTATAGGTGGCGCCCTAGTCGTTTTGACGGTTCAGTGAATTATCGTTTCTCCGATTTGATGGAGAAATATTAGTTTTAACAATATCACACACATACATACATATATACATGTATGCCTTTACAGGTGTGAGTTTTTGGATATTAGGATCATAGGATATATTACTGGTATCACAGTTTTAACCCGTACGTTGTGTAAGATAATTTTTTCGGAATTGCTAAGTATGTAGTCACGGAATTTTCCCGCAATTACTAGCTTCCAGGATAATCCACGGAAGAATTGTTATAAACTATTTTTGGATAGATTTACAAAGTTTTGGTTTATGGTTTAAAAGAGGATAATATTTTTAGACAAAAGTGGTAAGTACTTGCATCTATTTTGTATTTATGTAAAAATGAATATATTGTTATATAAAAGAAATATACTGTGTTTACAAATAAAAATAAGTTTGTCTCCGTTAACGCCGACGTTTCACCAATATCGTGGTCTATAAAAAGTACGAGCATAAAAAATTTTTAAATAGTTTTTTTTTTTTGTTTCCTTTAACTTCAACCAGGTTATCATTACTACCACCACCGCCTTCATCATCATCATCATCATCATCATCATCTTATCTTCATCATAACCATCAT
Source organism: Tegillarca granosa (assembly GCA_029721355.1). Lineage (NCBI taxonomy): Eukaryota > Metazoa > Mollusca > Bivalvia > Arcoida > Arcidae > Tegillarca > Tegillarca granosa. The sequence goes on along the minus strand of CM056601.1, from coordinate 6,716,161 downwards.
CTTATCTTCATCATCATCACTATCGTCTTATCTTCATCATCACCATGACCACCGCCATCATCGACATAACCACCAACACCACACCACCGCCACAACATTCAACATCATCACCAACATCACCATCATCATTATCATCATCGTCATCATCAATATCACCATCGTTAATTATTCGCTTTTAACTATAATCAACTCACTCGAGCATAATCAATTGTTGTATAGTTGCCCCATACTGTAAGAAGCCAGCACTACACAACATGATGTTAAATCCCTCATCTACATCTTCACGTTCTGAAATTTTAAACACAAAAAGAAAAGAATTCGATTCCTTTTGTTCCCTCCAATGAAATTTCAATTTCGACTAAAATGGCCTGAAACGAAATCAAACCAATTTAGGCTTTTGAATAAATATATTATCGAATAATTTTATATGGAATTTAATGGGGGGAGGTACAAAAGGACGCCTAACTTACAAAAAGGTATTTTAAAATTTCACCGATGCTTGAGTGATGTTAGTTAATATTGATGACATTTGTTTTAGGTCAAAAATTGCATTTTTAAACGTAATCATAATTGTGTCTTTACAACATAAGAAAGTGAATTTAATGTTTTGAATTTAAGAATGTATACAAGTTTCAGACATGTTTTATTTTGAATTATTTTACGTCCAGGTCAATATTCATTAACTTATATCAAGACGGTCAGTTCAGGAAAAAAAAAAAAAAAAAAAAAAAAAAAAAAAAAAAAAAAAAAAGAAAGAAACCCGACATTTGACAATCTGACAAACTTTCTGAGTCGGATTCTGAACTAAGCGGTGGTCGGCACTGATGTAAACCACTCGTTCACCGAGGCATGTCAAGTCTAGAATATTTGATAACTTTCCCAGTTTGGAACTATTTTGTTCGTGCTATAATACTTAACCAATTAGCGTGAAAGACACAGTGTATTTAAGTTTACAAGTGTCCTATATAATGTTGCAATGAATAGACGTATGTGAAAAAATAGTGGGTCAATTTAATTTTGTGTTGTGCACGTGTAAGTGACAAATTTAGAAACAATTTTGCAAGTGTTCCTGACCATATTTATTATGCATACTTTATACATGTATACATTCATTAGCGTCCAACTTTTGACATGCAGACAGTTAAAGCGGTATTTGAAGGACTAACTGTAAAGTATCTCTGGTTTGATTGGAGATGTTTATCAAGTCAGTCACTATGAAATCTTACCATCTCCTGTTTGATTTGAGATGTTCATCAAGTCAGTCACCATGAAATCTTACCATCTCTGGTTTGATTGGAGATGTTCATCTTGTCGGTCACTTGATTAATGTCTTGAACTCGATAAAAATAAATTCACAAATATCGGACAATTTATTTGTTTTTCTTTAAAATGTTTGAAAATTAAACATGCTACATTTTGTAAATATAAAAAAGTCATTTAAAAAAAGAACCATTATTGTTAGCAGGTGTTACGATAGATTTGAAGTTAATACTGTAAATGATTTATAGTAAGTAACATTTAACTGGTTAGTCGTGTTTTTGGACCTTGTAAGATATGAATTGTTTCATCTCCGTAACTTTAACCTAATGATCAGTGAAAAATCGAAATTGTACTGCAATAAAAGAAATGTCTTCATTATTGTCATAATCGCTTTAATTCGGTAATAGAAAATGAACATGCATGTGTCAGGTAAATTTTTTTCTTAAATTAAAAGTTTGAACATGAAAATTGATAATAAACTTTTCAATCTGAAGCAAACTTGACTTTTATAACAGCTAGAGTATCCGCTTTGAAAGCGGTAGGTCGTTGGTTCGAACTCCAATCGGACCATACATGACTGATTTTGAGATACTGCTTCTTCGCCTGGCGCTCGGTATTATACGTACAGAGTACCGATTTGTGTCAGTATAATGTAACTGAGTAATGGTTCACTTATTTGCGGCTTGCTAACTTTGTAAGCTAGCACGTTAAATTCGTTCGGGGGTATTTCTTAGTACAAAATGCTAGTACAAGACAATCCATAAAACACACACGCACATCTCAAGCAAACAAATACTTGTTCTAAGATTGATTTTTAGAGATTGATATACCTGCTTTTGTCTAAAATAGTTAAAAATTAATGAATCGACGTTGAAAAACATTATAACCAACCATCCACTGACAATCTGCTATTTAATGTCACCGTTTGATTTAAAAACTAAAATAAGATTCTAAAATTTTAAAAACGTTTTCTTATTAGACATGAATTGGGGAAGTTATTCTTGTTGGTACTTTGACCCATTCGGCAAAATTCGGAAGCATTCGTAATTTTCATTCCAATAGTCAGATAAGGTCACAAAATATGCCGAATTGTAACCATTGACCTTGACAAAATCGTGAAGGTTGATTGCTCTATTAAAAAACACTTCCGCTGCCATTATTGCTTTAAATGGCTTTTCTGATTGACTAAGATCCCTAGGGGACAAAAAATAACCCAGAAGGAAAGGAAGCAACAAAATTAATTTGATTTGTAACCTTAATTCAATTAACATGTCATTTTGAGATCAATAATATTATAATATGAGTGACAGACAAAAAAAAAATTAGCCAGAAAATTGTCGTTTGTTGCCAAAAACTTGCCGTTTCTTGTAATTTATATTTTTGTCAAGTTCTTTAAGGCATCTAATAAAAGTGTGACTAAATGTATGCAACTGTGTCATTTTCTAATTTTAAACGTCTGTTTTTATAAAATTAAAAAAAAATTAACATATGTTGTGTTAAAATTCACAACTTTTAAATCTATATTAAAATAACATCTTTCAAGCCAGAATATGATATAAGCGTTTGATATAGAATATGAATTTTAATTTGTAATTAGATCCGGATTTTGATGGAAGAGATACGGGTAAACCCTGTTTGATATGAAAACGATGTAGAAAATGTAACAGGCTTGTCAAACTATTAAAATTTATGGCCGTATGATTTCATTAAAAATATTCATAAGAGTTCAACAAGGGACCCTGCTTCTTCCTTTTCTCTTCATTGTAATCGTATCAAATTTTAACTACAAAGCCAGGTTCCTTATTGCGCTTTTTCTTCACCATCTTTTTCATGACTAAGTTCCATGTTTTAAAGGAAACTATTTTAATTTGTGATCTAAATTTTATATCCATTATCTGATTTTTTGCCGACATAGCAAAAATTTACTTAGGTTATAAATCTCTAGTTACACGTTATTTAAAGACATATATTTCGTAATCGGCATATATTTGGGTTTTGCTCAAATTACTATTAAGACATTTTATTTGCCTGCGGTCATGTATATATTAAGCGCGTTAAGAGGTTCATAAGCATAGCTAAATTTCTCGTTTACCATTTTTAAAATTAAAAAATACGATTTTTTAAATCACATACGCGATGTATATTTCATTTCGGTCATCCACACTCATCTTAATGACCAAACATTGTTGCTCGATTACAAAATATATGTAAACCGTATTATAATTATTTTTTTCGGGAGAAAAACATGGTTTTACAAACAATTACAGACAGCGACACAGTCAAATAGAAGAATTTAACAAAACATTCGATTAAATAACCATTAAATCAGATAAAATATATAAATAAAAGACAGAAAATGAGTCAGATATCTTCCGAGATATAGTAAACATCACTATAACATTGTAGTTTTATCTCTGTTAAAACGTGACGGATTAGCAAGGCCTTCTTATCTGTGAATTTTACGCTACTAAATGGTATAAAGTTGACGTAACTATCTATCATATTGTAAACGTTAAGAGGTGATAATTGAAATCTTTAGATCAACTTACACCTTCATATTTCACAGTCAAATAGGTACGTTTTTCATCGTAAGGATATAAGGTGATATAGCTTTGAGGTGCAAGGCAAATCTGGACAATAGCCAGCTTAAAATGACTATCTTGACATATCTTATAAGTAGTAATAATTACACCGTACTGGTTGGTGATTGTTGGCTTATTTTTTTTAAGTCGCTTCCCCAGGTCATAAAGCACTCACTATCTTTTTTTCATGTCATTGGAACACATGGTCGTCTTTTCCGAGTTTTCCGGACAACCGGAAAAGTTGGTCAGTTTGTCATTTTGTATGTCAAAGATGTTTTTCGAGTACCCCATTACTTTTTCAGTGCAAAGTGACGTAATATAAGAAAAATGATCTTGAATGGCTGTAAATCGCTGTAGAAAAACTCTTCTCGACTTCTCGAATTTATATTTGAGTAATTTTTTCAGTGTCTCATTTTGAAAAAAAAAGTTCCGTTGTTTTAGAATCCAATTGTTTAAAAATATAGATCTGGGATATTGACTTCTGTTCAAACAAAACACTACAAGCCAGAACAATCATAGGTTAACTCGCGACAGCTGGTTATCTTAGTTCCGTGAAAAATATTTGATTTGGTACCCGGATAAAAAATATTCCCCAGATTTGACGATAGAGGACGGACGATTGTCATTGGAGATAATTAGCTTACGATGGACTCACGTCCAGTCTTATGTAAAGTGATGCTCTCCAAATCGCTTTCTTAAAAACGTATTGCACCCTGCTCCCGGTGATAAGGCTTTGTGTTTGGGGCAGTCAAATTTAATTTTTCTTCTTTTTTAATTTTTTTTTTCTTCTTTTTTTTGTAATCAAAGTATTATTTTTAGTGTATTTTTTGGATAACGCTGGACATCTCTGGTTGCTAAATACATACTGTGAGCAATAAAAAAAAAAAAAAAAAAAATCAAAAACCCATTATATATATAATTAGCTTTAACACAGCTTGTTTTATTCATTTTTTTATATTAACTTTTATATTAATAGGAGAGCATCCTCCCCAACGTATCTTATGTCAAGGTCAACCATCTATCAAGTACATGTTGACTTTGTACCTACAAGGGATACTTTTACACAACATCAATGCAACATCTTTTTAAGCCGTGTAGATGGGAATAAAATTTTAAACTTGCTTGGAGAAATAAACTTCTTTTCTATGAAATATAATGATTTATTATCTATATTCTCTCGTTTTTATATATAACTTGTTAGTGATATTACTGGTATTACAGTCATGTTCCTTTATATTTCTGTTATATTGATTGATTGATTAAATTGGGTTTTACGCCAAAGTCAAGAGTATTTCACTTATATCACATCGCAATGTGTAGGAAGAGTTCTTTAGAGTGTCACGCCTGCTGTGACACGGGACATCCTTTTATTTTAAGACCAAGATCTGAAGGATCTCCGTGTCTTTCATTTCTAAATGCCGAATGCTTGAAGAAAAAAAAAACAAACTTGTAACTACCTATTTTTAAGTCTTGGTCAGACCCGACCGGGGTCAAACCCCGACATTCTACATACGAAGCGAACACTCTGCTAATTAAGCTACCATAGTGGTATATAAATAATAATTTCATAATTTGTACTATATAGTTTTCATATTAGTTTCAAATTGATACTTATGCATCTTTGACATTTCCTAACCGCAAATCGATGCAATAATTAATGCTGACGGACTTGACTTTTAACAACAACTCGCTTACTTCATACAAAAGTTTTATTTTCTTGTTTTAACATTGTATTTTTTCATCTTCTTTAGTTTTTATTTGTGAAATAATACATATTTATAACTTGTTACCGAGTTTCTATATACTTACCTGCAGCTGGCAATTTTCAATTGTCATAGAAAGAAAAAAAAATTATGAATGAAATATTCTTCATCTTAGTACATTCTGTCTAATAGTAAAGTAGTACATGGACGACTAGGTTACATCATATAATTATATATATATATATATATATATATATATATATATATATATATATATATATATATATATATATATATAAAGGTATATGTATGTTTGTGTAAAGTCAGTAAGATAAAAGATGGAATTTTAGTCAGATTACATTATTTATCAGTACTTATCAGACTTTGTAACTTTAAGACAATGCTATCTGAATGAGGTAACAATACTAACACCAAGTCCTTTCATCAGTCGCCGACATGATTGACCATTTGACGTGATGATACTGAAAAACGTTAGAACAGAAGCACTGATCTTTGTATGAGTGACAACCAGTGTGTTCAAGAATTTTGAAAGATAAAAGTTTGTTATTAAAAACCACTTCTGGTTTACATTCTCACATTCCGAGTTTTAGCATATATATGACAATTTATGATTATGTTTGTATAAGGACGGAGATAACAAATTTTGTGTTTGTCCAAGGACACGGATACCGAGTTTTGTGTTTGTCCTTACAATGTTTAAGTTAGAATAATGTTATCATAATCCCCAATTTAACAGGTAATTAAACAAAATTCGTATGTAAATATATTTACGTGTTTATCTGGGATATTTACGTTAAAATAGAAAATCATTTGTTGTATGAATGAATGGACTTGTATTCAACTATAGACCTGGTTAACCCTGATACCATAATATATCAGATATTATGGGAAGGATTGAGTTGAGCTGAGGTTTAACGTCCAAGTCAAGAATATTTCACTTATATCGAAACGTTGCCAGCTATAGAAGAAAGTGCAGAAATTTATTCTGTACGTTGCGCTGATGGCATTATATAGCTGGGTTCTTTATTGTGCCACGCCTGCGGGACCTCGTTTATTTTAAGCTCTCATCCGAAAGAATTGTGACTTTTATTTAGTAATGCCGAGTGCTTGTCCAAAAAAAAAAAAAGTCACTACCCAGTTTCATGTTTTGGGTCAGACCCGGTTGGGATTAGAACCAAAGACCTCCTACTTACGAGAAAGACTGAGACCATCCAATATCATAACCGCACCATTAGCCATTTACTGAACCGTCCCAAACAAAAATCGGGAAATTGAAATTCATTGGTCCAAGTAGTGCATTTTTGTGACGCAGGGTGTATGCATGGGAACTAATATGGTTAGTGTATTCATTTGATTTTTAAGGCGAAGCATGTAGGTGCATTGAGCATTCCCGAGCATCCGTTCTCACGTCCGCTTCTTTGATTTGATTAAGTTAATTTATTTGTGGAAAAATTATTTTGTTCAAATTAAGACATATTAGCTATCTTTAAATGTGCTTAGTTATGCCTCACTAGATAGGTACCAGACAACATTTGTACAAACCAACCACTCCGGTGTTGGTCCAAAGTCGGGGATTAAATAGAAGTCCCCAGTATGTGATTGTTTTTCATGCATGTCTTGTTTGGCTTTTTCTATCATTTACTTGCATTATGTCCTGTTCTCGATTGCGTTGACTGCTTCAATGTGCATTCGTTTTTGTTTCAGTAATTGTTGCAATTTGTAGGGTTTACTTGAAACCTTGGTTTTTAAATGATACGTGATATTTTCATTTTACAAAATATATTTAAATAAATTTGTTATTTTAAAGAATCCTTTGCTAGTCATCTTGATATTTCAATATTTTTATTAAAAGAAATTAGAGAAAAAAAAAATATAAATAAAAATAAAAAAAATATTCTGAAAGCGACATGTCAAATCTTCCTTAATTCTGTCGTTTGATGTGATATTACATCATTTAAAACATCGTAAATAATCTTTATAAAATGTTGTGGAATTTCTTCATTTCGTCGTAATATATTAAGAAAAGCCGCCGATGTGTGATATTATGTGTATATGCTAATGAAGATACATATTTACATATGTAAGATGGAATTTTAAATTAAGCAGGTGTAAATACAGAAATAATTCACCTGTATACACAATACATGCCTTGCTTAATAGGTACATGAAAAAATTGTTTCTCAAGGTGTGTTTAATATTTAAAAAAAGAAGAATTTTGAGATAAGGAATATTATATATTTTTTTTACTACGAGGAAGTAAAAATAAAAAAAACTAAATTTATTTTGTTATACACACGAGTAATTATAAGTTTGTCAATATTAATTTATTTTCTCCATCTAAGCGCTTACAGGCAAAATGCATACAATATAATTACAAAACCATGGCATAACACTGTATAGCATGGTAAAGCATTGCATACATGTAGCTTAGCATATCTTACTATGGTATCGCATAGTATAGCATTGCATAGCTTAGCATAGCATTGCATTGCATAGTAAAGCGTTGAATAGAATAGAATAGAATAGAATAGCATAGCATTGCATAGCATAGAACAGCATTGTATAACATTGCAGTACAAACAAGGATAACACTTAAAGAAGTTAGAAATGAAATTTAAGAATGAAATTAAAACAGAATAATATGTAAATCAGTCACACAAAACAATACCAAAAATGAGAAAACAGCCAAACAAGACACTTTTTAACCATTGGGTCTTAAATTTCTGATTATGTACAGACACTGGTGTAAATGCCCAGTGATGTGGTTAAAGCACATAAGTATAGCATATTTTAACTCGCTGTTGTTACATTTTCGATTGTTTGTCTGTAATTTAACTGTTACCATGAAACTAAGCTAAAAAAAATTACTCTTTTGTTTATTCAAAATGTTGAACAAAACAAAGCAGGGCATTACAAGGTAACGGAACATAAGTAAACAGAAGAAAAAGACAGGATATAGATTTTATATATGTTGGTTGTTTAATTATATATTCATTTATGTCATCAACTTTAATAATATTTTTTTAATAAACAACTATTTAGGACAGGCTCTTTCTGATGTTGAAAGTTGTGTATACATATATGTTTGTCTCGAAGTGTTACTACCTAAAAATAAAAAAAAAATTATAGAATATTACATTTTTATAGTGAAATATAATTAATTGATTAAACTGAAGTTAATTAGTAATTCGTGTTAATTTTGATGTAATATTATAGCTTGCAGACACCTCTATTCATGTTCAAAATGTCAACAACACCTTTTTTGTCATTTATTATTTATCAGTCAAAACTTGATATAATTCGCCCGAAGTTATAATTGGTTTATAGTAAATTATATTTGTCTCTGACAACATAAAAACAAATGTTTTATTTAAAATCTCAAAGCAGAAAGTCTTATGTGAATAAAGTTTTTTTCTGTTGTTGGTGTTGTTGTAATGTTGTTTAACGGCACATCAGCAAGTTTTCAGCTATTGGTGACGAGAACAATGCGGGATTTAATCTTCGCGAATTTATCTAAGAACAATTTCGTGCTTGCGCGAAATGTGCAAGTGTGTATTATCGTCTGCTGTCATGTACTAACGCGTAATCAGGGAGACCTTTCTGGTAAGGTGCTAGCTCACCTAGTCACTATGCCTCAAACAAGCAGACCACTCCCCCAGCACCGAAGAAACCAGTTGATACCTTGTCATCTTAATGGTGAGCGCCAGGTGAATTAGCAGTATCACATATTTGAAAGTCTAATGTATTAACCGACCTGGTTTCGAACCCATAACTTCCCGCACTCGAGTATGTAAATAAAGAATATGTCCGAATGGTTTAGGTTGCAGAGTCTAACAAGGTTGTTGGCACAAAGCTTAACCAGGCTGTTTAGTATCCTTTGAAAAAGGCATAAGTCTTTAAGTTAGTATAAAATAAAAAGGCAGTGACAATTAAACGGGTTTTTTTTTCACAATTGACCTTTTTTTCCTTTTTCTTTTTTTTTAAAAATAAAAAAATCGCTAATTAACTTTACAATGATAAAAGTCAAACGCTGTCAGTAAGTCAGTTTGAACTATACCTGTATTAAAAATCATATATAATAAAGCACACATAACAATTCAGGGTTCCCGAATAAGAGTAAAGCATATATAGTAACCAATCTTCCTAGATATAACATATAAATGCAGAGTTTTGGAATAAAAGTAAAACATAAAAACCAGTCTCACATGACTCAGTAGTAAAGCGTCCGCCCCAATAGGATCAAATCCTGGTCAAGTCATACATAAGACATATTAAATGAGACACTAGTTTCTCGCCTGACGTTTGGCATAAGGAGGACATAGTATCAATACGTCTCCCGGTTTTAAGATAATGTTATAGGAGTGATATGCTTGTCTGTGGCATTCTGACTCGGAGAGGTAGCATTTTTTTTCAAAAAGCTCTTCTGGGTGTGCGCTTATACAAAGCAGAACATAGTACATACTCTGTTTTTTAGTGCATACACGAATTTGCTGTTAGATAATTTTTAGAGATGAATAAGCTTCCTTCCTCTTTTCGCAAATAACTGAAAATTTGCTGTTGTGACGTTAAACAACATTTCAACAACCAATCCCAATTAAAACATATTACATTATTTCAATAAATACCAAATTCTTAAAATAAATAAATAAAAAAAACAAATAAATATATAGATCAATAAGCAAATAAATATATAAATAAATGAATATATAAATAAATAAATAAAATAAATGTCATCAAATGCTTTTTTCATTAAAGCATTATTGACAACAGCACCCCTTTTATGTGCGGAAATAAAAAAAAATGCTGCTATTATTTCCAAACTCGTAACAGACATTAGAAAGCAAAGATTAAAAAGAAATTTAAAAGTCAAATTTTACACTAAATCATAAATACGTCAGGTGTTAGCAGTAATCCTTGCTGAACTGTAATGGCAACTTCATTATAGTTAACTTTTATTTAATATCAAGATGTTTTTCCAACTTTATCCTTCAATATACCGGTAAGAAGAAAGACAGATGGTTTTACATTTTATTATATAGTCTGACCTATTACCTTTACCAAAAAACCTAATAAAAACGAACAAACATCTTTTAGAGATATTTTTTTTAACGTGGAATATTTGGGCCCTGTCATGTCATGGGTTTTTACACGCACCTGTTTTTTCTAGTATTTACACTTTTAATGTCATTTGAGTTTTTAAACAGACATTATATTTGAAGGGTTGGTTCTTCATGTATTACTAAATGCCAAGCTCACAGAGTACGAGTTATTCCCCTTTACAAGTAATTAATTACAACCTGGCACATCATGCCCATATCTTTATTTTCCTTAAATCTACCCTAGCATAATTTTTGATTTTATTATCTTAAAATTTTACAACAAAAGTTTATTGTAATAAATCATATTTTTCATATTTGAGTCTTAAGCTTTATTGTTTTGCATTCATTACATCCGTTGGAAAAAAACCTGAATGACATAAATTACTTAAAAATAACATAAAGTGACACATTTTAATTGTCCTTTTAATTGTTAAAGTTCATATTTTATGTAATAATTATTACTGTTGAACTAAAAATTATTACTGTTGAACTAAAGAATAATGACAAATTGCACCAGGAAGTTTAAAAATCGAGTCACGTGATCGCAGATTTGAAAAAAAAAAACATATCACGTGATTCCACATAAAAACAATCGGACGTACAACACACAATACATCTTTTTGTTCTGGGAATTGCAGTCTGTTTATATTTATTATACATAAATGTAACTTGTTTTCTTACGGGTTAAAATTTAATTTTTCATTTAATTTTCCAATTTGTTTATTAAATTTTATAAGGTTTACTTCCGCTAAAACAGTCAATTTTTATTGATTAATGTATTTTTTATATGTGACAGATTCAAAATTGATTACTGACACAAATATTTTTTCCGTACTAGAATAACCCTTCTCTATACGTTCGATGTACTTTACTTTATAATGGATGAAAAATCAAATCCTTACCAAGACCAGTCAGAAAATCAACATGGCTGTTACGCTCAACATTATGTTTAATTTTCGTTGTCATGGTATATCAAATTTTAACAAGTTTATTACCCCCTACATAACATTATCTTAACACTCACACTTATATACAATTTTCACATAGTCGTCTATGTGGTTTTTTTTCTGTGTTGCGTTTGTGTATTTGCACGTTGTTGTAGTTTTAGA